>JAZKJV010000214.1:0-341065 GCA_037367405.1 Ottelia alismoides
TTAGGGAACTCTGCCCTATAACATTAATTGGACTTTTACCTTTACCTCATTAAGGAATTGTGCCTCGTAAGAATACCCAATCTCCTACCTTTTTTTACAGGAATTTCATCAGTATATGAGTTGAATATTGATAAGTCATATTTGAATGGATTAAGAGAAGACGATCGAATTACTTGAAACTCCAAGTCTCTTCTTCGACGGTCTACATAGCTCTTCTGGCGGTTTTGTGCCGTCGGAAGATTCCACCTCACAAGGTCAACAACTCTCGCAGTCTCCTCCACGAGATCTACAGAGTAAAGAACATGATCACCTATCTCATGCCAACTGTGAGGTGTGAGGCATCTCCGCCCGTATAAGGCTTCGAATGGTGCCATGTTGACACTGGCATGATAGCTGTTGTTATATGTGAATTATACCAATGGCAGATGGTCCTTCCAGGACCCCTTCTACTCTAGGGTACATGCGCGTAACAAGTCCTCAGGTGTCTGGATGGTGCACTCGTTCTGTCCATCGGTCTGCGGATGATATGCGGAACTCATCTTCAGCTCTGTCTGTAGTGCTGACATGAACTTATGCCAGTAGTGAGATGTAAACCTCGAGTCTGTGTCAGACACTACCTATCGTGGTATACCATGAAGGTTGATAATGTTCTGCACATATAGTTTGGCCAATTTAGACGGAGTGTAGGTCATGCTGACATGTGTGAAATGAGCTAACTTGGTCAACTTGCCAACAATAACCCAAATAGCATCCTGGCCACATGGTATCCTCGGCAATCCAGTGTTGAAATCCATAGAGTTACTCTCCCATTTCTACTTGGGAATGAGAGAGACTGCAATCGCCCTGGTGGTCTCCTGTGCTCAGCCTTAACCATCTGACATGTCCTACATCTGCTAATATGATGTGCCACATCACACTTCATCCCGTCCTCCTGAAATATCGACGTAGATCATGGTACTTCTTCGTGCTGTCAGGATGAATAGATAATCGTGAACGGTGTGCCTCATCAAGAATATTGCTGCGTAACTGCTCATCATTGGGCACAATGACCTGACAAGCCTTCCATAAAATGGACTCTGTCACAACAAAATCATCACAATCGTCCTTGATGGCACACATGTATCTGTCTCGAATCTAAGGATCTGTCCTTTGTCCTTCTACTATGCGATCCCAAAGACTGTTGAATCGTGGAGGCACGGCAGTAGATATGGATGCACTCTTTTGAGGATGCCAATCAGTCAAAGCTGCGAGCATATCCCACGTGTATAACCAATTTGCCGTACCTTCATCATGAGCTCTCTTGCTAAGCGCATCTGCTACCACGTTTCCCTCACCAGGGTGGTAAGGGATCGTGCAATCGTAATCCTTCAGTAGCTCAAGTCACCTGCACCGTCTCATGTTCAGCTCCTTTTGATCAAAGATGTAATTCGAACTCTTGTGATCGGTGAAAATTCGAAATTCACCCCATATAGGTAGTGGCACGAGATCTTCAAGGCGAAGACAACTACCACCAACTCCAAGTCATGAGTGGGATAATTCCGCTCATGCAGTCTCAACTGACGTGATGTGTATGCAATCACGTGACCTCGTAATCTTGGGTGCACTGCCCCTAAACCTTCTCTTGAGGCATCTGTATGGAATTCATAATCCTGTGTGCCTAAAGGTAGTGCAAGAATGGGCGCCTTCGTCATCTTTCCTTCAATGTCCTGAAGGCCTGATCGCATGAATCATCCCAAATGAAAGAAACTCCCTTTTGTGTCAACCGCATCAGAGGAAGAACAACTCGTGAAATCCCATTGACGAAGCGTTTGTAATTTCTCGCTAGTCCAAGGAAGCTCTGAATCTGAATGACTGTCTTGGGCTGCTCCAAGACACGATCGCCTCAATTTTCGCAGGATCAACTGCGATACATGCTCCAGAAATGACATGCCCAAGAAATGAGACATGGGATAACCAAGACTCAAACTTGCTCAACTTGGCATACAACTTGTGCTCTCACAATGTGTCCGTAACTATCTTCAGATCACTCGCGTGATCCGTTCATTTCGAGAATATATCAGCACATCATCAACGAATACTACCACAAACTTGTCCAAGTATGGACGGAAGATCCTGTTCATCATGTCCATGAATGCTACAGGGGCATTGGTGAGCCCAAAACAACATCATCACAAACTCATAGTGCCCATATCGAGTCCAGAAAGTTGTTTTCAGAATATCCGACTCTCGAATCCTCAACTGATGGTAGCCAGATTGAAGGTCGATCTTCGAAACACCGAAGATCCCTGTAGCTGATTGAAAAAATCATCAATGCGTAGTAAAGGATAACAATTCTTCACTGTTCTCTTGTTCAACTTCCTGTAATCAATGCACAATCTCATTGTTCCATCCTTTTTTCTGAAAAAAGAATTGGAGTACCCTAAGGTGAAGTGCTCGACCTCACAAAACCTAAGTCAAGCAGTTCCTGCAACTGCACCTTCAGCTCTCTCAACTGGGCTGGTGCCATGCGGTAACATCAAGATCGGCTGTATATCAGGTAATAGTGAGTTCTCAAACTCAAGCTCTCTCAGGAGGTAACCTTGGCAGCTCATCAGTAAATACAATTGGGTAGTTTGATACTACTTTGATGTCTTGTGTTATCGGCTCATGATCGAATGTCTCTCGAATAAATGCTAAATATGAATCACATTCCTGATCAGTTAGTCTATGGGCTATTAACACTGAGATGTACTCCATTTTGGAGTCATGTAATGTACCCTCAAAAGTGAACTCAGGCAAGTCCAGAATCCAGAAGACAACCATCTTCCTAAAGCAATCAACAAGAACATGATGAGCTGATAACCAATCCATGCCCAAAATCAAGTCAAACTCATAGAGCTGTAGCAACAGACAGTCTGCGATCATCTCGTGACTACCATCGGCATTGATAAGTCTCTGATTATCTGTGAAATGACGGACAACTGGCCACCTGACCCATGGATGTAGTAAGGAGGATATAGGGCATTTGCAACTTTACCCAATGAAGCTAGTATTCTCGATGCAATAATGGAATGCATCTCTCCAGAATCAAATAAAACATGGAAAGGTCGGCTCAAGATTGAGACCATACCTTTCACCACGACAACCGCTGACCGTGCCTTCTCCTCGGTCACTGCATGTAATTGTTTCTTTCTAGCTGGTGCAGTACTCGAACGAACCATACTCTGTCTGTCTCGGCGACCTCCTGAAGTTGGTTCCTGCCACGAAAACTCCTAGTACGCTGTACCTGTGGTTGTGACGGTTGTGGCTGAGGTCAAGGCTCACAAGAAGTCTGTGGGCACTGAGACCGGTAATGACCTTACTGGTTGCACAAGTAACATCGTACAGACGGGGTAGGCGTTGTCAATGCTCTGAGTCGATCCTGGTGGGGTCTGCCCACTCTCCATGACCCAGATGGTCGAGCTGAACTGGTGCCACGTCCGGCGAGTGCTCCTTCTAAAGTAGTCGTTGGAGATGAGCGAGCACCGCCTGAAAATGCCGAACCTGAAGGACGAAACCGCCTGGTTGACCTTTGCTGCTGAAACTGTCGTCGAATCGGTCCAAAAGATTGCTTTGGCGTAGGTGTCGCTCCTGACGAACTCCCAAAGCGTCTCTCTTTGATGTCCTCAAACTTTTCCACTGCATCGGTAGCCTCGGAGATGGAAGTGATATGTTGTCTGGCCAGCTTCTCCTGCACCTCTTCCCGCATCCCTCCGATAAACTTCTCCAGATTCTCATTTGGAAATGCAGTGGCTGCTGGTGTGTGTCGCGATATCTCGGTGTAGCGAACAAAGTACTCTCTAGCTGTCATCCGCCCCTGTCTGAGCTCTGCGAATAATCGACGCTGACTCCTTCCACTTCACAGATAAGAAGTGGAATATGAATCTCGTCTTGAAGTCGTCCCATGTGAGCTCACGTCCCAACTCGGAAACTATCGCCTCCTACCATCTCTCGACGAATGCTGTCAGTGAATACTTTATAAAAGATAACCACGAGTCTCGTGGTGCGTGAATCATCCGAGGTATCTTCATCACCTTCTTCATCCACTGCTCGGCCTCATCTGATGTCCCGGTGTCCTCGAACATGAGCATATTGGCTCGCTGATAGGAAGTGAAAACTGACTGGTGCCTATGAATGGCGGAGTGCTCGTGTGTGTCCTCACCTGTAAAGAGTACAAGGTCCTGTTCCCTGTCATAATCTCCATCCTCGGCCCCATGTACTGGTATCTCCTCACGTGGATCATCGAACTGAGGCTGCTGAACCTCTACAGACTGTGACTGATCTTGTCGTGTTCCATTCTGAGATGGATGGAAAGTGAAATCAGACAGCTCCTCGAACCTCATCTCTATGTTAGTCTGTCTGTCTGCAATCTCTGTCTGGTGAGCCAATATCTGGTCTTGCTGACCTCGCATGGTAGCTTGCTGCTGCTGGAGGTCGGTGAGTGCGGTCATGATACTCTCCAAGCGATCAACCATCTCTTGGACAGCTCTGTATGTCATGATTCTGCATGGGAATCTAAATTATTTGTCATAAAAATTGATGTCCGCAAATACCATCAATCATGCTTTTCTCTTCTTGGGATACTATACGGAAATTAATTGCAATCGGTGACGTTTGTGGTTGTTGAATTTGAATGTCATATTTCCCTCTCCGACTTGCGACAAGTCGAAGCTTTGTCGTTATCCGAGAACTTAATGCGATCGGTATTTTATACTGCGAATGTGTGTAGCGGGTTACCACTGCTCTGATATTAAACTGTGAAATCCCACCCGCTGCCGATTCGGATTACCCGTTTAGACATCATTCACAGTATTATAGTCTCTACCGATCGCATTAGGTTACTGTAATTTAGGGAAAATTTTACGTTTCGAAATGACATTCATAATTTATGTAAACAACCACATAACCAAAAACAAGTATCACCAATTCACATTTCATTTCCATATACAGTTACATGTAACAAAAAAAACTGCAATATGTTCATATATCCTAAATTGTAACAGAAGAGAAAGGAAAAGCATAAATATTATTCTGTACATAAACTGTAACATGAGTACTGACAAATGTAATAGCGGAAGCTCGGGATCATCCATATTGCTCCTCGAATTTCCGATTCAGGTATACAATATCTCCTTTTGACCGTCTATTCATGATGATCAAACGATATAAATTTCATACTTTTCTGATCCAAGATGGATACAGAAATTGACGAAATACGGTCTTGATTTTTTTGATCAAATTTTACGATTTCAAATTATCAAACGACCTCTGATCGACGAGCGGTCGATTTTGTTGGTCTTATTTCATCGAATCGGATTTTTGGGTGATTTGGATTTGTTTTGCGGTTTCCGATTGTGTCACGGCTTTTCCGATGGCACAAATTATGATGCGATCGACTTTTGGTCGATTGCTTCTGAGCGAAATTCGATCTGCGATCTACAGATTGAACTGAAGTTATTCACTATTAATTGAATATTAAATGAACTTTCGGACCAGCTTTTATGAATTGCATGGTTGAAGGGGTACATCAATATCACTTTGTTTTGATTTGATTAATGGTGTCCGAAAGGGGGCTTCATTTAACTACATCATGTGGTCTGGTATGGTTGCTTGCTTGCACCTCTTCTTTCTATGTTGGTGGTAGATGCCTTGTCTGTCAATAAGAGCCATGCGGTTCTAGGGGTACTAGTGCTACGATTCTTTGGGTACTAGTGCTGGTTATAGTCACGATGATATCTCCGTTCTTAATCTCCAGTATACATATGATACCATTCCTTTCATTGAAGATGGGGTGACGGACACTAAAGGGATTCCAACCTTGATATTTTTTGTTTGGCCTAGTATCAACCGTTCATTCCCTCTGGTCTTATCGATGAGGATATGAACTTGGGTAGGTGGATTTCATCTCTACTCCATGAGGGACTCTTCCTTTAACGTACTTAGGTCTTTAGTTGAGTCTTAACCATCTGAGGCAGGCTGATTGGAGTCCTCTTGTGGAGAAATTGGAGCGCAAGCCTTCTTGTTTGCAGGCTACCCTTGTGGGGCCCATCTTGTTTTTTTGATGGTTGTTTTATCAACGGTGTTGATTTTCTTTCCCTTAACTAGGATGCTAAAGTAGTTATGGTGTACAGGAAGATGCAAGCATGATTGCGACCCTTTTTTCAGTTACGTATCCAAGTCTTCCAAATGATTTGCTTCTTAGGGTGGAGAGATTGAAGCGTAAGCTAGCTGGTTGGAGACTAAGTGTTTGTCCAGGGGGATGTTTAGTCTTGCTCTGGCTAGGTTTGTCGACCATCCCATCAAGGATGAAAAAGTCAATAGTCCATATTCAGTCGGAGGGGTCATTGACCGTAGAATATTTGACTGTTGGTTGACTAACGAGATCTAGCTAACTTTGTATTCTTTTAAATATTGTTAACATAAAAATATTTTTTTATTAAAAAATAAAAAAAGAATCATTAGTCAATTTTGGAGACGACCCTTGTTTCTTAAGATATGCTTTGTTGACCCTTGACGGAGGGTGGTCCATGGGTCATTCGAGTGCGAGATATGGACAAGACCTTGTTCACAAAGTGGTGATGGGAAGCTGAGATGAGAAGGATAACCTACTTTGCCAGCTGATACTTGGTACTTATGGCGTTGTTGATATGGATACGATGGATGTGGTTTTCTGGAAGATCCCATGCTTGGAAATGCCTGGGGTGCCTTTGTTCTTGAGATTGGTGGTTGGGATGTTTTAATATTTTACTTCTACCACAACATTTGGATAGAGAAGGGGGTTCTAGGCGATATGTTCCACATGCTCTTTGCGTTAGCTGCAAACATGGAAGTTTTAGTTGTACTTTACTAGTCTCTTTCAAGGACTTGAGGTAAGTCTTTGAGACGGCATTTTCTCAGCAACACGTTATGAAGCTTGGGAATGAACTGATGGAGCTGGAGGCTGAAGAGGTTTGTGGGTGGGGGGTACTGGTCTTGATGGGAGTTCATGATCAAAAAGTTGCGCATGGCTTTGGCGACACATGATGATTGGGGAAAGATGGACCTGGCTGATTGCTGGCTACTGTGGTAGGCTCATTCGCCACCGATGGTAAATATTTTTGTTGGACTGCTCAAATGCAAAATGATGCAAGTTTCCGATGGATGGTTTGCCTTGTATACAATGGTTTCTTGCCGCGTGGGGGGTGGGGGGACACAAACAGAAGGACGTCGATTACTTTTCTTCCAGTGTAACAATTGTCTGGAGAAGGGATTTAATTGATTGGCTGGAAATTTCTAGAGCGGATGGCCATGGAGAAGTTTCGAGACCGAGACGTATTGGCTGAAATTCTAGAGTGCATTTCACTAAGTATATTTTATTTTTTGGGTGTTTCAAGCCTTTTGCTAATTTTTGGGTGTTGTGGCTCACTAAGTATATTTTAGTTTTTCCAGAGGAGAGACATTATTTTGAGAATGTTTACATACATGTAGCTCTATAATTGTTGGGTCGTGCGGAAGTACTTGTAAGTTACTAGGTTCCAACAAATGAGGTTAATAGGTGATCACCTACCGAGAGTGATCACCCTTCCCTTTTTTTAAACCAACCAAAAAAACTGTACATGCAGTGAAAGATTGAACTAAACTCGAAGTCAACTTAAACTTCAAGTCAAGAAAGGTGCAGATATTAAGAATAATGCAAAAAAAGGGCAAAAGAGAAGAAAGGAGGGTGTAAATAAGAAGAAGCAACGAAGTAAGACAGAAGGAAAGACTTCCGTGCTAAGTTGCAACAACTGTTGAAGTCTCCAAGCCTTAAACGTGCCAAAAGTAGTGGGATGCCCCCATATCATCTGTAACACATGATATTTTTGAGTATCCATGAAGATGCATCCTACTTTTGCTTGTATCTCTGGAATAATTGATATGTTGCTAAATATATTGTTGACATTCAGGAATAGAGTTATATTTATGTTTATGTATTTCTTTCCTATTTTATGTTTTCTTGTCTATCTTATGTATTTTATCCATAGTTCTCTTCTCTATATAAGAGAGCCTAGGGTTCAAAAAATAAATGACGATTCATTTTCCCAACATGGTATCAGAGCGACGGTCCTAGGCCGGAGCTCTCGTATCCTATCCCTAGCCACACCTGCCACCCTCTCCCCTCCTCTTCATCGGATGCCGCTGCCGCCCTCTCTCTAGATCGGGTGCCGACGCCGCCACCCTCGCTTTCTACCTCGGGTTCCGCCGCCTGCCGGCCCATCCAGCTGCTGCCGCCGCTTGTAAGCCCGACCACCTGTCGGTCTCACCTCCGGCCACTGTTGCTGGCTTCTCCAATAGTCGTCGACTTTATTGTTGCCGCGGTTAGCTGTCGTCGACGACAAGTCGCAGGCTAGGAGCCCTTTTGTCAGTGCATCGGCTTCCATCATGGATTTATGAATTTGTTTGCATAAGTCTATATATGCATTCAAATCCTTATATGTTTGTGTAGACACTCATCTCTTGGTTTAAAAACCCTAAGTTTTCCTTCATCCGGCAATATGTTAGATAACAAAGTCGATGTTCTCGCCACATGCTCTTTCAGAGGTCCAACGTCGATTGCTAAGATGAACGAGACGAACTATGAGCTCTGGGTTATGCAGTTCATGAGTCACATGAAGTCTACGGGTAAGAAACATATTCCTACCGAGGAGGAGCCGACTGAGAAAAAACTAGGTTTAACACCTCATGGGAGGCGAATGATGCATATGCCAAGGTTTGGCTTACACGTACATTGATGATAGAGATCGCCAATGATGTATTACATCAACCCACCGCTAAGGCGATGTGGGATATTCTCGCAACCACCTCTTCGCATGCGAGGAATGTGACTAAGATTATGCAACTCCAGCATGATATTTTTACTATCAAGTAGACGGCCCCTTCATTCGTTATATACATCCTTGCGTTGGATGTTCGAGAAGCTCCATAGCTTCATGCCCCTGACATCCACTCTTGAGCAACATAAGACTTATAGGAATGCCACCATGGTTGGTGTATTCCTAGCAGTCCTTGATCATGAGGCTGCTCGTATCTAGATTCTTGCAGATGCAACTATTCCTCCCATGGAAGAAGCCTTTCGCAGGCTCAGTAGGATCACAGTTCCGTCTACTGCTACCAGTCAGACCTCTTCAGCGATGGCTGCCTCCTGAGGTCGAGGAGGCTCTTTCGAGTTTCGTGGAAGTGGACCTCGTGACAGAGGAGGTCGTATTCGTGAGCACACTACTTACTGCCATTGTTCTGGACATACAGAGGACACATGCTATTCCTAGCATGGATTTCCTGCTTCTGCCCGAGTAGCTGAGCAAGTTGAGACTCTGGCTACCTCCTCTCAGATTAGAGATTTGATGAACTTGTAGCACGATTAAGGGACATTATATTATGCCTCCTGCCAATGTCAGTTCATCTTTATCGACCTCATGAAGTCACTCAGATGTGGCTGCTTCAGCATCCTCTAGTACCTCAAGTTGTACTTATGCACTTACCTGCTATAGTGGATATGACGTCATAGAATGGATTATGGACTTCGGTGCTATACATCACTTGTGTGGTGACAGAGGTCAATTTACAACATACATACATGTTCCTCTAGGATGTATAGCAGATGTGACTCATTGCCCGATCACCGATTCACCGGACATGGGGAGATTACCTTGACACCCTCTATGCGTCTGCAGAATGTTTTACATGCGCCTGATTTCTCTATGAACTTCCTATCTACTATTCAGATTACCAAGGATCTATATTGTTGAGCTATTTTTGTTCCATCTTTTCTTGTATTTCTGGACATCCTTACGGGCACGGTGATTAGTTCGAACACCTTATGCTGGCATTTTCTATCATTCTGCTGGTCCTTACTCACCCTTTATGTGACACCTGTGCTTTGGTCATTTCCTGTTCCAGAAGATGTGTCTTGTTTTACCTCAGATTTCTCCTCATTCCCCCTTTCAGTGTGAGGCATGCCAGTTGGGAAAGCATCATTGGTCCGTCTTCCCTAGTTGTCAGAGTCGGAGCAATAGCTCTATTTTTGAGTTATTTCATATTGATATTCGGGGTCCAAGTCATGTTCTCGATCATCAAGGACACATGTTTTATCTTGTAGCGGTTGATGAATTCTTTCTTATGTCATGGGTCTTTTTATTAAAGAATAAATATGAAGCTGGAGATGTTATCAAAAATTTTCTTAATGAAGTGCAGAATGCGTTTTCTTGTTCTGTGAAATTTGTGAGAATTGATAATGCTTTGAAATTCTGCACTCATGCTCTCTCCAGTTATTTTTAACTCGGGGTATTATTCACCAAACATCGCGTGCTTATACTTCCCGGCAAAATGGTATTGCAGAGAGGAAAGCATCGCCATTTGGTTGTTACAGGAACTCTTCTCATTCAGAGTCATGCTCCGCATTCCTTTTGAGGTGATGCTGTTCTCACGGCATGTTATCTTGTGAATCGCATGCCCTCGTCTGTCTTGGGTGAGAAAATTCCCTTTTCACTTGCGTTTCTTGATAAAGAATTGTTCTGCCTTACTCGTGTTTTTTGGCTTGGTTGCCTTTATTCACCGGTTATCTCCAGGTCTTGACAAACTCTCTCGCAGTCAAGTGTGTCTTTGTTGGGTACTCCAGGACACAAAAATGGTATAGATGCTACGATCCATTGCGTAAGAAATTTTATGTTACTTTCACCATCATCACCACCTCCACCTCCTCCTATGACCTCAGCTCCTCTTGTCCTTGTCCTACCGTTGCCGCATTACTATACATGCTGGCCTAATTCTGCTCATGGTCACTGCTCGTCATCTAGCACACATCAGATATTTTCTGAATACATTGTTTCTAACGATGGGTCTGATGATTTGCCTGAGCAGGGTACTTTATAGGGGACGGGCATACAAGTTGATGATACAAACTTACCAATTGGGCTTCAGAAGCAGAAGTGTAGTTGTGCCTCATATCCTTTAGCATCTATGTCTCTTTTGCTCGCTTGACTGGGGAATTCAGGGAATTTGCTATTGTATTGTCTGCCGTGGAAATTCTACAGAATTATCAGGAGGCTTTGATGGATAGTCGGTGACGACTAGCTATGGAAGAAGAGATATAATCGCGTAGTACCTGGAGCTTGGTTCCTGCTCCTGATGGAGCATCTGTTGTCAGTTGCAAGTGGGTGTTTACTGTTAAACACTATGATGATGAGAGTCTGGATAGGTATAAAGCCAGACTGGTTGTTCATGGCTTTACCAGACATATGGAGTGGATTATCTAGAGACATTCTCCCCCGTAGCTCGCCATTCTACTCTACGTATTCTTCTTTCTGTTGCTGTGGGACGTGACCGGCCTCTCTTTCAGCTTGATGTTAAAAATGTCTTTCTTTATGGAGACCTACAAGAAGAAGTCTACATACAACAACCTCCTGGGTTTGCTGCTGAGGGGGAGTATCCGCAGGTTTGCAGACTTCATAAGGGAATATATGCCCTTAAACAAAGTCCAAGGGTATGGTTTCAGAATCTCTCTGATTTGATTGAGAAGCAGTGATTTCAGAGGTCGAATGTGGATCATTCGTTGTTTGTACAGAGAACTCCTAGAGGTACGATGGCTATTATGGTGTATGTTGACGACATACTTGTTACATGTGATGACATGCATGTGATAAAAAGAGGTAAGGAATTTCTAGGCTGACAGTTTGTTACCAAGGATCTTGGCACCTTACGGTATTTCTTGAGGTTAGAATTTGCCAGAATTCATCAGGGTCTTGTAATGACCCCTACGGAAGTATGCGACATATATGCTGGTTGAGACGGGAATGAATGGACGTCGACCTTTTACCACTCATATGGACCCAAGTATGAGGTTATTTGATGATGATACAGAGGAGGTAGACATGCGAAGATACAAATAAATACGTGGGAAGCTTCTTTATGTTACTATAACTAGGTCGGGTATCTCATTTACAGTTAGCCGGGTGAGTCAATTCATGGATCAACCCAGACATGTACACATGGATGCTGTATACATGATTTTGAGGTACCTAAAGTCTTCTCCATGTGCATGATTATTATTCAGGAAAGGACTACACTTATGATGTCTGCATGTGATGTTGCTGACTATGCAGGATGTCCAAAGGATAGAAAATCCACTTCGGGCTTTGCGGTTTTTGTTGGTAGCTCTCTAGTGTCCTGGAAGAGTAAGAAGGAAAATGTTGTTGTCATGTCCAACGCTGAGTCTGAATATAGGGCTATGGTACAAGCTAGTACAGAAATGATGTGAGTTCGAGTAGTACTAGCAGATTTACGTATAGATGTACCTATTCCTATACAGCTAAAATGCGATAATCAGGTCTCTCTATTCATTGCAAACAATCCTACATTTTACGAGAGAACCAAGCATATTGAAGTGGACTGCTAAAGTGCTAATATACAAGGGATATGATTTAGAAAGCTTTTATCTCTACCTCTCATGTCAGCTCTGGGATCAAACTGCAGATATCTTCACTAAGGCTTTGCTCAGAGGGCCTTTTAAGAAGTGTTCATCCAAGCTGAGCATGATTGACATCTATGATCCATCTTGAGGGGGAGTGTAGATTTATATTTATGTTTATATACTTCTTTCCCATTTTTTAGTTCTCTTTTCTATCTTATGTAATTTACCCATAGAGAACCTAGGATTTTAGAAATAAACAACGATTCATTTTTTCCCAACAGTATCGATGTAATAAATGATAGGGAAATGATATGTCACGGTAGGATTCGTATATATGTCAAATCCTGGAGTAGGACGCAAACTATTAAAGGATATATATGAAGAGTTCTCTTCTGTTCCTCCCCCTTGAAGCTCTAAACTTTCCTTGACAATTCCATGGAAGGACATATCGATATCGATACCATGTCGATACCGATATATCGCCGATATATCAGCGATATATCGACGCCATATCGCCGACACCGGGATTCGGAACGCCTTTTTTGCCTGTCGATACCCGATATCGGACATACCAGCGATATATCGGTGACCTGTCGATACCGATATATCGCCCATATATCGCCAATATATCGGGATACGGCCTTACATGGACAATTTTCATCGGGCACAACTCCCGCCTAACTCACATTTTCTCCACTCTCCACTTGAAAATCTATTGCATATCCTATCTCCAAGTTCTTTGCAGAAACCTCCACCCTTCCACCTTTGCAGCAACTTTTCGAGATAGAGATTCTCCCACCGCAACCGCATCGGCCTCCCCCTGCACATTGGCCTCTCTTTCTGATGATCCATCTCGAACAACTGTCGTAGATCTCGTCACATTGGTCGAGAAACAAGACATTCACCCCCCCCCCCCAATACAAAAACAAAAAGAACCCTTGCCTTTCTTGAGGACCCACCGTCTGCAAACACCGCACCGCCCGCAAGTCTCCAGCATGTAACCGTTGTCCTTCTAGCGTCCGACTCCCCTTCATTCCCCTCATCGCATGGACATGCCTTTTAAACCTAAATACTCCACCTTGATCACGATGTCACAGTGTCACCCCTCTTATGCATTGCTTCAAGAGCCCCTTCTTCTTTTTTGATGGAAAGAAGGGCGATCCCCTAAATTGGGAGTCACCGCAATTAATTAAAACATTAAGGAGTTAAAGTACGATATCAGGAGAGCCAGGATTGAGACAGTGCATTACAGTGTGAAGTTACATTTTCTGAACAAAACCTCTGAATATTGAAGATCAAGTCATTTCGCCCGAACCAGATGGCTCGCGGAACCACAAATGTCTTGGAAACGTCATCGTTAGAGTTGTCGCCCAGCGACCGAACCGACCTCTAGAACTCCTCTGCCCCTCCAGTCTCCGTCCAAGGAATCCCAACCTCTCTCTAAACCTGCGCTGGGCATCTGAAGAACATGTGATCCGAATCCTCCACCATCCCCTCGCACCTGTCGCACATAGTGTCAGCCACGCCAAACAACCTTCCCCTCCTAGCTTTATCGCATAGGCGGTTCCTTCTTAGACACCACAAGAATATTTTAATTCTGCACGAGATCTTGGCAGCCCAATCCAACTTCATGTCCTAGCACAGTTCCAAGTCCTGCTCCTCCGTTACTCCCCTCATTTCTTCATATGTTTTCTTCACCGAGAATCTCGTCCCCCTCTACACGAAATGGTCAATGTTGTGCGCAAAGTCCTCCAACGGAGGGATCTCCTCGTGCAACCTGGTCAACTCCTCCTAGCACTGGTCCGAGAGATCCGACGAGAAGGCCGGCGACCATGTACCCGCTTTTGCCATCTGCAAAAGAGTACTCTCCTTTGAGCCCGCCAAAACAAAAAGAGTACTCTCCTTCAAGAGACCCTTACCTTGGGAAGTTCCCGAGGCATACATCCACATGCTCTTCACACCCTAATCATTGTTTTTTTTAATCCAACCCTAATCATCGTTCTGAGCAGGAGAAATGGGATCTTCTGGATTCACATTCAAACAAACAGACCTCAAGATGGAGGCATGTGGAGTTGGCTTGTTTCGATAATAAAAATGGAGTTTCGAGCCTTGTATTCGCCAATAGGAGGTTCACAATTCCCTCGATCCTATACTAGCTGGATCCAGTCGCACATTATAATTTATGGCAATTAGCTTCTCCTGACTTCATACCCATTATGACTAGCACCCTTTGGCCTGCTCTAAATTGGGGAATGACCTGTGAATAATTTCCCAACCTCAGAAGGTGTACCACTACCAGCCTCTACTGCCCCTAACCTAGCTTCCTCCGTCCTTGCTATTGCCCTTTTGGTTGCCTCTGTTCCTCGATCCAACATCTTGCCTCTGTTGATTTTCCGAGCCTAATAAAAGACACATCATCATTAACACAACCTGGTAACAATGTCTGTAAGCCGCTCGATGCCTGAACTATCGTTTCGAGTGCTTCCCTTTAGTGGGATCCTATCCGAAGAGACTTCAAATTTATGGTTGGACACCGCAAAGAACACATTAGTGTCACCCCCACCTCCTACGGCATTGGGGGCGCGCTTAGTAGTTCACTCAACAAGCACGGTGCCACGGACTCCCTCCATATCCACCTATTGTATCACTCTACGCTGCTTATTATGCCGCTTTCGCCATTAGCAACATGGTCCATCTCCGAGAACCATTGGGGGTACATCATTGGCCTATGTCCCCTGTTCCATGGCCTCAAATTTCGGCGAAATTCTATCGAATTTCGGTCGAATTTCGATATCATGTCGAAATCGAAATTCGACTGAAACGGCCGAAACGGCCGAAATATGTGTGCCCTAGTACAAAAAATGACTGAAATGATCGAAGTTTCCATCGAAATTCGATCGAAATTTGACCGAAATTCCGTTTCGGTCAGTCACCGAAATGATGCCCGAAATCGACATTTAAGGCCTTGCTCTGTTCCTCATCCCAAGCACATCACATGATCCCCACACCCCTTGCCCAATGCCCCTCTCCACTTTCACGTGAAACACACTGCATGGCGTTCCTTTCACTCTTCTTGATCCATTGATTCCATTCTATGTTGCCCCCTCACACCATCACCATCTCATCTTCTTAGCTGCACATAGTTTTAACAGGGAATACATAGAATATTGTTAGATTCTTATTTTTGAACCATTTAGTTATTTTAATGAAAATTTTTTAAATCTAGTAAAATACCTGAAAAGTTGCATCAATGGTGTCAAGTTGGTATTTTTAGATCATCTTGAGAAGATTGCAATTGGTAGATCTATTTTCTTATCATCATGAACATTCTGATTGTTCTTTGCAGGTTTTGAAGGACGGGTTATCTGCTTTGCATGTACCATATGCCTATGGATTTGCAATCATTCTTCTCACAATTCTTGTAAAGGCTGCCACATTTCCTTTGACAAAGAAACAGGTATCCTTTCCTTTAAAAAAATAAGAAACATGTTTCCTCAATGTACTCACAAATTTGAGCCCCTCTAATAGTGTGGTGGTAGAAGCAATGGCTCCCACTTTAAAGGATCGGGGTTCGAATCTCGCTATTAGTAAAAAAAAATGTACTCACAAATTTGTCTGAAAAAAGTATCATGAACTTATCTTTCACCCTCTTATTGTTTGCATATAGAAAAAGAACTTTTGATATCGAAAGCTTTTCAAAAGAAAAGAATAGAAAAGAATGGATTTTATATCATATTTAGCTGTAAGAACTGAATGGCAAATTTAAAAGATTCGAGATGCCACGGTTAACATGCGCATAAATTTATGTAAAGATAACCATGCATCACTATGTTCATTTTGTGGCTTCATTGTTAACTTGCTTCACAGGTTGAATCTGCAATGGCAATGAGAACATTACAGCCTCAAGTAAAAGCTGTACAAGAGCGTTATGCTGGAGATCAGGTGCTCAAGAACCTTAACTTTTGAAATAAATTGGTAATTAATGTAAACAATAAATTGAGTATAGTTGACATAAAGTAATTGCTCCGTTTCTGTGAGTAGTGTTCTGGTTAAATGGACCTCTCTATTTACCACAAAATTTAAATTGTAAATGTAAATTACCATATATAGTTGACAGGAAATAAAAACACGCCCTTTATTTTATCTGTGAATGGGTTGGTTTCAGGGGAATGCATTATCACATGGATTCTCATCCTTTGTGTTTTCCATTGCCTCTGATGTTTATTCTTCCAATCTCCGTCATACCTTTTATAATCTTTATCATAAAAAAAGCTTATTTTTAAGAAGTTTGACAAATGTTTGTATCGGCTTCTTTTACATGGCCAAGTTTTCAAATTTCTGTTTATGCTATGGAAAGAATAAATTTATTCAACATACTATTCTTTAATTTTCATTTTCTGGTCGCTACCTTATATGGTTGATGTCTTTGGTTCATGGGTTATTTTCTTTATGTACCGTCAAATCATAAGTAGTTAATTATTTTTAATATCTTTTTACTAAAAAGATGATGTTGGCTAGAAGTGAGGCATTCACGATTTAGGTCATGTTTGGTACTGGCTAGAAGGGAGGCATTCAAGACTTAGGTTATGTTTGGTACACATGAATGAAACGAGGTTGTAAATGAACAAAATTGGTACAAGAATTATGGCAAGAATGGAATGGAATATAGCCTTTTCTACCTCCCTACAGAAATCCAAAAAGCATGTGACCATAAGACATAATTGAAGGCGTCATTCAACTGAACCATTTGAGGTGAAACAGAGACCCATGGGTTGGTCTCAGTTGTATTTGGTCCCATCGGCATGCTACGATAACCCATAATAAGATAAAGCCTCTACTTAAGAGGCAAAAGTAGATGACTCACGTCGAGTAAAGATGTAATAGGACACCTTTATTGGTGTCGTGCTTCGGGAATGACACAATTATATGTAGTACGAAATCATGAGTTCCTTAGAGACTTAGAATTTCATACTTATAACCCATACTAGTAGCACAAACCAAAGAATGATGCTACCGTTCGTTGACAAAGCTACATTGCGACATGGGTTGTTGCATAGCAAAGTTGTGGGACCGTTGGGTGATGTTACTGCTTGGAGGCCAGGCCACTGAATGCTGCTGCTGTTGGTAAAAACAGTGCATGACAACAAGATCATGTACCTACTAGGTGCGGTGCTAGGTGGGGCTGTCAGACAATGTACCTGCTAGGTGCGGTGCCACATGGTTGTTGTCGGTGGAGAGCTGACTATAAGCTCTAGGGATGAAAACAGTCAGATGGAAATACAAACATAGGTGTTATATATCTTTATCCTTTTTAAAATACAAATACGATTATGAATGTTGTAAAGATGAAAAAATGACTTGCAATATTGAGAGGTCCTAGGGTTCTCTTATATAGGAGAGAAACCGGTTAAGAAAATTACAAGACGACATGAACAAAACGAATTACATAAACGATATAAAAGATAGATAATATCTCAGCACTCCCCCTCAAGCTGGGGCATATATATCAATCAAGCTCTGCTTGGAGCAACATCTTTGGTAAGGCCTTCTGGCTAAGGTATTGCAAATGTCATTCCCTGATCTGAAATGAAAAATAACTAATTTGCATTATAGGTCCCTTAGTACAATTAGGGTTATGTACTGATGTACCGTGGCCATCTTAATGATCATACAACTGTTGATTCAATTATTGAATCATAGAGGCTGGTGATTGGATGAATATCTAAAGAGTTAGATTGAGGACTCATCAAGCACCGTCAAGTGATTGTTAAGAGATGATCTCCAGCCTGAGTAGGAGTAGCAATCATTTCTCATTTGGCTGATATCTGACCGACCTCTTGATGCAGGTCCTCTGCATGGGAGTAGATATTCGAAGGTGTCAGATTAGTTAGGTCAAGGAGTTGACTTAGCGAGATCGAGATAACCAAAGACCTATGTCGTATGCTGTCACGATATAGGAACACATCTTCTGACTGGAGACAGATGTGTTACTATATGTTTGAGTATGTACATTTGGCAGACCAATAGGTTGATGACCTAACCAAGGTCTATACACCGGCGCGCTGGTGTGCATGCAAGGGCATATGAGTAATACGATCTCTCAAAGGGATCATACAGGTTCATTGCTGAACCGGAAGACATGAGTTCACTCATGAGATATTGGGAAGAATCAAATTCCACGCGTGGTCGTCTCGCCTTCGGAAGCTTCACTGAATTTGTAAGGTTTGGTATATGCTTTTGGAAGTATATGATCAACATCTAGGTATGCTATATGCTTTTGGAAAGCATATGATCGATACCAACTCCCAATGATCGAATGAGAACCTTAATAAAAAAAACCTTGAAGGAGACAATCTAAAAGAGATCTAAAACTTCGGGTTTGTTCTAGGTCTTCCAGTATGCAGGATGTACATGTATTAGGAATGCCTGAGGGTGATGTGATCATAAACGATTGTATAACCTTATCGCTTCCATTCCGAGGGAGTGATGAAACATGACTTTATTTTAGTGACTCCTCTCACAGAGAAGTAATCTGATCTTAGTTTAAATGTTGGACATGATCTGAATGTGATTCAGATGTAATGAGAAGATTAGATTTGCGGTCTTGATTTAATCAAGCATCTATGGGAGGTCCGCGAGATCTGGATTTGAGATGTGATCTCAATATCCAAGTCACTATACGTGGAACAATACAATCACGCTGTCCTTATCTCCAAGTATCCGCGGATAAGGCACATTATCCTTGAAAGAGTTCATGGATAATTTCATTGTTGATATATTTATCCGAGCATTGAGATATTGATAAATAAATGTGATTTAATTATCAGGAATAATATGAATTTGATTCATATTATAAGGAGAGTTATTTGAGATAATTACGTGTGATTTAGTTATCGAAGATGTGAATAATATGAATGTGATTCATATTATTTTGGCACATGAGAATAAGAGATCCAAGATGATTAAATGTGATTTAATTATCATGGATATGAATAATGTGGATAGCACTATCCATATTAAGCACTATCCATATTAATCAGATATATTATAAATGTGATTTATAATATATTAGAGAGAGCCTATTGTGATTTATATTTGTTATTTAATTATTGATGTGAATTGGATTCACATTGGATGATTAATTGAAAATATAATTTACATTTTGTTTTGAGATGTGAATGCGATTCACATTTTTCCAATGGCATGATTGCAATATTCACAAGATAATTATGAATTATTCTTGTGAAACAATTTACAACAAGTGTTATTGTAAATCTTGGAGATATCATGAGATAATGAGATCTCATGAGATATTGAGGAGATAGACCCATGGCCTTAAATTTCGCCGAAATTCGGCCGAATTTCGATCGAATTTCGGTTTCGGTAGGTGACCGAAATTCAGCCGAAATGGCTATATCGGTCGGCATTTGGGGGGGTTTAGTTCAAAAAACCACCGAAATGACCGAAATTTCGGTTGAATTTCGACCGAAATTCGGCCGAAATTTCGTTTCGGTCCCTCACCGAAACGAAACCGAAATCCGACTTTTAAGGCCTTGGATAGACCCATTCTCCCCTTTGTTTAGGGGATAAGGTCAATCTTCTCATTATCTCCAAGATTAATTAATTTGAAATTAATTATATTGATTTATCGATATATATTAATTTAACTTAAATTAATTGTTGTGTTTTTTACAACAGCATCATGGCCATTGAAAGAAACACAAATCTATCTGAACCATTGATTGTATGTTGTCCATGGATTGAGATCCATCGACTCCCAAAACCCTATATAAGAAGAGGCACTCCTTGCTCTTCAAGCAACATGATTACAAAAATCAAGCAATGCTCTCTCTCCCTCTCTCTATACGCCAAGACTTACTCCCTCTCTCTCATTGTGGCCGTCCACCATGGAACCCTTGAGAGAGTCGCCATCGCAGCAACATCGTCGTTATGCTATCGGAATATTCGCTCGTGGATCTCTGTCTCCTTCGGTGTGCCTCGCTAATGAAGAAGACGTCGGATCTTGTGTGACGAGATCAGGAGATTCGCCGCTTGGATCATCAACATGGATTGCAAGAAAGACATGTCTCATCAACGCACTCGCAAACGTCTCCTTCGTCGGATCGGACTTGAGACATGAGGTCTCTTCGTTTAGAGACTCGATCGCAACCACGCTTCAAGAGGTAACCTTAATATCTAGTTCTGGTTTAGATGAAATGATCCGAGAAGTGTTCTTGGATCATGTGGTTTCATCACATTAGAAAATGATTTAAATTTCGCTGCTTCGAGCAACTAATATGACCATGGTTATTAAGGCGGCAAGGCGACAAGGCGACAAAGCGTTAAACCTGGGCGCCTGGGCGCCAAGGCGCGCATAGGCGCGCCTAGGCGTTTTCCAAAGTGTGTCCTACGTATCACATTTGAGACATGCAACATATAGTTATTTAAAGCAAATGGATCTCGCATGTCTCAAATGCGACATCATTTTTTATTTTTTTATATGTATATCGCATTTCAAAAATGCAACATGTATATCGCATTTTCAAAATGCACTATGTATATCGCATTTTATAAATGCGCTATGTATATCGCATTTTCAAAATGTAATATATGTGTAGAACACAAAAAAATAGTCGCCTAGGCGCCCAGGCGACCCAAGGCGTAGACCCAAGGCGCGCCATTTTCAATAAAACTAAGGTGCTCTTTCTAGGCGCAAGACCTGAGGCGCCTAGACGCCTAGGCGGCCGCCTAGGCACGTCTAGGCGTGCGCCTTGACATCTATGAGTACGACTAGTCACTCCCGATCGCATATGATGCGTCTTCACGCTTCCGTGATGCGCTTAAGGATCTCCCCATATCCTTCAGGTCTTAGTAATTACATCTGCTATCTGGTCTCCAGAGCTGATGTGAGTAGTGGCGATGAGACCCTTCTGTATCATGTCACGAGTGTAGTGACAATCCACCTCTATGTGTTTGGTCCTCTCATGGATGGCAGGATCGTTTGCAATGAATAGAACAACCTAGTTGTTGCATTGGAGGTGCATGGGAAGAGACTCCTCGATAGTCAAGTCAATAAGAACATATCTGACCCACATCATCTCTGTGCTGGCCTGCACCATTGCCTTGTATTCTGACTCCACACTAGATCTGGCAATCACAGTATGCTTCTTTCTCTTCCATGAAATCAAGGAATTCCCATGAACACTGCGAAGCCTAAAGTAGACTTCCTATCCTTGGGACACCCAAGCAGAATATAATTAAATTATGTACTAAGTTGAAAGCAAAAAAGGTCAATCAACTTTCTAAAGCCTCTGAGATCCAATACATATCAACTTTCATGTTAGAGTTGCTGAAAGATAGAGGTATTGTGACTCTAGTGGATGATATTCATGTACAAGACAAGCCTTTTGTGAAGAATGGATCATACTTTATGCTCTATATGTTCAATGTCTTTTTAATCTTAAGCTACTCCCAACCAAATTAGACTTACCAATGATATCTCCTCCACTTCCATGGTCTATTAAGCCTTCGTCTAAGCTGAAATATAAGGAAAAAGGAAAGAAAATGGTATCCTTTTCTGATATGGAAGGAGGCTACTTATCGCAAGAAAGTGCTCAGATTATGGTACATTACAAGTTGTTTACTTCTCCTCGATACGATCATTTTAATATTAAGTTCAAGAACAAGGAATCTTGCCAGAGATATTGTAAATTTATTTCTAAATTACAAGATACACCATTTAAGGTTAACAAAGAAATGTTGAATTGGATTAGAGAACATAGGGATCATTTTAATATTAAGTTCAAGAACAAGGAATCTTGCCAGAGATATTGTAAATTTATTTCTAAATTACAAGATACACCATTTAAGGTTAACAAAGAAATGTTGAATTGGATTAGAGAACATAGGGAGAGACTAGAAGAGAAGGAAATTCTTATGCCTTCCTTCTTATCTAATATTCTTATACATGCTGTATATGAAAGGCTGCGAGTATAAGTGTCCACAGCTAATAGGAAAGATCTTGTGTTTAGTAATCTTGTTACCATTCTGGATAAACAAATGCAGGGTGCACGCTATGAAGACTTTATTATCAATCTTGCTTCTGCTCTTGAGGAATTTACATTCTGGTACCCTACCTTCATAGACACATCTACATATGCTGTAACTGAAAGTGACGCTCATCTGGTGAATAGAAGTCCCGTACCAGGTGATGGCTTCAGATACATCGGAATCATATGGACTGCATCCATATTTGCATGTCTGAGCTGCTCCATAAACTGACTCACTTTGCTCACGGTAAAGGATACGTCTGGCTTGGTAATGATCACATACATGAGCTTACCAACAAGCTCCATGTACCCTCTCTTATCGACCTCCTCAGTGTCATCGTCGTAGAGCTTCATGCTCGGGTCCATAGGAGCAGTGGCATATCTGCAATATGCCAAGCCTGTCTTAGAAAGAAGATCTCTAACGTACTTCCTCTGGGTCATCATATGACCTCGCTGGTTTCTGGTAAACTCCAGTCCAAGGAAGTAACGTAAACTACCAAGGTCCTTGGTCACAAACTGCTGGCCTAGGAAGTCTTTGGCAACCTAACTGCCCTGCTCGTCATCCCCTGTAACAATAATATCATCAGCATAGATACGAATTACGATTGTACCTCTCTGAGTCCTGTATGCAAACAAAGAGTGATTGACAACCGATCACAAACCCATGTTGCTTTATCAAGTCTGAAAGCTTCTGGAACTATGCTCTTGGACTCTGATTAAGGCCATAGATAGCTTTGTGTAGCCTGCAAACCTTCTGATACTCCCCCCACCACCAAACCCAGATGTCTGCTGCATGTAGACCTCCTGTAGATCACCATAGAGGAAGGCAATTTTCACCTCAAGTCGGTAAATGGGACAATCTCGTATCACCATAACATATAGAAGGATACAAAGAGTAGAATGTCTGGCAACTGGAGAAAAGTTATCCTAATAGTCCACCCCATATGTCTGGGTAAACCCACGTGCCACAAGTCTTGCCTTATAGCAATCCACATTGCCATTTGCATCGTGCTTCACAGCGAACACCTACTTGCACCCAACAACGGATGCGCCAACTGGAGCTGAAACAAGACTCCAAAAGCCACACGATTGAAGCGCGACCATTTACTCCTCTATGGCTAGTCTCCAATGACTGTCGTTAATAGCCTCTTGATATGTTCGTGGTATCTCTACGGTAGATAGTGCCAAGGTAAACCTCCTGAAATCCACTGACAGTCTGCTCAAGGAAACATGGGCTGCAAGAGGATACGTAGCAGACGTACTGTCCTGCTTTTGCAGAGCAATCAACACACCAAGATCGTCTGCCAAGTCCTGAACCTAGAAGGTCCCCTCTTGAGAGAGCACCTGCTCATTCTGTATGGAATCCTGCTGCACAGACGACTCAATAGTGCCATCAATAGAAACAATGTGCTCATTACATACTTGAGGTGTGTTGGATGATGGGGAAGTCCTGTGAGTAGGAGGAGCGAGCCCTGCGAGTAAACACACGTGGCAAAAATTGAGTCAAGGTATGTGGTGGTCCAGGGGCAACCACAATAGCAGGTGGAGCAGGAGTAGGTGGTGATGGAGGTAGTGGTGGTGGTAGACAGGAGTAGGTAGAGGTGGTGGTATGACAGTAGGAGGTGGAGGCATGTAGATATGTGTCAGAGTCTGATGGGGCTAGTCTGTCACATGTAGGAGAAAAATACATGACAGACTCAAAGAAAGTAACAACATCACTAAAAAAGTATTTCTGTCGAAGCAGATCAAAGCAACGGTACCCCTTTTGGGTATGAGAGTAGCCAACAAAAAAATACTTGATAGCTCTGGGAGAGAGCTTGTCATGACTTTGAGAGAAGTCATGAACAAAAGCAACCGAACCAAACACACGAGGTGTAAGGGAGATACGATCCGTCTCGAGAAACGTAATTGAAAAAAGGAATCTTCTCTTCCAACACAAAAGATGGCATGCGGTTCACTTGGTAACATGCAGTGAGGACCACATCGCCTGGTAAGCATGAGGAGACGACTCTGGATCTATAAGATTCTGGGCACATCAAGTAAGTGACGGTGTTTGCGCTCAGCAATACCGTTCTGCTGAGATGTGTAAGCACATGAGGTCTGGTGAACAATGCCAAGAGATCTAAGAAACTCAGAAAGCTGTAAAGTGCAGAATTCTAAGGCCTTATCAGAACACAAGTATTTGACATTGGCAGAAAAGATATTCTTTATCTCACTAGTGAAAGATTTAATAACAGACCTAGCCTCAGACTTACTCTTCAATAAGAAAATCTGAGAAAGTCTAATATAATCATCAACAACGATCAGATAAAAATAGTGTTCATGGCGATCTGAGACCCGACTCGGACCCTGGATATCTAACTGAAGGAGCTCAAACAACTGAGAACTGCTCTGACTCTGACGAGATGGAAAGGAGGAACAGTGGTGCTTTCCAAGTTGGCAAGCCTTTCACTGGAAGAAAGACCACATGGAAATCCGTGGGAGGACTTGACACAACTTTTGCAGAGGAAGGTGGCCAAAATGAAGGTGCCACAGGTATAGTGAGACTGGTCCAGTAGGAATAGTAGAGACACCGTCATGAGGAGGCTGGACCAGTCTATAGAGCCCCAGCTGCTCACAGCCACATCCAATCACCTTGCATGTGAGTATGTCCTAAAACACAAGAGATGAGGGGTCAAAAATGGCATGACAGTAAATATCTATCCTTAGTAATATGACTAATGGAAAGTAAGTTCATCTGAAAATCAGGAGCATATAAAATATTCTTTAGGTGCATGAATGGTGTTGGATGAACTTCCCCCTGTCTTGTGATAGGTAAGTAGATCCCATTAGCAATAACAACCCATCTACTATGAGGTATAGTCCTGTAACATCATCTATGTGGAGACAGACCTCAACTGAGCTCTGTCTCCACATAGATGGTGAATGCACCAGAGTCCATGATCCACTCTGTCATATTTGCACCACTACTACCAGTAAAAGCGTAAGCAATACTTGAGGAGCTCGAAGAGGCTCTGGCTGTGGTATCTATAGATCATGTAGTGGTGTTGCCTGCCACTTGAGTCATGATCTTGTATACGAGAGACAATATCATCCATGCATAGATCGACCTGGGATGCTGGAGTCTCTGAGGCTCGACCTATTCTGCCACACGAGCAGATGTAGAGTATCCATGCTTCCGGTAGCATGGAACCTCTGAGTGTCTTGGCCGACGACAACAGGTGCAAGGACCATGCTGACGTCCACCGCCCCTACCACTAGGTTTACACCCTCTGAACTGAGTGGACCCTCCTCTGTCGGAGAAGCGACCATCGCTGAGGAGGGCTGTGGAGCTACAACATGCGGAAAAAGCAACATGCCGAGATGGCTATAAGCTTACTCCATGGGAGGTATGGTCGCCCTAGTGAGGAGCTGTACACATACAGCGCCATACTCCGAGTCGAGCACAACCAAGAAAACTCCAACCATCGTGGAGTTCCTGTATGTCATTCGCTGCTCTGTAGATGTCATAATAGGCATGAAGTTGTGAAGCTTCTCAAACATGCCACGGAGCGAGGAGTAGAACGTGCGAAGAGGACAAACATTCTGCTTGGCTTTGTAAATGTCAAACTGAAGCTGAAGAATCTTTGCCTCATTCTTCGCTTGGGCATAGGTGATGTCAAAATGTCCCATATTGCCTTAGTAGTGAGCTGATTCACAATATCATTGGCTATCTCCGTAGTGAGGGTCCCAGAGAGCCAAATATGTGCACACGTGTCATCTTGCTTCCAAGAAGCATTGGTCCCAGTCTTATCTGTCGGCTCTGGCTCCGTCAGGATGCGCTCCTTGTTATTATACTGCATGATGGTGAGAAATTGCATGGACCACAACTCATACTTGGTCCCATCCATCTTAACGATGTGAGCCGGGCCTTTGAAGGCACCAAACAGAGAAAATATCTCCCTTGGTCTCTGACGTGATGAAAGAACGGTCGAAAACGCAACTCGACTGGGATGTAGACCGATCTGAGTAGGTCTACACGATCATACGGAGAATTGGTTGTATGTGTAGACTCATACAACCATCCTCATCAATCCTCGGTGCGCGCTGGAGTCGGAAAACACGATTTATTGGTTTGAAATCACATTTTTCGGTCAAAATAAGATTGTTTCAGGTCGCATATCGACCTCTCAGAGAAGCATGGAGAAGCGCGGAGGCACCCAGAGGCGTGCGGGGGTGTCGCATGGGGGTTGCGGTGGCAAGGGGGGCAGCGACGCCCTGACGGCAGTGTCGAGCTGCTACAACAGCTGCTCGGTGATGCCGCACCGAGGCTACGGTGACCGTGATGGCCCTGACGACGATGCATGGCTATTGTGGTGGCCGTGCGATGGGGGCATCGACGATCCCTGACAACGACTGGGGTTGAAGGATAGTTTGTGGTGTGGTACGAATTTAGGTCAGGGCTCCGGTCTAGGACCGTCGCTGTGATACCATGTGAAGATGAAAGAATGAATTACATTATAGAGAGACCCTAGGGTTTTCTTATATAGGAGAGAAATCGATTGGGCAAATTACAAGAAGAAGACATGAAGAAAAAAAATTACATAAATAATATAAAAGATAAATAACATCTCAACAAATGCCACATGAATGTGTAAAATGGATAATCATATCCTCAAAATACTAATACAAATGTAAAATGGATATGACAATTCAGATATGAATTTTTAAAAAATGAAGGCAGATTAATTTCCTGATGATATGACAAGTCACATTCAGGATGAGTTACCTTGGTGTATGTTATTTGCTAATGATATTGTGTTGATTGACGAGACTAGAGATGGAGTAAATGAGAAGCTTGAGATCTGGAGACATGCATTGGAGACTAAAGGATTTCGTATAAGTAGGGCTAGGACGGAAGATATGGAATGCACCTTTGATGGAAGCAATAATGAAAGAATTGAGGTGAAGATTGGTGACGATAGCATTCGGAAGAGAGATTCTTTTAGATACCTGGGATCTATTTTGCAACATGATGGGGAAATTGATGGAGATGTTACTAATAGAATAAATGCTGGCTGGCTAAAGTGGAGAGGAGCCTCTGCTGTTCTCTGTGATAAGAAAATTCCTTTAAAAATTAAAGGAAAGTTTTACAAAGCAGCCGTGAGACCTGCTATGCTCTATGGATCTGAATGTTGGCCTGTGAACCATAAACATGTGCAGAGAATGGCTGTAAGAAATGAAAATGCTAAGGTGGATGTGTTGACACACATGTAACGATCAGATTCGGAGTGATGTAATCAAAAAGAAAGTTGGTGTAGCTCGGATTGAGGATAAGATGCGAGAAAACCGCTTAAGATGGTTTGATCATTTGCAAAGAAGATCAACGGATGCACCAGTTAGGAGATGCGAGTGTTGGGATGTTGAGCCGGCTAAGAGAGGGCGAGGACGGCCCAAGAAGTGTTGGAAAGAGACTATACGAAGGGATCTTAGTTTTTTGGATATAAGCCCGGGATTGACCCAAGATAGCTCTGAATGGAGGCGAAGAATCCATGTAGCTGACCCTACTTAATTGTGGGAAAAGGCTTTGTTGTTGTTGTTGAATGCAGAATAATTTGCAAATGTTAGACATGTCCAAATTTACTTAAAACTACAAGCATTTTAGGTTTACAACCGTATCCAATATAAAAATGTTATTAAATATTTTACATATGGTAGTGTTCATCTATCACAAAAACAAGTCATTTATGGATATTAGCAGTAATCCGTATAGTGTCTTTTTCGCTACAAGGATCAAGATCAAATCAATGCTCATTTTTTTTCTATCGAAGAAAAATATATTCATGACCCCTCAATGACTAATGGTCGAGTGGGACATAAATTGTATAGTTCAGACCCTCTAATGAAAAAAAGAAAAAGAGTGTTGTTTTTTATTACTCATGCAAGGAGTCACTGCCCTCCAGGGTCGGCTATCAAATATGGTCTCTCTAGTCTCTTCGGCTCTCGACCCAACTGTGATGCGAAAAATCAACTTAATCAAATATCTGCTCGGAAAAATGTTGCGAACCAAAAAGCTTTTCCGTGGGTCTCCAGGAGGATAAAAAAAGAGACTGTATCAAGAATTATGTGCAAAAAATGAGAATATCCTCGGGTTTCGAAGGAACTGCTGGTATAGGAATTAAAAATGAATAGATTTAATTCATGTCATAATCTATATTAGATTCCCCAATTTATTAATAGAGAGTCAAACACGAGGCATCAAAGAATTACAGATAAATGTACAAAAAAGTTAAATTCTGTGAACCCGAAGGCTCAACATTGCTATCACAAGAATTAAAAAACCTTATTCTTGCAGAATATATAGCTTTACAGTTAAAAATAAAGTTTCCTTTCGAAAAGCAATACAAAAAGCTATTGAATTAACTGAGCAAACATATACAAAAGGAATATAAATAGTCAGGGCTCTGGTCTAGGACCGTCGCTCTGATACCATGTGAAGATGAAAATTTGAATTGCATTATAGAGAGGTCCTCGGGTTCTCTTATATAGGAGAAGAACTGGTTGGACAAATTACAAGAAGACACGGAGAAAAGAAATTACATAAACAATATAAAATATAAATAATATCTCAACAAATGTCACATGAATGTGTAATATAGATAATCATATTCTCAAAATGCTAATACAAATGCGAAATGGATATGACAATTCCGATATGAATATTTGAAAAATGAATGCAAATTAATTTACAAATGTTAGACATGTTCGAATTTACTTAGAATCTAAAAGAATTTTAGGTATACAACCATATACGATATAAAAATGTTATTTAATATTTTACAAATGATTGTAGACATAATAAATAAATAGTAAAAAAATTCAAAGTAACTCAATAATAAATAAAAGCAACCAATATGCATATCATATCAGTTATTCTCCAAAATTTGAACATTCGTATTAATATTCATATCCTTAAAAAATGAACATATGTATTTATATTCTTTAAAATATTCTTTTAGGCCTATAATAACTTTGAACATTCGTATTAATATTCATATCCTTAAAAAATGAACATATGTATTTATATTCTTTAAAATATTCTTTTAGGCCTATAATAACTTTTTGGTGTTGTGAAGTTTTTGGGCATGCACCTATACGGTTCAAGTCCTTTTTCTTTCAAAAAAATATTCTTAAAATACATCTTCATTCATATTCCTATTTGTCAAAGTTAATGATAGTTAAATTCATATTCAACAATAGTTGGATTTTTGTATTCGTATTCGCCATATATGAGAAAATGGCATCCATATCCTTTTTTTTTATGAATGTTGATACAAATGGATACTGATATATTTGCATGTTGATACGAATGGATACTGATATATTTGTTTTTGTTTTCATCCCTAACAAGCTCAGTGGTGATGTAGTACTGGAATCAAAGTTTGAGGTATACGAAAATGAGAAGGGGGTAGGTATAGAATAGACATGTGATTGTCGTTCTGATACTATATAAAGATAAACCTTCTCATTTTTTGGCAATGAAACCATAACCTTTCTTATATAAAGAAGGGTAGTGGGTGAATTACAAGAAATATCTAAGCAAAATACAAACTATGAAGGGTATGATATAATGGTGAAACATGTAAGTAACAATACCATTCGAGTCATGTTGATGGGTACGAGGTATCGGAGGAATGGAGTTTGAAATTAACTTGGTTAAAATTAGGCTATGCTATGTATCGTATATATTAGAGTTCGAGATATTTAAAGTGTTATATTGTTAGTGAAAGGCTACTCCTCCCTCATGGGCCATGAATGAAAATCCGCCGATTGTGTTAGTCCATCATTTCTTTTTTTCTCCAAAACTAACCTCCCAAAGGGTGAATGGTATTGGAATGCTCGTAAGATCTTGAAACATGTGTCTCTCATTGGACCTCGAAATGGATCTGTCTCACATGAACACCAATTAAAGTACCATGCTTGGATCCATGAACAATTGAGGATAGGACCCGAGTCTCTTCCCTTTAATAAAGACAAACATAAGTGTCTATCTCATGGAACACAATGAAATGTAGGTAAAGTCCCGTGGTCACAAATATCTTAGTATATCGATGATATATTTGATATTTCGTATATAACAGATATGGGGATATCTATACTCATCGATTTCATTTTTAGGATTTCGCCTCCATATCATCGATATTTTGTCAATTTTCACCAAAATTTGCGAAAATATGAAAAATCCTTAGTAAATTTTCGTAGTTCATCCAATTTTACTGAAATTTCTCTTAATTACATTTTATTTTGTTGCATCATATTTAAAAAGATTTTTATTCATTTCTTTTATGAGTTCTCTTCCTCTTACAAGTAGCCCATTTGCCTAAGATCCACAAACTCGTATATGGTCTCATGTCTTGCTAGATTACAATTGATAATTTGTAATAATCCTAAAGTTCATATGACCGCTCCCATCAGATTATGATGTATAGTCGGTATCAAGGTTCGAAATCTCGATTTCGATCTCGTTTCGGTCACTTGTAATACCGAAATTTCGCCGAAATTTCGGGAAATTTCGACGATTTCGGTGGAAAAGTGGGAAAAGGCTCAAAAATCCGATTTTCGACCATTTTTTTGCAAATTAAGATCTTTCAAGTTATTTACAACAATAAATAGCTCACAAATACACAATTTTATCATACATATTGCTCATATATGCCCCTTATATCGCACATATCGGTCATATCGATCATTTCGTTGTTAGGGCTGATTATTGATGGATACATATTGGAAATGGATATCATTAAATCCAAATTGTTAAAACAACAATAGGTAACAAATGCGTACTTATATCACAAATATCTCTCATCCATATGCCTTATATCGCACATATCGGTCATATCGGTCATTTCGTTGTTAAGGCTGATTATTGATTGATACATATTGGAAATGAATACCATTCAATCCAAGTTCTTAAAACAACAATAGGTAACAAATGCGTACTTATATCACACATATCTCTCATCCATATGCCTTATATCGCACATATCGGGGCATATCGTTGAGCTGACTGACAGATATTGGAATCGAAATTAAAATAACTAAGTTAAAAATACTTATAAGATGTCTTTTTGTTCAGAAAAATAGATGAGTATTTTTTATTCTAAAATGTAGATAATGCTTAATAAGACAATGTTTAGTTCATATAAATAACGGTCGTAGGCGCAGTTCTAGTGAATTACATAATTAATTATAGACTTACAGCAAGATGATATATTTTTACAAAGACAAATGACAAAAGGAATGAAGTAAAAAAGCTATAGCAGATCTCTAGAATCTATGGAGTTGTTTCATCTCCATTCGCAAAGGGAGGTGAAGCTCCCTATGTTGAAGAAACATTGTATGCATCCCCCTGTTGCACCATACCCTACCCGAAACAAAATATATAAATCATGATGTCTTTTGATATAGAGAATTGACAAATAGTTAGTAAAATGACTAAAATTAAGATCACATGGTTAATTTTGTTGATTTACATAGGTCTCGGCGAAATTTCGCCCATATCGGTCGAAATCCGAGAAATTTTGAACTGAAAACATGAATTTTGACCGATATGGGTCGAAATGTCGAAATATCACCGATTTTTCGACCCATTTCAGTCGAAATCCGGGCATATCGATATATATAGGTGTTTCGAAAGACCCTCCCTGTCGAAACCGAAATTTCGGCGAAATTTCGCCGAAATTTCGCGAAATTTAATACCATGTCGGTATGCAATATTCGTTTGCCTATACAGTCTAAAGCGAGTATGCAGATAAGTGGTGGAGTATGTCGTATGCTAATTATATGATCTATATTGTAATATGGTAATAAAAACACGATAAATTACAGAAAAAGGTCTCAATTATGCATCAACTCCTAATTAAGGGCGTCATTTTTCAAATGTAACAAAGAGGGACGTGATCTTATTTTTTTGTCTCAAATACATGATTTTGTAAGCTTCCACGACCCTTATATAGCGACGTTAAGCCCTAAAGTTGAAAGTTTGGACCCCTCTTTCTTGCATTTGAAAATGGTTCTCTAATTGGAAATCGACCTATAGTTGATGCATTTTTTATAATTTACCCTAAAAACTATTTGAGCCTCTATATGATTTTTTTATTTGGAGAAGGCTTATGATTCTGTCTCTCGTGAGATATTGTGGAGAGTTTTGAAGAAGAGACAAGTACATGTCCTATACATTAACCTCATAAAGGATATGTATGATAGTGCTTTATCTTGTGTAAGGATCCAGTTTGGGAAGACTGGCTATTTTGACATCAACATTGGTTTACATCAAGGTTTAATTTTGAGTCCATTTCTTTTTACTTTGATTATGGATGAGTTGACAAGTCACATTCATGATGAGATACCTTAGTGTATGTTATTTGCTGATGATATTGTGTTGATTGATGAGATTTGAAATGGAGTAAATGAGAAGCTTGAGGTCTGGAGACATGCATTGGAGACTAAAGGATTTCGTATAAGTAGGGCTAAGACTGAATATAGAGTGCACTTTTGATGGAAGCAATGATGAAGGAATCGAGTAAAGATTGGTGATAACATTCCAAAGAGGGTTTCTTATAGATACCTTGGATCTATTTTGCAACATTATGGGGAAATTGATGGAGGAATAAATGTAGGTTGACTAAAGTGGAGAGGAGCCTCTGTTGTTCTCTGTGATAAGATAATTCCTTTGAAAATCAAAGGAAAGTTCTACAAAGCTGCTGTGAGACCGGCCATGCTCTATGGATCTAAATGTTGGCCTGTGAACCATAGACATGTGTAGAGAATGGTAGTAGTAGAAATGAAAATGCCAAGGTGGATGTGTAGACACACATGTAAAGATCGGATTCGGAATCATGCAATCAGAATGAAAGTTGGTGTAGCTTCGACCGAGGATAAGATGTGAGAAAATCGCTTAAAGTGGTTTGGCCCTTTGCAAAGAAGGTCAACTGATGCACCGGTTAGGAGGTGTGAGTTTTGGGATGTTGAACCGGCTAAGAGAGGACGAGGAAGGCCCAAGAAATGTTGGAATAAGAATATCTGAAGGGATCTTAGTTTTGGATCTAAGCCCGAGAATGATCCAAGATAGATCTGAATGGCCATGGAGTAGGGTTCCACGTAAATTCTGAACGTTCCACTTTATATTTCCATGTTCTTTGATTCCGCTTATGTATTATTTATTTTAACACTCTCCATTAATTAAGAATATAATTTCAACCTTAACTTTTCTTTCTTATCCATCAAACTTGGTAATGTGAGAAATGTGGTGGGGACTCTTGTTTACCCTATTCCAACAGTCTCACCTTTGGGGTAAATATCCACATCAAGCATTGTCTTTGCATGGCTGCAGAAAAATGGCAAGTGTCCTAGCCTTTCTAATGTATTTTTTGACCTTGGTATCATTCCCAATTTTTCGAAGGATGAGATCTATGCAATGCAACTAGATCAAAATATCCTTGGATATTATCTTAAATTGCCCCACGACCATAAAAAATACAGAAGCATTTGCAATAGTTAGGACACTTCTAGAACTTGGTCAAAATATGACCATTATTCAGAGTTAAAAAGTGCTAAGCCTTCTCCCACTATAAGTAGGGTCGGCTACATGGATTCTTGCTCAAATCCATGTTGAAAGATTCGACTATTTTTTACGCTGGCCGTCGACTACCTAACGCAACCCATGCAAGAGTGGGATTTGAACCCTGATATTTTGTGTGGTAGACACACTGTACTACCACTAGACCACTAGACCATTGTTCAGAGTTATGTTATATTTATTATTTATTATATTTTTCTCATGTAATTTGCCCTATAGGGGTTCTCCTTTCTATATAAAAGAGCCTTATAATCCTCAGAATTATTAATCCATTAATCTTTTTCCACATGATACCAGAGCGTCGGTCCTAGACTGGAGACCTGAACCCTACCTGCCCGATCCTGATTGCCCAACCCCTCACTGCGCACTACCTTGCCATTCATAGCCTCTCCGCATACGCCACCCCACCACGTGCTGCCTCTCAACATGTGTCTCCACCTCGTTCCGCATCACCTTTGTAGAGAAACACCTCTCATTGCTGTCGTTCGGCCCCCAATAGCCCTCGTCACCATCGCTAGGGGGTCTCGCCCCTCCAACATGGGGCCTCTCTCTACCATGCAACCTCTTTATGCCCCTCGAGTGGCCTCCATTGCAGCTAGAGCTTTACCCCTCCAACGGCTTCTGCTACCTTGACATGGCTCTTATGCTTCTTCTTGGTCACTGATACACATTTGCGCTTTGTTCCTTGGTGCTTTCAGTGCATCCGAGGCCTATGCATGGACCTATTTTGCGACGTAAGGGTGGTTTCAGACCCTAAATCACCCCATAATATCTAGAGCACCTCCGGTGTTAATGGGAATAGTTGTGTTGTGAGACTGCACACATATTCAGTTCGCTAAATGTAATATGATTATGTAGACAGTTTTTAGATCGTTGTACAACCTCAGTTGCATCCTTCTCGGACTCATTTTTCATCATGTCATAGAGCAAGGTTGATCTATCTTCAAAGGCCAAACCGAATGTCAAGATGAATGATACCAATTATGAATTATGATCCATGTAGTTCTTGAGCATTATGTAGTGGAATAACAAGGAGTACATTATGAGTAGACTTAGCCGACAGACAAGATCGGGGTGAATGCTTCTTAGAAGCAAGATGACACCGCATGGACATGTTTGGCTATCTGGTAGGCTTATTACAGAGATAGCCACAGGCATTCTACATCATCCCACTGCCAAGCTAATGTAGGCCATTCTCGCTGTTTTATATGTTGGACATGCGAGCCCACGACGAGCCATTATGCAATAAATGTTATTGCGAATATCATTCCCTGATCTGAAATGAAGAATAAATAATTTGCATAATAAGTCCCTTAGTACAATTAGGGTTATGTACCATGGCCATCTTGATGATCATACAGCTGTTGATTCAAGTATTGAATCATAGAGGCTGGTGCTTGGATGAATATTTAAAGAGTTAGATTGAGAACTCATCGAGCACCGTCAAATGATTATTAAGAGATGATCTCCATCCTGAGAAGGAGATGGCAATCCTTTCTCTAAAGGTTGATATCTAACCGACCTCTTGATGCATGTCCTCTGCATAGGAATAGAGGTTCAGAGGTGTTAGATAAGTTAGGTCAAAGAGTTGACTTAACGAGATCGAGATAACCAAAGTCCTATATCGTATGCTGTCATGATATAGGCACGCATCCTCTGATCGGAGACAGATGTGTTACTATATGTCTGTGTATGTACATTTGGCAGACCAATAGGTTGATGACCTAATCAAGGTCTATACATCGGCGCGCTGGTGTGCATATAAGGGCATATGAGTAATACGATCTCTCAAAGGGATCATACAGGTTCATTACTGAACCGGAAGACATGAGCTCACTCATGAAATATTGGGAAGAATCAAATTCCGTGCATGATCGTCTCGCTTTAGAAGCTTGACTGAATTTGTAGGTTTGATATATACATTTGGAAAGTATACGATCAAGACCTAGGTATGATATATGCTTTTGGAAAGTATATGATCGATACCGACTCCCAATGATCGAATGAAAAACTTAATGATAATACTCTGAAGTAGACAATGTAAAATTGATCTTATACTTCAGGTTTATTCTGAGTCTTCCAGTATGCAGGATGTACAGGTATTGGGAATACCTGAGGGCGATGTGATCATAAACGGTTGTATAACCATGACGCTTCCATTCCTAGGGAGTGATGAAACGGATCTGGATTTTAGTGACTCCTCTCAGTAGAGAAATAATCTGATCTTAGTTCAAATATTGGACATTGATCTAAATGTGATTCAGATTCAATGAGAAGATTAGATTCGCGGTCTTGATTTAATCAAGCATCTATGGGAGGCCCGAGATCTGGATTTGAGATGTGATCTCAATATCCAAGTCACTATACGTGGAACAATACAATCGCCCTGTCCTTATATGTATCCGAGCATTGAGAAAATGGATAATTAAATGTGATTTAATTATCATTAATAATATGAATTTGATTCATATTATAAGGAGAAATATCTTAGATAATTAAATGTGATTTAATTATCAAAGATGTGAATAATGTGAATGTGATTCATATTATTTGGGCACATGAGAATGGAGAGCCAAGATAATTAAATGTGATTTAATTATCATGGATATGAATAATATGGATAGTAATATCCATTGTTCATAATATATTATAAATGTGATTTATAATGTATTAGAGAAAGCTACTTATAATTTATATTTGTTGATTAAGTATTAATGTGTATTGGATACACATTGTGTAAGTAATTGAAAATGTAAAATATATTTTGTTTTGGGTTGTGAATGTGATTCATAATTTTCCAATGGCAAGATTGCAATATTCTCAAAATTAATTATGAATTATTTTTGAAGAATAAATCACAACAAAAGTTGTTGAATTAAATAATGGAGAATTTCATGGAGATAATCTCATGAGATTTCATGAGATTGCCCCACTTGGAAATAAGTGGCCGTCCACTATATTCCAATGGGATTGAGATCGGACAAACTACTGATAAAAAATATGGCAATGGATGTGAGGTGCTCCCTTATCTTTCTTTTTAGGAGAGAGGTTGCTAATGGCATGAACTATGTCAATGGTCAAGATGTGTTTTTCTATTTTCTTTCATTTATTTTGCCTTGGTTGACGCTTTGAGTACATGCTTATTTCATTCTTTTTTTAACTCCTGGCATGTACTCTAAGGTCTTAAAGGGTGGCATCTTGATGTTGTGAAGTATCTCTACTACTCCAGGATCAGATAAAGCTATTTTTCTTTTTTGGACTTTTTTATAGTTTCATTCAAAGTTGAAGGAAATGGAACAGAATCAGAAACATCAAACTGCTTATTTCTCTTATTTAAATCAGAGTTATCATGTACATGTGGACGACTAGAATCAGTCTGTATAATGTTAGTGGTTTTGGTTGAAGCCCTTGAGGGTATGCAGAGGTGCAGGCTGTGCAGCAACGTCAATACTTCACACGGAGAGGAGCAACTTCTCGAGGAGGAGGAGCTTCTCGAGTAGAGGAGGAGGCGCAGGTCGCGTGCCGCCACAGGTTGGCGAGGAGCGGTTGCTGGAAGACGAGGATCGGCAGAGGAATGACCCACAACGACCAGAGTAGGCGGCGAAGCAACCCACGAGGACACCTGCAGCTGTCGCCTAGGGCTTCCTGGAGAACGGTTCTCGGGAGAGGGGTTTTTCGCGAGAGGGTTTCGAGCGAAAGGGTTTCGAGCGAGAGGGTTTCCGGCAAAATAAGTCGAAATTGGGGGGGAGGGGTCACAATAATCACCCTTTTTCCTTTAAAAAATCATATCCATGACATCAATGCTAACTAAGGGCCAAATTCCTTAAAAAATGACTCGAAACCCATTAGGACCTAGTGCCCCTCCGCATTCAGATCCTAAATCGCTACTTGAACACCAACAAGCGAGAACTCCTTTATGTTTCACTTTCTTTCTCCATTGATAAAGTAGACGTCCCTTTCCCTCACCATATTCTTCCATTATGCGGACTCCGACAACTCACACCATGGAGCATTTGGGATGAGTTACGGCTGGTGTAGATGCAGTTTGCATATTTGGCCTAGATTATTGGGACGACTTCAACATTGTGTTGTTTGTTGGTGATCACTTGCATGACAAGGGATGAGACTTTGATGATCTCATGAATAACGACCACCACTTCAGGTTCAGTCAATATTTTTTTGAATTTTTAGATCTTCTCGATACAAGGGAGGAGATCTGAGTCAGCATGTACACAAGGATGACTAAGAGCAGTCTGTACAGTGTCATCCTTGGAGTCAAAGGTGGGAAGTGATGTTGTGTGTGTGGACCAATGGTTTGGCAAAGGTGCCCTTTCCTCATAAAATGAATCGATAATGTATATCCCAAAATCTTTTTGTATTTTTAATTTTTTTCTCATTTTTTTGTATTTTGGGCGATTGCAAGCTCTCATGGATATCCTCAATTTAATCCGTATCATCAAATGGTGAAGCTTCATTTGGCTCTTATTGATATTAAGGAGGTCATCTCGTACGTCCTTTCAGTTCTACTTCTTGGACTTGCTCCATGGATGCTTCTCTTGGCACTTTGTCTGCTGACGTGGTGGGGAATTGCTCGGGGTTCGTGAGGGGTGTCTGCGTTTGGAATTGGGTGCCCGACCTCTCCCTGCGGGCTTTGCACTCGGATCTACATGTGACCCGACAGCTGGGCGGATCCTCTCTCGGGCCTCCTTCCGGATCGGTGTTGGAGCGGTTTGTGGACCTGGATCCGGCTGGCGCTTCTGCTGCAGCCCGACCCTCTCTTGTGCTTGGCGGGTTTTTTGCGGGGGCGGATGGGGGGGGCTCCTTTGAAGCATGGCTCCCCGTCATCCTCCTCGCGTGCGGAGGGGGATGTGGTTCTTCCGCAGGGCTCTCCTTCCTCCCTTCTGGAGGTCTCCGAGGCTCATCCAGACGTTGATGCGGTCGTTGGGGAGTCTGGAAGGAGGTCAACGAAAAGGTACAGGAGAAGAAACCGATCGCGCTCTCGGGGGGGGGGGGGGATGGTGCAGACTTGCTTGACTCTGAAGGAGGCTGTGTCAGAGGCTGCTGGCGTGGTTCGATCCGGAGGGAGCGCGGAAGGTTCCTCATGAAGGTACTATCGTGGAACATTAGGGGTTTGGGAGAGGCGGATAAATGAAGGGCCTTGGGTGCAAGGTTTGCGGAATGGGATTGCGATATCGTGATGCTTCAGGAAACAAAGCTTCGGGATGTGGGGGAAGCCTTTTGGCGGTCGTTTGGTGCGGGGGGCCTGGATGAGGTCTGTGCTATGGATGCGGAGGGATCGGCGGGTGGCCTTCTCATTGCGTGGAGGTCGGCCATCTTCTCCTTCAATTCGGTCTTCAGGGGGAATCATGTTATTACTGTGAATCTGTCTAGGGTGGTTGATTCCTTTCCGATGGTGTTCTCTTGCGCTTATGGGCCTTGCTGCTATATTAAAAGAAAGGAGCTTTGGGAGGAGCTGCTTCAGACGAGTCAACATGTCGTGGGGATCCCTTGGCTGATAGGAGGAGATTTTAATGTTACCTTGCGCTCTTCGGATAGACCCCGTTCTAGGGGGGGTCTGGATCAGGGATCGGCGGACTTTGCTCAGCTTATTCACTCTCTGGCTCTGGAGGATCTTCATGCGCCAGACGTTTTATACACGTGGAGAAACTCCACCTCGCGATCTTGCATTGACAGGTTTTTGGCTTCTGACGAGCTTATGATTGGTTTCCCTCTCTGTTGTGTTTCCTCCTGCCCTCGTTGCTTTTCGGATCATACCCCTTTATTATGGGATTCGGGTGCTTCGTCTCCTGCTAGAGGCTTTTTCAGATACGAGAATTGTTGGCTTCTGGAGGACAACTTCAAGAACTTTGTGACGGATATTTAGGGTCAGGAGTGCGGAGGGGGGTCGGCTGTTTCGAGATTTGCTCGGAAGCTTGATGTGCTGCGTAAAAAGTTGGCCATTTTTAAAAGAGAATCGAGAGCTGCTCGGGTGGCGGCCAGAAAGGAGGCGGAGGAGGTCGTGGCCTCTTTGGATGCTTTGGAGGGGATAAGGGAGCTTGGTGTCGAGGAGCTGGCCACCCGGTCGGCTGCCTTGGGGAGGGTGGAGCTGGAGGACCGGAAGCGGGTTGCGGAGTGGCGTCGGCGGTCTAAGCTCTCGTGGTTGAGGGGAGGAGATGCTAACACGTCTTTCTTCCATCGGGTGGCTAGCGGTAGGCGGCGCTCGAACCTCCTCCGCTCCATCTCGATTGGTGGCAGGGTGGTGGTGGGAGAGGAGGAGATGGGGAGGGGGGTAGGGGATTATTTTAAGGCTCTCTCCTCTAGGCGAACGCCGCGGAGATGGAGGTGGACTGGGGCTGGAGCGGAGATCCTTTCGCCACTGCTGTCTGGTGTCTTGACGAGGGAGGTGACTCTGGAGGAGGTTAAGGAGGCTGTGTGGGATCTTAACGCTAATGGGTCACCGGGACCGGACGGTTTCCCGGTGGCTTTCTACAAGGATTTTCGGGAGCTGGTGGGGCGGGAGGTTTTGGAGGTCGTTGTCGAATAATGTGAGGGTAATGCGGGCTTCAACAAAATCAACAGGGCTCTCATTATCTTGTTGCCGAAGTTCCCCTCCGCCGATCGTATTGAAGATTTCCGTCCTATTGCTATCTTAGATGGCCTCTATTTGATTGTGGCGAAGGTTTTTGAGCGTAGGTTGGCCCCGGTGCTTGATGGTATTATATCCCCGGTGCAGGCTGCGTTCATCCGTGGTCATCAGATTGCCGATGTTACGCCTTTGGCCTCGGAGATGATTGCGAGTTGGACCAGGGAGCGGACTCGCGGTGTACTATGGAAAGTCGACTTTGCTAAGGCTCATGACTCCCTCGATTGGAGCTTCTTGTGGTCGGTTTTGAAGGCTCGTGGTTTCCTGGACATTTGGGTCTCTTGGATGCGCCGTTGTGTCTCCACGGCCTCCTTCTCGGTTTTGATCAATGGGCGCATGGCGGGTGGTCGCTTCCAACCGCGGAGGGGGGTGCGTCAGGGCTGCCCCCTGGCGCCCCTGCTCTTTGTTGTGGCTGCTGATGTGCTGGCTTGGATGGCAGCTCGTGTGTTTGATAGTGGGCTCTCTATGGGCTTCTCCTGTGGCGAGTGGGTGATCCCTATTCTGCAGTACACCGATGACACGATTGTTTTCATTGGTGGGGGCGTGATGAGGTCAAGGCCATGGCAGCAAGACTGGAGGTTTTCAGCGAGATGTCGGGCCTTTTCATAAATGCGAGCAAATCTAAGGTGGTTCCTTTTGGTTTGGAGGTGGAGGAGGCGGCTGACTGTGCCTTGGTCCTGGGCTCGATGCCTGGCCATTTTCCTATTGATTACCTGGGCATGCCTTTGGGCGCGGGCAGGACCCGGCTGCGTGACTGGTCCAAAGTGGTGGAGAAGGTGGAGGGGCGGCTGTCTGGTTGGAGCTCGGCCTTGCTTTCGAGGGGTGGTTGCCTCATTCTCATTAAAGCGGTGTTATCTTCTATCCCCGTGTATTATCTCTCCAATTGGCACCTCCCACGGGGGTTCGCAGGCGTATTGAGAAGTTGATGCGGAGGTTTCTGTGGGGGAGAAATGGGTCGACGGCATGCGGGCCGCATCTGGTGGGTTGGGAGGAAGTGACGAAGCGTAAATGCGACGGGGGTCTTGGCATTCATCGGCTGGACCGTGTCAATGATGCCCTTCTCCTGAAGTGGGTGAACAGATTATGGGGTGATAACGAGGACTTCTGCTCTATCATCTTGCACAAGATTCACGACCTGTGCGGGACGATGCCTGGGACGGGTGGTGGTCTCGGATCTCGGACGCCTTTCTGGCGTGGGGTGATGGCGGTGGGCCACAAGTACGCTAATCTTTTTGCTCCTAGGCTTGGTGACGGGACAACCTTCAGTTTCTGGAAGGACAGTTGGGCTGGCGGGGCACCGCTGGGGAATTTGTTTCCGAGGTTATTTGCTTTGGCGGCTGATGTGAATGCGTCCGTGGTGGCTTGTTGGTCCGGGGGTGATTGGTTTCCTATCCTTCATGGCAACCTTTCGGACCAAAGGTTCGTGGAGCTGCTCAGTCTTTTTGACACTATTGGTGGTGTGTCCAGGCCTACGACGGGGAGGGACCACTGGGCCTGGAGGGTGGGACATTTCACGACAAGGAAGGCTTACCTGGCGATTTCTCCCCCCTCCCAGCCGCGGGAGGATTCTTTGCTTCGTGACTGCAGCTTTGTGTGGGGCTTGAGGCTTCCGGAGAGGGTTGGCATCTTCCTTTGTCTCTTTCGTAGGAAGAGGCTTTTAACGAGGGATCGTTGCGCGAGGATGCTCGCCTCGGTCTCGGAGGACTGTGCTCTGTGTGGCAGCGACGTCGAATCGTTGGAGCATCTCTTTTTTACCTGCCCTGTGGTTTTGAGCGTTTGGGAGGCGACGTTGGTGGGCTGGATTGCTACTGCTGACTCGGCTTCTTTCTGGGAGTCTTTGTTGTCTAGCAAGGACATGGAGCGTAATGATCTTTTGCATCCCTTGGTGTGCATTTGGGTGATCTGGCTGGGGCGGAACAAGGCTATTTTTAGGGGTCAACGCTTTTACAAAGAAAATGTTTTACCTCTTTCTGCCCGTCTTGTAGTCGACTGGATGTTGGTGTAGCCTGCGGGTTGTTGTAGATCCCGCCCGGCTGTCGAGCTGTGTTATTTGCGGGCTTCTCCCTCTTTCTTTTATTTTTTTTCTGTGTGTGTCTTTAGTTTTTTTTCTTAATAAAGCTAGGGTGAACACCACTGCGTGTATCCCCCGAAGTTTTTAGACTTCAAAAAAAAAAGAACATCATCACCCCAAAATGAATGTGGGGCAAGGCTCTGAATGAGAAGAGTCCAAGTAACATCAAATAAATAGCGATGCTTTCTCTCAGCAACATCATTTTGTCGAGACGTGTAAGAACACGTTGTTTGATTAATAATACCACGCGACGAAAAGAAATGTGATAGAGCACGGGTGCAAAATTCCAAAGCATTATCAATTCTCACATATTTTACCGAGGAAGAGAAAACATTCTGCACTTCATTAATAAAAGTTTTGATCACATCCCCTGCTTCAGATTTATTTTTCAGTAAAAAACCCATGACAAACGAGAAAAGTCATCAACAATAACAAGATAAAACGTGTATCTCTCATGATCAGGAACACGACTCGGACCCCAAATATCAACATGAAATGACTCCAAAAGGGAGCTACTGCTCCGACTCTGACGACTAGGAAAAGCAGGACGATGATACTTTCCCAATTGACACACCTCGCAATGGAAGGATGAATCCGGTGAAATCTGCTGTAAAATATGACACATCTTCTGGAGAGGGAGGTGACCAAAATGTTGGTGCCAAGTAAGGGGAGAGACTGGTCCTGTAGAATGAGAGGAGATGGTTGCATAGGGAGTTTGGATCAGGTGATAAAGACCACCCTACTCACGACCATGACCAATCACCCCGCTGTAAGAATGTCCTGAAAAACAAGAGACGATGGGTCAAAAATAACTCGACAATGTAAATCTTTCGTAATCTGACTAATAGATAACAAATTCATAGAAAATCCGAAGCATGTAGCACATTCTGCAGATGCATCGAGGGTGTCAAACTGATCTCCCCATGTCATGTGATCGAGGAATGAGTCCCGTCAGCTATCACAACGACTCTCCCTGGAGGAACCTGTATATATGCTACAAGCTGATCTCTGTCTCCACATAAATGATGCGTCGCTCCAGAGTCCATAATCCACTCTGTAACTCAGATCCATGACAGGAGGTAAAGGCATAGGTACTACCTGAGGCGCTAGTAGTGGCAGAGGTACTTGCAGAGGCTGATGCTGCTACATTTGAGTGACCTCTTGAAGATGATGAAGAAGCAGGAGGCATAATATCTCTCAGTCTGGCAACGGGGTCATCAAAACTCTGATATGCAGTAGGAACAAACGGAGACTCAAACTTCTCCTCTACTCGGGTTGAAGCAGGAAAACCATGCTTGGAGTAGCATGCATCCTCTCTATGTCCCGGATGATGGCAGTAAGTACATGGCTGATGAATGTGACCTCTTCTACCACGAGGTCCACGTCTACGGAAATGAGAGGAGCCTCCTCTACCTCGGGAGGCTGCCATCGTTGAAGAGGTCTGACTTAAGGTAGTCGAAGGAACAATAATCCTGTTGAGTCGGCAAAATGCTTCCTCCATAGGAGGAATAGTGGCATCCGCTAAAATCTTGAGCGGGCAGCCTCATACTCAAGATTAAGGGCTGCAAAGAATACTCCAACTATAGTAGCATTCTGGTACGTTTTCTGTTGTTCAGGAGTATATGTGAGGGGTATGAAAATGTGCAACCTCTCAAACATCCCACATAGGGACGTATATAGCGAATGGAGGTGCCGTCCATTCTGCTTAATGGTGAATATATCATGTTGCAGTTGCAGTATCTTGGTCTCATTCTTCACGTGGGAATAAGTTACGGTGAGAATATCCCAAATCACTTGGCAGTGGGCTGATGTAACACATCATTGGCAATCTCAATCACCAATGTACCTGACAACCAGACTTTGGCATATGTATCATCTGCCTCCCATTAGGCATTGATCCCTGTTTTCTCAATTGGCTCCTCTTTGGTAAGAATATGCTTCTTACCCTTAGATTTCATGAGGCTCATGAACTGCATAGCCCAGAGCTCGTTGTTTGTCCCATCCATCTTGACAATCGACGCTGGACCTTTGAAAGCACCAATATCGGGAACATCGACCTTGCTCTCTGATATAATGTCGGATGAAGAAAACTAGGGTTTTCTAGACCAATAGATATGTATCTACATAGACATATGAGAATGTGATTGCATATGTTGACTTATGCAACCAAATCCATCAACCCAAGCTAGACATCGATGCAAGCAGAAGCCGCCGTGGACCGACTGTAGCGGGCGAGAAAGGAAAAGGGGCTGGCACGACGGTGACGGTGGAGGGTCAGCGATGCGCCGAGAGGAGGGGTGACAATGGCTCAGCGAAAGGTCGGCGACGACGGCGGCTTGGCGAATGGGAGAGACCGACGTCGACCGCTTGGAGAAGGAGGAGATAGAGGGGCAATGGGTGTGGCTAAGGCTAGGGTTAGGGTTTGAGAGCTTCGGTCTAGGACTACCGCTCTGATACCATGTTGTGAAAAATAAAAGACTTGATTATTCCTGGGAACCCTAAGCTCTCTTAAATAGAGGGGAGACCTATGGGTAAATTATGTAAGACAGATATAAAGAAATAAAATAAAGAAACGGTACAAGATATATCTCTACATTCTTTAATAATTGTTTGGCATTGATCAGATATCGAGATTTCTTTATCTTGTAGTAGTTTGAATTGCGTACTAGTACCCTTTATTAGATTGCAACATTTGGCAGGAAATTGGAAAACCTTGTTTTATATATGCTGAGATCATGTTGAAGACTTTTAAAGATGTGAAAACTATTGGTCTTGAGTCTATACTATCTTATGCCAAGATTTCAAGTCTAATGGTTGAATTGAGACAAAATCTCCATCTCACCCCTTTATACGTCAAGATGAGATGTGACCTCCATGCTATTTTTAGGGATTTTTACCCGACAGACCCTATAAACTTTACCAATTACCTCCTCGACCTTTGAAACAACTTAATTCCCCTCGATCTTGTAAGTTTGCTAACCCTTACCCAAAAGACCCTGTGGTTAACCCTCATCCATTTACCCGTTAAAACTAATCGAATTTCGTTATGTTCTTTTACATTATACCCATTTTGTTTATCAAATTAACATTGAGTGCCACCCCCCTCACCCTCCTCCTCATCTCCCTTTCCCCACCTAGCACCCACCCACTTCCTCGACATCTGCCGCCCTCGCCCTCCTCCTCCAGGCCTGTCGCCTTCACCCTCCTCCCTGACCTCCGCCTCCTCCTCCAAGTCTGCCACCCTCGTCCTCCTCCTCCAGGAGGCAGTGTTGCAATAGTCGGCCGACTATCCCGAATAGTCGGTCCGACTATGCAGTGCGGTGGGGTACCCGACTGAACAGACCTCCAGTCGGGCAATAGTCGGCCCGACCGAATAGTCGGCCGACTATTCAGCCGACTGGCCCGACTATGAGGCCGACTGGAGTTTGACTCTTCATATTTTTATTTTTTTATTTCCAATTTTCAATATTTATGGATTACATTTTACCACGGTATCGCCACAAATGTCAAATTCTATATGTCTATTATATTGATTGGTACTTTTATCTTGGATTCATGTTAAATAATGACCATATATGTATAAAAATATAAGAATATATGTATTATAAATAATTTTGTATTAAAAAAATACAAAACCGAATAATTCCGAATAGTCGCCCGAATACCGATTATTCTCTTTTCAGTGATCCCTCCAACTGAATACCGAATACCGTCTTCTGCAACACTTCCAGGAGGTGAAGTAGTCGATCTTGGTGAGGCAGGCGAGGCCGTTGTCCCCGTCGATTTTCATGGTGCAGGAGCCGCAGATGTTCTCCCAGCAGGAGCGCTGGAAGGTCAGGGTGGAGTCCATCTCGTTCTTGATCTTGATGAGCGCGTCCGGCACCATGGGCCCGTACTCCCTCAAGTCCACCTATAGTACTCCTGCAGCTTCGGCTTCTCCGGGTTCTCGAGGTTCCACCTATAGACCGAGAAAATCTTCACCCGTAGGATCCGTGCGGTTGGACTTTTGGGATAGATTTCGCAAAAAAATAGAGGATCTTTACACTAGCGCCTATACTGTAACTTGAGTCACAACTGAGGTCCCGTGCCCTTTATTTTCCCCAAATTTCTATACCACTTGAAAGAAGGGTTGAGGGTTCAATTCTCGATAGATCATTTCATCATTTTTCTATCCCACATTGAAGCAGTTCTCACTAAATCAAGTCATCTGTACGTAATCTATGAATTCCACGGAATCAAACAATGAAAATATGTAATGTACTGATCGAAATTTATATGTTCTTTTGAAGATACACATATTCTTAACGTCAAATGCAAACAAATTGTTTATTGGCACACGAAGGGAAAAAAGAATCGAATAACCTTAAAACCGATAGAAGAGTCCTTCCTTCTAAAAAACGATCGCTGCACTAAGTAGGAGAGTTGAAGACATTGCAGCTCCTCCTGATCTCCCCCGCAGTCCCCACAAGGACATTATTCAATGCTCCCCATCTTTATCATCGCAGCTGTGAACTTCCTTTGGAAGAGACCCCCCATCCCTGGCGAACACATTCACGAACCCATAGCTCAGCCTGTCCAAAGCCAACTGCTGGTCTATCTACAGCACACCCTTCTTCCCCACTATATGCCTGTGAATTGGTTGTTCACCACAGCCGTAGGCGGTCACGACTACTTCCATCCGTAGGCACCCCAACCCTCCTCCTCCCTAACCTCCCCCGCTCTTCAGGTCCTCCGCAGCTTCCCGTTTGATTGGATAGAAGAAAAGGATGGAGGAGGAGAAGGAGAGAGGGAGATTGAAGATCCACCGTTGATTTTCTTTGGTTTGATTAACTCAAGTTTAACTCAAGTAATTGACTCCAATAAAGTTAAAGATGACGACATGGTCTATGGGGTAAGGTGGAGCAAGTACGGTGTCGAAGAGGGAATAAGGTTGTTTCAAAGGTCGATGTGGTAATTGACAAAGTTTATATGGTCTGTCGGGTAAAAATTCCTATTTTTTAATATATTTATGAGAAGTTGAAATTGTTTGAATTTGAATCCAGTTTTTTGGTTATTTATAACCTTTTTCTACTATTCATAAATTGGTATTTTTAAAATAGAATAGGGTCTGTGGCATCTTTTGATTAGAAATAAAATCTTCTTGTAGGAGAGGATTCAACTAGAGACCGCTCGTCTATACAAGTTGGCCGGTGTAAATCCCTTAGCAGGTAACTTCGGTACTCCGAAGAGCTAGTTCGTAATGTTTCTAAAAAAAGAAGCTACTTGTAACAAATTTGAATGCATTCCTGACTCAACACCATTTGCACTTCTTGATTTTATTAAAACAGAAGTGCTAACAAGGAGTTGAACATTGCTTGTTCATTCTTTTTGTTTCCTGCTAAAGCTCGCACAGTTATGTGATCATCTCTATATGCACTTAAGAGCACGCCAGTGTGTACATTTTAATAAACACTTCACAGGCAGCCCGAATTCGACACTACCATATAAACCCATGGGCTTGTCCTTGTCCTTTATGTCTTTTATTTTAGGTCTGTATCTTTTATGCCTCTTACATTTTATTCACTCTCTGTTAATACTGTTCTTATAGTTGTATTCCGAAAGCATGAATGAGTGAATTTTTATGTTAATGTCTTTAGCATGTAACATGTTATCTCCCCATTCCATAGATTCTTTCTCTTGCCCTACTTTCATTTTCCTTCTCAGTTGTTCTTTTACTTTTTTCCATATTTTTTAATTGAGTTAATTACACAAAAGTCCCTGAACTATTCACCCAATTTCAATGTCATACCTGAACTTTAAAGCGTAACAATGTGGTACTCAATCTTTAATATTTGTCTCAATGTGATTTTAAGTTGTCATGATTTAAGGTTAGAAAGACAAAATGATCAAGTAAATTTCAATAATCAAGGATCATAGTAAGACATCTTAAATGTTTCTAAAAAAAATAAGACATCTTAAATATCGGGTACCACATTGTTGCCTTTTAAAGTTCATGTATTACATTGAAAATCATGTGTATAGCTCATGGACTTGTGTGCAATTTTTTTATGTCCACCGGATGTGACCATGCTATAGCTAAGTGTTCTTAAAATACAAAGTACCTGAAGGGCAAATGCAAGACTTGGGCTCATCTTTTTATTTAGGGTTGTATCTTATGCTTCTTGAATGGTATTGGCATTAAAGCTTTCCCTGGGATTGTCTAGAAATCTAATAAGAAAAGCTAACATAGATGCTATGGTTCTAAACCTCACCTCCTCCCTAGATTTCTCTTATCCAAGGTAGGTAATATCGATATTGGTACCGGTATCGGTATCGTATCGATAACGATATATCGTCGATATATCGTCAATGTATCGCCCAAATCGGCCCGTTTTTTGTGAAGGACATTGCCTTCCAAGGGCAAATATCAGTCATATCGCCGATATATTGGTCACCTGTCGATACCTATATATAGCCAATATATCGCGATGTGGCTTTCCATGCTCTTATCCTAGGAGATTCTTTAGTGCAACAAGCAACAAATTTGATTTTTTATGCGAGGTTAATTTTTTGGTATCATAGGTGAGCTGCCTTAGGAAGAAATGTCTTTTATTTTATAGGCAAAGTTGCCTCTTAAAGAGGTAGCTTTTGCTTAAGTAGTCAAAGCTGCCCCATCATGAGTCGGATTTTGCTGATCTCAGTAGAAGTTGCCTTTTGAAGAGGTGCTTTGTGCGTATATTTGCAGAAGCTGCCTCCTTGGGAGGCAAATTTTCTTGCCAATTTCAACATTTCCCATTCATTTAAAGCGCTAGTCCTAGTGCAGGACAATAGTTTCCTCGCTTGAAAATGATCCAGGCTCTCTCCGGCTCAGCTGCCGCTGCCATGCTTATTCATTCAACATTTCCCATTCACTTAAACTGCTGGCCCTAGTCCGGGACAGCAGTTTCCTCGCTCGAAAATGATCCAGCCTCTCTCCAGTGCGTTGTCCCCAATCGGACAGTTCCGAAAAGGAGTCATAGTGGATCCTCCAGGGAAAAAATGACTCTTGCTTATCCTTGGAGGAAAAAAATCCTTAGTACGGAAAGAAGGAAATGTTATTCCTAATAAGGCCAATATTTTTTTACGAGTATTGCAAGTATACTGCCTCATGAAGAGATTTCTTTTGTTTCATAGGCGGTATTACCTTTTAAAGAGGCAGTTTTTGCCTAAGATATCTTAGCAGATGCTGCATTTTGAAGAGGTGGTTTGTGCATGTATATGCTAAAGATGATTATTAAGAGGAATTTCTGACCCATTTTAACAAAACATCATCTGCTGCTGCCGCCGTCTATTCATTCGAAATTCCCTGTTGCAGCTGCCTCCCATTTATTCAACATTCACACAATATATGAATTGCACATTAATAGATATTCACAAAAACTTCTAAAACATTGACACATTACAAGAACACACATCATCCATATATTCACACGCATCCATACATCCATTGGACATTCACACAATATCCACGTAACTGCTGCCCACATTCACACAGTTAACATGCAAATATAAAAAAAAGACATTGGGAAACTTCAAATATATTCATAAATGGTTCACACATCCTTACATCATCCACACATAAAAACACACTTACATTTACATTTAATAATAAAATCACGTCTTTAGTTACAATGTATGGTATCAATTGAAGGATTTGTTGGTGTTTGGGTATGACATTTAGAAGTAGGTTAGTGGTGATATGTGAAGAATAAAAGAGAGAAAATGGACCAAAAATTAGGGGTAATTTCGCCAGTCATTGGTGATTAAAGTTATGATAAATGAGTATTTATGGTGGTGGATCGACGTGGTTCCGAAAATGGGCTGGGAAAATGAGAGATGTGATGAGTGGTTGGAATGGGAAATGTGTCAATCTCACAAGGTTCTGGGTGGGCAGTGAGCGAAGTTGTGCGTGATGACGATCCAGTTGCTAGAGGAGGAGAAAAATGAGGTTATTGAAGAAATTAGTGGGCAGGATGGTTGAAATCAACTTAAGAGGAAGATTGATTTTAAACAAGAAGTCTAATTCATGCAATAACAGAAAGAAACTTAAGATGAAGAGAGATGCCAAACCAATAAGGCTGATTCATGCAATCTGTCTTCCAACATCAAAATTGATTCTTTTCAAAGGTCTACATGGTATTTACATGTTGGTGCATGATAATGAATTAACACATCCCTTGGCTTTGAATGAGTTGCTTTATCCTAGAGATTTGTTTATTAATAAAATCAAAAAGTCAAATTCTTAAACATGGGGCATGGAAAGAGAGATACTAATCCAAGATGTGTGTGCAATCAGTCTAGGGGCTGCTTGAGCAACACCTAGATTAAATGGGTGGTGTCCCATCCAATCAAGTGACAACCACCTCATGCCTGCTTCCCATCCGACCAGAAGAACATTCTCTTGATGATCTTAATCTCGGAATGAACCCCGTTGGGCATGACCCGAGTAGAGCAGAAGAAAAGTGGAATTGCCGAGAGGACATGCTTCAGCAGGACCAGCTTCCCTCCCTTAGACAATAGCTTTGCCTTCCACTTGGTCAACCTCCCCTTATACGACCCACCACAAGCCGCCAATCAACCGTCTTCACCCTGCCAGCCACCAAAGGTAGCCCCAAGTACGGAATCGGCAACGCCGCCTCCGGGCATTGCAGCGGCCCCGCAGCCAAACTCACCTCCACCTCCGAAAGCCCAAAAGGGACCACAACGGACTTATCTCTGTTCGCCTTAAGACTCGAGATGTCTCCAAAAATCTCCATTACTGCGCTTGCTCTTCGCCATCCTTCCTCCTATGCTCCCAAGAAGATAATAGTGTTGTTGACTTACGACAACAAAGGGATAGAGATGTCCTCTCTCCTGTAACACGACCACTACCCCTCGGATGTTGCCAATCTCATCATAACTGCCAGTGCATCCACCGCCAAACAAACAAAAGCAGCGCCAATGGGCATCCCTGCCTGAGGCCCCTCTGTGGCTGAAAACCCCCCCTCGGGGCGGCCATTGACTAGCATTGCCATCGATGTCGTTGTGACGCTCCGTTTGATCCAAGCGACCCATCATGGCGGAAAGCCTTTCCGTTGAAAAGAGCTCTAAAGAAACTGCCAGTCCACACAGTCATACACCTTTGAGAAGTCCGCCTTCCACAAATGTCCCTTCGAATCCAATCTCTTCTAATCTGACACCAACTCCGAAGCCGTGACCAAACCATCCGCCATAACGCGCCCAGGAATAAAGGCTGACTGTTCCGACGACACAATCTGATGCAGAACCCCCCTCAGCCTAGTGGCCAGAACCTTTGCAATAATGAGATAGATCGTATTCGACAATGCAATGGGTCCATAATCCTCCACCCGGACCACCACATTCTTCTTCGGCAGCAAACAGATGAACGACTTATTTAACATTTCAAAACCAAAGTTACCTTCGCAGAACTCCACAACCACCTCCATGATATCTCCCTATATCTCCTCCCAAAACTCCATGTAGAAACACACAGGGAATCCATCTGGCCCGGGAGCTCCATCCGCATTTAGCGCCCACAACGCCCCTTTTACCTCTTCCTCTGACACCGATCTGACCAAACGTGCCACCAAGCCCTCAGAAAGAGTAGCCACGCCCCTTCCCTGGCACCCCAATCCGCACCCACCACGCCGACGACTGATCGCTGAAAAGTGCACCTCAGAGCCGCTCCCACCTCCCGGTCCCCCTGAACTGCCACCCCATCAATTTCAACCGAGTGAATGTGATTCCTCCTCTTTCGCCCACTGGCCATAGCATGGAAAAAGCATGTATTCGCATCCACTTCCTTCACCCATCGATACTTAGACCTTTGCTGCCAAGCAACCTCCTTCTTATCCTCGCTCACAATCTCCTTTAAACTGACCCCCTCTCAATCAGCTCCTCTTCTAGCAATACCCGCTCATCCTCCAACCTATCCAACCGAAACACCACCTCCTGAGCCCTCCGCCTCTTCTCCTTCCTCTGTTCCCGAATCACCCTTCCACACACCGTCAGAAAATCCCGCAACGCTTTCAGCTTACTAGCAAACCTTGTCGTCGCCACCCCCCTGAACCGAACAATTCGCCCATAACTCCGACACCAACTCGCGATAAACCTCTTCTAGAAAACAAGGCTTCTTTAAGCGGAAGTAGATCTTGCGCCGACTCTCCTCCTCTGACGACCAACACAGAGGCATGTGATCCGAGTAAGCCCGTGGTAGCGCCTATGACTCCGCCAATGGAAACAAAGCCATACCCTTAGTGGACAACAGAAATCAGTCGATACATGACCTCGATCTCGAATTACGCCAAGTGTACCGGCATCCTACTACATCCATAACCACCATCCCCCACAAATCCAGTGCATCCCGCATCGGCCCAAAGCCAGCATCGCTACCACCCCTCCCCTTGGCTGGTCCTTCGAAAACAAGGTCACGTTGAAGTCATCGTCAATGATCCACGGGATCTTCGGGTATCCCGCCCGAGCTGCTGAAAGCTCCTCATCCACCGCTTCAAAGCCAAGCCCCTTGCATGGGCCATAAACATTAGAGATCAGAATACGGTTCATGTCTTCCGTCCGCACCAACACGACCAAAAGCGAATGCCTATCGAACATCACCTCCCCCTCCAGCCCGAACGCATCACGATTCTAAACTGTCAATAAACCCCCCCCCCGCACGCCCACTACTCCGACCGCCCTGAATTCATCAAGGCGCCCTTTCTCCCTGCAACCCTCCAATCTTCCTCTGTCCCCCTGCTACCTTGGTTTCCTGAATCAGAGCCACATCCACACCATTTTCCCTTATCAAGTATCCCATTGCAATCCTCTTTTTCAGCTGCCCCAAGTCCCGAACATTCCATGACAGAACCTTCATTTAGGAACCAACAACAGACCCTTTGGCGACACCACCCCAATACATTTGATTAATCCTCGCTCCATTCCTCTCAACAACTCCCTCTCCCAGAAAGTAGCATCTACCTCCCCTTCCTCAGCCTGTCGTGCCTCCGGCGGCCCGAGTCGCTCCCCCACAGCAGCACCTGGAGACCCCCCCTCCGATACCGTAAGCGGGTCCACCTGCCGCGGGGCCTCCACAACTTCCAAACATTCCCCCAATAGAGATCCCCGTAGCAACCCCCTCCCCTCCAAAGAGTTTCCTTCATTCCAAGCCCGCATGCTCCCCACAAACTGCCTATATGGCTCAACCCGCCTCCTTCTCTGCCTTTCCAAAGTCGTCGACCTGGAATACATGATTCCAAAGCGGGCCCCTTGCCGAACGCCCTGGGAGTCAACGCCCCGCCTGATAGCGCCAATGAAATCGGAACCCCCCTCCGAACCAAACAAGCTCTTATTCCTGAGAAACCAATTAGGAGTAGAGGTAATTGCAACCGAAAAAGCCGAGCCCAGGTGGCTTGGCTCCAACAGACCAAACGCTCCATCTTGCCGCTAAATTGAGCTGACTGAACCACTGCCTCCCAAACTGCACGAAGCGGTACCACCCTCCGACTCATGCTGGCGCGATTCCGCCTGCGAGAGATCCCCACACGAAGCGTCAAGTCTCGCTCACGATAGCCTCAAATACGCAACACCAGAACCGGTCTCCCCCACCGCACCCGCCTCATTGCCTCGGGCATGGACTGAAATCTCGCGAAATTTCGCCGAAATTTCGACGAAATTTCGGTTTCGATGGGTATCGGGTATCGAAATCATACTGTATATCGAGATCCCCGGTTTCGGTCGAAATATCGCGAGATATCGCCGATATCTCGGTCCATCTCGATATCTCGCCCGACATTAGGAATCTTTGAATAGAAAAATCTGGCCACTTTCGAAATATAGCGAAATATCGGTCGAAATGTCCCTATTTCGACCGACTTCTGGCAGTGGCTGTTCTCTTCTTCCTCCAAGACCTTCATCCCTTGAGGTAAGCCAATTTATGATAAATCTTCTTCAAATTCAATAATTTTTTTAGGGTTTTCACTAAATGGTTGTTGATATAGATAGGCATGGTGTTTAATTTGAGAGATTTCCCCCAAAATAGGTATAAATTTGGAGTAGAAATTTGGGGCTTCTGTGTTTTTTTTGCACAATAGTGCTAACTATGATCATTGTATCACAGATCTGAAGTTAACATGAACTAAAACATTGTTGGAGATTATTTTCTTGGATCTATGTTAGAAGAAATTGGGGGTTTTGAAGTTTAATGTGGAACAATAATGAGTTGTGGTGTTATATATTCGGATCTTGTGTTTTGGAAGTATAAATCATAGTCTGGAAATTGTTTTGGATTAATAAAAATTAAAAATATAGAAAATCCGAAAATGATTTGTTAAATATTTACGTTTTTGTTCATATTTTGTGTCAATAATGTAGTCTTTCATGAAATTGGTCCCCTAATTTGTAGATCTAAGATCCTAATGTATAGATCCAAGGTTTTTTTTCTGTAAATAAGAAAAGTAGGTGTTGGAAAAATTAAATATATAATAATTCCGAAATTAAAAAATAAAATAATTTGCATATTCATAAACAGTTGCATTGTAATGCCAACTTAATGTTTGTTCTTGATTTTCCTCGCAGATTTCGACGTTCATACATGGCACATTCTGCGACATTCTGGTTTCGGTTCCGGTTCTTCATTTGGATATTCACCATGGCACATTCTGCTTCCGGTTCTGGATCTGACAGTTCTGATGATCAGATGGAAGAATTCAGTGGGGACATTGGGTGGAGGTATGCGTCCGCTCCTGATGGAAATAAGGCGAAGCCGCAATGCAATTTCTGTGGGAAGAAGTTGGGAGGAGGCGGGATCACAAGGATGAAGCAACATCTTGTTGGCAACAACAAGAATGTTGCCAAGTGCACGCGTTGTCCCAAAGATGTGAGGGACAAGGTCAAGGCGAGCTTGGACGGAAAGAAGGAAAAGGAGACGGAGAGAGTAAGAAGGGAAGAACAAATGAAGGAGTTCATGTTCGAGAAAGAATTCAACGTCCTTTCTGATTCAGATGACGATGATTTTGTGTACCCCGCCGACATTCAGACTGCATCAGAGAGGAGGGCATACAGAAGGGCTACACAAGAATCATTGAGGAGCGAGTTCGAGAGAAGAGAACTCGGTGGTGCACGGGGCGGCTTCTATGGTGCAGGTGGGAGTGGGAGTGGTTCTGGAGGCGCACCAGTACCACCACCCACTAAGAAACACAAGGGGAAGGGAATTGAGCCCTTCTTGACGAGGAGCGGATCCATGCAATACAAGGCAAGCAAGGATCCGAGGCAGAAAACAGTGAAGGGAATGTTCACCAATGCACGAGAAAGGGTAGGAAAAGCCATCAGCAAGCTCTTCTTTGGGGAGAGCATTCCTGCCAACATTGCAAGCGGGCCATTCTTGCAGCATGCCGTTGATGAGATCGCTGCAGCGGGAACGGGAGTGAAGGCTCCTACATCCTACGAGATCATGAACAAATATCTTGGGATGGAGAAAGAGGAGATGAATGAGTACATCGCCGAGTTGAGGAGGAGATGGCCAGAGTATGGGGTGACATTGATGTGCGATGGGTGGACGAGCTACACAAGGAAGCAGATCATCAACTTCCTTGTTTACTGCGATGGGAAGAAAATTTTCTTGAAATATGTTGATGCATCTGAGCATGTGAAGGACCACAGGTACCTTCTGAAGTTGATGAAGGACGTTATAAAGGAGGTTGGGAAAGAGCACATTGTGCAAATTGTGACAGATAACGGCAACAACTTCAAGAAGGCTGGTGAAACAATTATGAAGTCCAGCAGCTACGGAATTTTCTGGACACCGTGTGCTGCGCATTGCATTGACTTGATCCTTAAGGATTTCAGCAAGAGGAAGCTCGTCTCAAAGGTGGTGGAGAAAGCACGAATGATCACCACATTCATATACAACCACAGCAAAGTGTTGGCACTAATGAGGCGGATGTGCAATGGGGAGTTGGTGAGGCCTGGCATCACACGCTTTGCAACCAATTTTATAGCGTTGCAAAGCCTCAAGCAACATAAGACGGGTTTGAAAACCATGTGTTGACAGGGTGAGTGGTTCGAGATACCTGAAGCTCGGACTGAAGGAGGACGGAAGGTGGAGATATTGATCAATGATATCTCCTTTTGGGATGACGTGACTCGGGTCACGAGGATCATGGATCCAGTGGTATCTGCATTGCGGATCGTGGATGGCGACAAGAAGCCCACCATGGGAGTCATCTACGAGGCAATGCGCTGCATGAGAGAGAAGGTCCGAGAAGCGGTTGGGAAGGGATCAAAAGCATGGTTGGACATCATAGACGAGCGATGGTCTAAGATGCTCTCGCATCCTCTTCACAAGGCCGGTATGTATTATGTAAAAAAGGTTTTTTTTTCAATCATTTAAATTTTTATAGTTGGACATCATAAATGAGCTTGTTCGTGAATTTCTGTGCAGCTTATTACTTCAATCCTAAGTACCACTACAAGAATGGACTTGGTACAAATGGTGACCTTCTCTCAGCCGTACATATTGTGGTGGAGAAGCTCGTCAAGGACGAGAAGTTACAGAGCATGTGCATGAATGAGGTACTAATATCCTCAATTTCTACCTATATTTTGACTTTTGAGTCACAAGATATTTGGGTTGAACCTATTTGTGCGTTGTGAAGGTTAAGTATTACCGAGATGCATTGGGTTCCTTTGGTCGGATTACTGCGGTCAACGGTCGTGGCAATACTCTTCCTGGTAGGGACGGAGGCAAATAAACCCATTACTTGTGTTGATTTTGTGTACATTTATTTGTACTTATGATTTCTGTCTTTTCCTTTTTTTGCAGCCGAATGGTGGATGTTATACGGGATGGAAGCTCCCAACCTTCGAAGTGTGGCAGTGAAAGTGTTGTCTCAAACCGCATCTGCTGGCGGTTGTGAGAGGAACTGGAGCACGTTCAATTTGATACATTCGAAGAGAAGGAACAGGTTGGGAGAAAAGAAGCTCAATGACCTTGTCTTCGTGCATTACAACTTGAGGCTGAAATTGAAGCATGCAACGGAGGGACATGACAAAGATGACTACACGGACCCTATTGACCTTGCATACATTTTCAAGATGCACGATGACGATGCTGATGTCTGAGGACGTTCTCCAGAGGTGGATGGATTCCAATGGTGCCCCAGTTCTCGATCAGCCAGGTGGAAGACCGAATGAGAACATCAGCCAACAAATGGGAGCAGACGTTGGTGACTTTTTGGCCAGATCCGGGCGGATTACAGACCCTGTTGGAGGGTTGGAGGGCGAGATTGATGCAGCTGTTGATGAAATTCTCTCCAGTAGCTCCAAATCCAAGTCACAATCAAAGGATGACAGTGGAGATGATGATGATGACGATGTTGGTCGTGCTGGACCTGGTGGTGGTGGAGAGTCAAACTCAGGTGGGTCAGGAGGGAGTGGTCGTGGGCCACAAGCTACCAGACTTGAGGAAGGCCTACAAGCAGGACGTGAGTATATGGAGAGACAACGGAACACACACGGACAATTTGTTCCAAGTCCGAGTCCAGGGCCTACGGATTACGAGTACGGTCGAGGCCAGCGTCCAACCGACAGCTACATGGAAGATTTGACATCATCTGTAGGTTCTTTGAGCTTCATGGATATCGACAGCCCATATCGCGGAGGAGCACAAAGTCCTTTAGGCGGATATGGATCGTCGCACGATGAGAGATCATTTGGCGTCTTCCCGGAATACTTTCAAGCTCCTCCTCCAGGACCTCCTCCTCCTCCTCCTCAGTACGCACCTCCAGCATATTCATATGGTTACAGTGGATATGGGGGATACAGTAGCGGAGACAACTACCAAAGTAGCCAACCTGAGCAGAGCCAGGGCAGTTTCTTTGGGGGTGACAGCTACGGTTTTTTTCCTGACTACTACACGGCAGTTCCTCCTCCTCCTCCGCAGAGATCTTCTCCTACTCCGTCGTCGTCGTCCCGAGGATCTCAGGGCAGTAGTTCGCAGCAGCCTCGTCGTGCCACTCGTGATACCGGATCCAGTGCTGCTTATCCTCGACTCGGGATGCTCATAGGCATCGATGACCACCAGTACAGGCAGTATGTCATGGATTACAAGGCCATGTACTCGTACATGACATGGGAGAATTACTGCGAGTTTATAGAATCTGCGATGCGCTATGAGAGACAGCAAGGAAGGGGGGGCATTCAGATCCACCACGAAACTCCTGGTTCTGAACAAAACATGTCACCAGGGCAGGTACTATATTTTAATCTTTACTCTCTTTTATTGCATTTATCAGAAATATGCATGTTCTTAATAATTTTAACTTGTTGTAAGTTGTATTGTATTTGTAAGACTAGACTATTACTCTTGTTTATTATGTATTAACAATGTTACAACTTACAACCATGGTTTCAACTTTTATATATTAACTGTCTTATGAGATTTCGGTCGAGATAGGTTGTAATAGAGGGGTGGAGATCCTCAATTGCAATGATATGGATAAAATATGGGTCATTTCAACCCCATATCGATCGAGACATGTTGCTTGGGTTCCAACAATATGTCCACCGATATGACCGATATGGCCGATATGACCGATATGTCTATATATAGGGTATAGATGACCAATTTGTGTGAAATAAATGTGTATTTGTATGTTATTTACTGTTCTAATAACTTGGAATATCGAAATTTTCAAAAAAATTGGAAAAAAATCGGGTTTTTTAGCCTTTTCCGACGTTTCCACCGAAATCGTCGAAATTTCCCGAAATTTCGGCGAAATTTCGGTATTGGACCTTACCGAAACGATATCGAAATCGAAATTTCGAACCTTGGCCTCGGGTATCCTTCCTCAGACCCGGGTGCTCCTGACCGCCCGAGAAGCCCAAACCCATATCCACCGACCTCGAAAAAGGAATCTGCCTTCTTGAAACGGATTCGGTTCTGAGCATGCTCTCGAATCCGCCTCTCCAGCAGCTATTACAGTATGCCCTCCAACCCGATCCGCCATGCACAATATCCGAGAAGAGTGGGGAGCCCCAAAATGACCGACCTCGCCCCTCACTTGCCCGGATGGCGCACCACCCGAGGTCCCGGGCAAGCTTGTACTGCACGGTAGCCCCACACCCGATTGAGGAAAAAGGATCTGAATCCCACCGAAAGTGTCTATTTCCCCATCCACGCAAGCGCTTCCAGAGCGGAAAGGCCACTGTTGATCGCCACCTTCGGCCTCCGCCGTCGATCGCCCCGCAACACGAATCTCCACACAAAACCGCGTACTGTCGAAATGAACCAACAACTCACAAGGGAAGGCAACGACCATCCCAACCCCCCGTACCACCAACCATGGGGGTTGTCCCCGCAGGAGACCATAAGAGGTGACCTCCGGCACCTGCAAAACCAATGCCAAAGCCATCCGCACCGTCGCCAACTCATGAGCAACCAACGACTTCCCCCGAACCTCAAAGATCCCCACTTCCGACTCTGCTACAACACTCCCATCACTATCCAAAGGCGATCTCCAGTGCATCCTACCTGCCGGCGTCCTTGAGAAATCCACCAGTCTCCAAACCTCCCCCTCCCTCAAGCCACGCGCACACACCTTCGCTCCCTCAAGCTGCATAACGTCACCCGCGAAGGCCGCTCCCAGCGCCGCCCATTGTCTGCCATAGCCTCCGCCAGCACCTGACCCTCCCGACGGCACACCCCCATACAAGCTCTTCGAACCGGTGATCTGTAGTGGATGCCGACTGAGATGTAACATGCTCGGCTACACGCGCCGATGCTGGAAACCCATGCTTAGAAGAGCATGTATCCTCTGAATGACCTGTGTGATGACAGAAAGAGCACGGCTGGCGAAAACAACCTCCTCGACCACGAGGTTCATGTCCACGAAAGGAAGACTGACCACCTCTCCCTCGAGATACCGCCATCGCCGAAGGGGGTGGAGTAGATGTGCTGGAAGAAACAGAGATGCGACTGAGCCTCCGGTAAACTTCCTCCATATGAGGAATAGTAGCATCGGCAAGTATCCGAGAGCAGGCTGCCTCATACTCAGGATCAAGTGCTGCTAGTAGTACGCCCGCCATGATAGCATTCCGAAAGGTCTTCTGCTGCTCTGGAGTCACCGTGAGTGGTATAGTGCTATATAGTTTCTCAAACATCCCTCGTAGGGACGTGTACAAAGAGTGAAGCGGCCGTCCATTCTGCTTCATTTTAAAAATATCATGCTGGAGCTGTAACATCTTGGTCTCGTTCCGCACATGTGAATATGTGGCAGCCAGAATATCCCACATCACCTTGGCGGTGGGCTGATGGAGGGCATCATTGGCAATCTCCATCGACAATGTTCCTGATAGCCAAACCTTGGCATAAGAATCATCGGCCTCCCAGGAGGCATAGATCTCAGTCTTCTCTACCGCTCATCCTCGGTAAGTATATGCTTCTTACCGTTCGACTTCATGAGACTCATGAATTGCATCGCCCAGAGCTCATAGTTCGTCCCATCCATCTTGACTATTGTCGTTGGATCTTTGAATGCGCTTATGGAGGGCATATCGACTTTACTTTCTGACATCTTGCCAGAGACGAAAACTAGGAATTGTAGACAAGAAACCGGTGTCTACATAAACTTGATAGGATTTGAGTGCATATGTAGACTTTTATGCACTCAGATCCATGACGAGATAGTGGCCGACCGCGAGGGGTGGAGACGGAAGGTACCGTCGGGGGCTGGAAGCGGCCGACGGGGGCTGAAAAGGGCCGAGGGAAGGGAGGAGCGGGGCTGGAGGGACCGACGGGCTGGACAGAGATGCGGAAGAGGGGCGGTGGTGGGATGAGGGTTAGGGTTAGGATTTGGCTCTAATACCATGTTGGTGGAAATGAATGAACTGTTTATTCCATAAAACCCAAGGCTCCCTTATATGGAGAGAACCCATGGGTAAATTAAATAAGAGTCCAGAAGAAAAATGGAAAATATGAAACGGTATATAATAACATAACATAAGATAACATAAATCTCTACAGTATCCCAAAGGAAGTAGTTTCCGATCGAGATTCACGATTCACCTCACATTATTGGGAGAACTTCATGAAAGCTTTAGGTACACAATTATGCTTGAGCACATCATATCATCCACAAACAGAGGGTCAGTCAGAATGTACGATTCATACACTAGAGGATATGCAACGAGCGTGTGCCTTACAATGGAAGGGATCTTGGATTTAACATTTGCCTCTTGCATAATTCACCTACAACAATAGTTACCATACAAGTATTGGCATGACACCATTTGAAGCACTATATGGACGTAGATGTACTACTCCTTTGTGTTGGCAAGAGGTTGGGATAAAGAACCTTTACGATTCAGATAGAATCCACGAGACACGGGAAGCTGTAGAACTTACTCGAAAAAGGCTAATAACTGCCCAGAGTTGCCAGAAAAGCTATAGTGATAACAGGCGAAGAGACGTTGAGTTTGAGGTAGGCGACTTTGTGTTTCTCAAAGTATCGCCTATGAAGGGAGTTCAGAGGTTTGTCTTGCGTGGAAAGTTGGCATCCATGTTTGTGGGTCCCTTTGAAATCATTCAACGGATTGGACAAGTGGCATATAGACTTGCAGTAATACATGATGTTTTTCATGTATCAAATCTGAGAAAGTATATTAAGGATCCTGAGCATCAGATAAACTACGATGATTTGCATGTTGAGCGAGACTTGACATACTAAGAAATACCTGTGGAAATACTAGATAGAGATATCAAGAAGTTGACGAACAAAGAGGTACCTCTAGTTAAAGTGTTATGACGCAACTAAGAGTTTGAAGAAGCAACATGAGAATCTGAGGTAGAAATGAAAGAAAAGTACCCGTACTTGTTTGAATGATAAAACTATGTATTCTGTATATATTCATTATAAATGAAATAACATTCATTCTCTTTAAGGTTGTTATAGTTTCAATCCTCTTTAAGGTTGTTATGCCTGTATTTCTAGTCTCGAGGACGAGACTTCCTTTAAGCTTGTTATAATTGTAAAGCTTTGAGCTTGGCATCTCTCGGATGCTATATCATAAGATACGGCTCGTTAAGAGGAAACCAACGGAATTTGTTTCGTGTGAATCGGACTTTGTTTTGATTTGTTATGATTTTCCGAAGAAATAGAAGTAAGGAGGATTAAGAGGTCATTAACCCGTAATGACTGTCATTAAGACTAATTAAGCATGATTAAAGAAATTAATGATGGATTAAAAACTCCTAATGACCATTACTAAACACTGATCAATAGTTAGCAAAAGATAAGCGTAAGCCGTGAAAGTTAAATGCAATTAGTGAAAGTTAATCACGATTAAGATTAAATAAGCGTCATTAGCGAATCTAGAATCCTCTCGAATGTTCTAACTTAAGCCCTAAGTTTCGGATAAGTTTTGGCCAAAGCCATGGGCCGCTAACCGCAGTTAAGGCCTAAACCATGGTTTTCTAACCATGGTTAATGGTTTTCTGGAGCATATAAATACCCCCTATCCATTCATTCTCTACGATTTCCATCACCACTACCACCCCAAGGGCTAGGGTCGAGAGGTCGGGAGGAGTAGGAGGCGAGGAAGGAGTGCTAGCGAAGCGCTGTCGGGAGAACGAGGAGGAATGTACGATCCGCTCTTAATTAGTTTGCTTCATGAGTTAGGTTTTTCGATTCATGTTCAGTTTCACTGATGTTTTCCTTTCGATGATTTTATAAGGGGAAACTCTACCGAAATTTTCTTAGAAATATGTCCCAATATAAAGTGAAATTTTACCGAAATTTTTTTAGAAATATGTCCAGATATAAGGAGAAATTCTGCCGAAATTTTCTTAGAAATATGTCCCGATTAAGGGAAAATTCTGCCAAAATTTTCTTAGAAATATTACCCCGTATAAGGGGAATCTTTGCTGAAATTTCAGGAGAATATGTTCTTCACGTTCTTCGTGTTCTTTGTGTGTTCTTCGCGTTCTTCGTTCGTTCCTCGCGTTCTTGGCACGTTCTTAGTGTTTTGATATGAAAATGAAATTCGACGTTTCAGGAGCCTTAAATAATCCTTTTGAAAGAGAATCATGATAAAGAACTGTATACAATAAAGACAACTCGATTAGGTAACGAAATATTTCCTTTTGTTGTTGGGTTTTCATATGAGATCATTGAAATTTCTGATTTTATGTTATTCGTTGTGAAGAATTCTAATTTGATTATTTTTAGAGAAAATATGAAGTTGCTTTGTGATTTCAACTAAATTAAGGTCTAAGCATCATATGGATGCAATAGCTTGGAAAGGTAGGGTTTGGAAGTTGAAAGTTAAATATAAATAAATATAAGTGTATATATATATATATATGAATTAATATATATGTGGGTCTATACTCAATAATGATGAATATACAAATTGAAGGCTTGACAAAGAATTACATCATGGGAATTGATATGTATTAAGTTGGATCTCGAGAAGGATCGTGTGTTACGTTAAGAAATTACTGAGAGTAGAACTACAAGTCGGGCATGCAACCTATAGGTTTGTCGGAAGGAACCCGTATTGGTGTGACCTTACCTAGGTGGTACACAGTTGCCTTATTTTGATAAGTGCGCACGAAATGATTGATTTGCAACACGTGGTACCGGGTGCCAATATATTCGGATTGAACGACGGAAGATGTGGTCGTGCCATGTGGAGGAACGGGTGGTTCAATAGCGGTTGCGTCACTATAACATGTATTTAAAGCTGCTAGGTTATGTGATTGAAGTTTATCCTGAGGTTTTAAGCAATCGGGTTCTCGAGGACTATGCGCTTCTTTGTTTGTCAGACTGAGGGTTTGAGACCCTGATTAATAAAAGAAAAGGAAAATTGTCAGGGTAGTATTGTAGGATTGATTGAGGCGACGTGCGGCAGCATAAGCTCACCAGATCAACGTAATCTCCAATCCCGAAGTATCCACAGCTTCGGAGTCCAAGAATGGTGGGGTTCCCATGTACTAATCCCTGATGTGGAATACAAAGGAATATGACTTAAATTAATGAGATGGATTGTAACTTTTAATGACAACAAGTTTTGCAAAATTACACATTTTATTTACTTTTTCTCTTGTTCGTTACTTAGCACTCGTTAATTGTTATCCTATGATTTATTGAAAAATCCAGCAGGTGTCGGTGAGCCATCGCAAGGACTTTAGCCATCCAGTCAGGCACAGTAGCTTTACTCTCTAAGGTGGTTAGTAATATTTCTGTGTATTTCCTTCCTGCTGATGTACATGTAAAGGGTTGTAGTCGGACAATGGATCATGTAAACTTTATTTTGTGAATGGAGAAGTATTAAATACTTCTTTTTGAGTATTCTTATTTGCAGTTTGTTTCCGAATGTTAGTTGTGATTGCTGGATAAATTATTGCTGAGTAACCAGATCCGGATATGGGAGGATCCGACGGCCTGGAATTGGGGTCGTGACAGAACGACTTTTAAAAAAATGAAAAAAAAAAGTAGAAGAAGAGCCGTAAAAAAATTGAAACGGCCAAATGTTATTCATGTTTTGAGAAGCCAAAAAATTTGTGATCGGCTTATTGGTTTCATGTTTCTCCCATTTTTATTGTCTTCTCCAACATAGTCGATGTCATGTATTTCGACTAGTATGGGAGAAAGGGAGAGTATTGTGTAGAGTTCTTCGGCATCATATGACGTCACCACTTTCAGTTCAGATCCAGACTACTATCCAGACTTCAGAGAGTTAGTCTTCAGATGTCAGTGCAGATTCTTGTCCAGATGCCTACAGTTGATTCAGACTCTTTAGTTATTCAGACTCGACGTCAGATTCCGAGTCTTCAGTTTTAGATTCGCACATATATGCGGTTTTCAGTTGATGTGCACATGTATGCCGTCATTTGTCATGGTCCCCATCAGTCTTGTTTTGTCGGCCAGAGTTTTCATGTGAGCCATAGGGACTCCAGAATAAATGACCATTCCCTATGCCATGTGGGGAAGGATTTTCATGTGGTATCATATGGACTCCAGAGTAGAGCACCATTCTCTGTACCAGATGGGAGAGATCCAGTTCTCCGACGAGGAGACTCCAGGCGCAGTTTCAGACTCGATGGTTAGATTCCGAGTCCTTAGTTTGATTCACACTCCAACCCGTTCGTCCTCCTCACATGCAAGTCATGAGAAGCAACGTCCTCGATAGCAGCTGACAGTTGTGCGCGTTGAGTTGATATTGTCTGTAGTGTCATGTAGCGTAAGTTGAGTTTCTTTCTGTTTGTCCAAGCTGAGAATTGAATGTTCCAGTTTGAGGGGGAGTGTTGGAGTATTTGTTATATGCGTCACATGTATGGGAGGTGGGTAAATGGATCTCTCCAGGAACCATTTACCCTATCCAGAGTTTAATCCCACATCTACCAGTTTGGAGATGTGCAGACTCAGTAGGGGCCATATATAGACCCCCACACCCCTGTAGTCAGATGAGAAAAAGGAATGCAATATCCGACCCTTTGAGGGCTTCTCCCGTGGTTTCATCATGCTCCTTAGGGAGTAGGGTTCCGCGTAAATCTTGGTATTCAATCTTTATATTTCTGTTCTTATGCTATGTTTATCATCGCTTCCGCATTCTTATTTTCTAACAGAAGGATATTGACGATCACCACAGATTGGTGGGGGGGGGGGGAGGTAGTGACGGCTGCTGCTTGTGGTGGTTGGCGTTGTTGCTGTTGTTTTGTTGCATGTTGTTGGGTGGTGGTGTGACCATGGAGACAGTTGGGACGATGTGGTTGGAAATGGGACAGAGCGGTGGATAGCACCTGAGGCATTTGGAAGGTTCTATTTATGAGGGTGGAGAGTAGTGATTTGTGAAACAGAGGTTGGATGTTATAAAGGATTTTGGATGATTTCATATTGAAGGATATCTCCATGGTGCTAGAAGACGAGTTATTTAATGACTTCGTTATATAGTATTAGTTCTAAGAGTTGACTTCTTCTCACGATATCTATGCTCATGGAAGGTATGAACAGACCATTGTATTGTGAAAAGGATGAACATGTCATGCTTTGTACCAAATGTTGTCCTGAAAAATGAGAGTTGGGAAAGTTATGAGAGGGGAAGAAGAATGGAAAACACACTAGTTGCACAGGGTTTTAGGTATTAAATTCATGGGGATGCATGTGGTGAGGATAGGAGTATGTGCCTAGTTGCATGAGGAAGGAAAATAACAAGGTTGAGGAGGGAAATAGAGAATATAAAAGGAGAAAAAACTTCAAGATGAAGAGAGATGCCAAACAAAAAGGCTAATTGCTTCATTCTATCTTCCCACATCAAGATGAACTCCCTTGTAAGGGAGTTTTACATGGTATTACATGATGAATGATGCATCGCTATGAATCAAGGCATCCCTTGGTAAGCTTACATTTTAAACTAAAGTGATTTGTATCCGACATAAACAAATACAACAGAATTAAAAAAAATGATGTTTCATGGATGCATTTGTGCACATGCATTGCATAGGCGTAGGTGTTTAGACTACGCATCTGTTCTGGACTTAGATAATAAAGGGACAGTACCCTAAAACCACGTAATATATGTAGCTTTTTGACTTGGTAGTTCAAAGATGCTTACTTCCTGGTGTGGGGCTCCCAAATTTATCCGACACTTCTAGAAATGTTGCAAAAAATGTGTAAAATGGATAAAAAAATCTGTCTTTTGTTTCTGCATCATACAATTTTGTTTTAGAATAACGATGAAATAGTTCATAGAGAACACATATTCTGTAGTTATTTAATCAGTTTCTTTTGAGTTTCTTGCCAAGATAAGATGATTGTGAGCGAAGTAATTGCCTACTTATTCAATTTTTACATGCTAGGGTGCTTGCCAACCCTTGCTACGATACCCATTTGGATTGGATTATATAGGGCTCTGTCAAATGTGGCAAACGAGGTACCGCCGGACCATTTTCTGCTGCATTCTTTGATTTTGGATTGCTATTTTTTCTTTCATAGCTAACCTGCTTGTTTCTTAGGGGCTTTTAACAGAAGGGTTTTTCTGGATACCATCCCTTGCTGGCCCAACAACAATTGCTGCCAAACAAAGTGGAAGTGGTATCTCTTGGCTCTTTCCTTTTGTGGTAAGTTCTCTTCGCATGTTCATTATCTGTTGCTGTTTGCTCCCGATATCAGGAGATATGATAGCTAGTGCAGATTTTTAAGATGCGCTTCTACTTAACATAAGCACTTATATTAGACGTTTATAACCCATGAGCATATATTTTGTATAAGGTGCTGGTTAACTCCCTACTTGGTTTATTCACGAATTAACTCCTCATTGTTGTCAATGTTTTCATATTACTAAATGGAAGAAGGGACCTCGCTGTCCTTAATGGGACCTCGCATTCCTGAAGAAGAAGTATCTATTGATACAATATCTAGAAGATTCTACTGCAACCATTTCATGAAATATTGAGTTATATTTTTGAATCCTCACTGCCTTCACTTCATCAGTGTCAGTACATTGTCTAAATGTGAAAAACTGAGTCAAAAAAACTAATAATTGCAGTAGTTGTAATCTTGTTTCTGTTTCTTGGGAGAGTTGATGACTAATTGTCATGCAGTTGCAGACACATATAGGCTCCACTGTCAAGTTTTGTTGATGATTAAGTGATTGAATCTCTTATTAAGTAATTAAAGTACGTAAATTATGGGATGCTTTCCAGATTCATTTTCTCTGTAACCTGTTATCACCTTGACTTATATTTAGTCCTGAACCAGTTGAGAGTGGGGCATATATATGTGGCTTTTTCCACTGCGTGTTCCAGTGAGGAGAATAATTGTAGATGTGTTCCATTGGTTTTATTTTCCCTTGGAGAAGATACTGGAGATTTAATCCCTCCGGATCGAATTATGTAATCCCGGTGTCATTTTGGTGAACAATATTGTCCTGTTTTTTTCCTTCTATATGTGTTGAGATGTTAAAAATACCAAGTTTTAACTTTTTTTTTAAAAAAAGTTAAAGGATGATAATTAGAGTGTAACGATCATTCATATGCCATTAAAAGCATCAAAATAGTATTAAAATTCCCTTTCTGATGTGCTCCAGTAGTGAGAAATTGAGTACGTTGTCCATATAAAGTATCGTACTCCGAAAGATCTCTTTAGAATTCAAAGAGCCTAAATCTTACCCAACCATCTACAACAGTCCTGTTACTTGACATAGGTCGCCTCGTTACCAACCTGTCGGCCTTCTTGAACTATTGAGAGGAAGCTATCTTCAAAGAAGCATCCGCCCAAGAAATGTTCAACTGCTTCCAATCCACTTGTGTGGAAGAATAACACAAGAAAAAGCGCTAGAAACATTACATCGCCCCCAATCCTCCTGCCTGGAAGCATAATGGAGGAAAAGGTGATCGGCAGCCTCTTTACCTACCCCTCACGTTGGACAAGTAGCATCATCATATTGTGTAAAATTTCATTTTTGTTGTGTCTCTTGAGATTTTTTAAAATTTGGAGGATGACTACCCGTGGAAGGAATTCGATTAATTCTACTTTTATTGATCAAAACATGAGTTAGGGAGCTATCTGGGTGATAAAGACACTTTACCTTGGTACGTAATTTTTTTGCATAAATCTGCTCCAACGGAAGTACCAAAGCATCCTAGGCGAGTTAAAGAGCCCGAATAAATATAAAAGGCTTTGTTATCTCATCAACAAATTGGGTCATTGAAGCTTCTTCGGAAGCTCTCCATATTGGAAAATTGTACTCATTTGTTACCATCGCTGGATATCCTTGTGTATTTACAACAACAAAAACAAAGCCTTTTCCTACATTAAGTAGGGTCGGCTACATGGATTCATTGCCTCCATTCAGATCTATCTTGGGTCATTTTCGAGCTTAGATCCAAAAAACTAAGATCCCTTCATATAGTCCCGTTCCAACATTTCTTAGGCCTTACTCGCTCTCTTTTAGCCAGGTCAACATTCCAAAACTCACATCTCCTCACCGGTATTGACCTTCTTTGCAAATGGCCAAACCACCTTAAGCGATTTTCACGCATCTTATCCCCGATCGGAGCTACACGAACTTTCTTTCTAATGGCATCATTCCGAATACGATCTTTACGTATGTGTCCACTCATCTGTTTATTTCTGCTACTGCATTCTCTGCGCATGTTTATGGTTCGCAGGACAACATTCAAATCCATAGAGCATAGCAGGTCTCACATCTGCTTTATAAAACTTTCCTTTGATTTTCAAAGGAATTTTCGTATCATAAAGAACAGTTGAGTTTCCTCTCCACTTTAGCCAACCTACATTTATTCTATTTGTAACATCTCCATCAATTTCTCCATCATGTTGCAAAATAGATTCCAAGTATCTAAAAGACTCTCTTCTGAATGTTATCACCGCCAATCTTAACCTCAATTCCTTCATCACTGCTTCCATCAAAAGTGCACTCCATTGTATTCAGTCTTATTCCTACTTATACGAAATCCTTTAGTCTCCAATGCATGTCTCTAGATCTCAATCTTCTCATTTACTCAATCTTCGATCTCACTCATCAATCAACACCATATCTTCAGTGTTAGAAAATAAACATGTGGAAGCAGAATCAGAGAAAAGAATAAAACTTTATGGAACACCAGGATTTTTACGTGGAACCCTACTCCCTAAGGAGCAGGATGAAATCACGGGAGAAGCCCTCAATGGGGCAGATATTCTATTGAATTTCTCAATGGATACAATGGGTGTGGGGGGTCTATATATAGCCTCCACTGAGCTCTACATCTCCAAACCGGTAGATGTGGGACTAAATAACTGGATAAGGTAAATGGATCCTGGAGGTATCCATTTACCCATCTACAACATAAGATGTGTACAACGAAATACTCCAACACTCCCCCTCAAGCTGGAGCGTGCAATTCTCAGCTTGGACTAACAGAAAGAGACTCAACTCACAATACATGACACTACAGACAATATCAACTCAACACGCACAACTGTCAGCTGTTGTCGAAGACGTTGCTTCTCATGTCATGCCTGTGAGTAGGACGAATGGACTAGAGTGTGAGTCAACCTGAGGACTCGGAATCTGACGTCGAGTCTGAAACTACGCATTAAACTGTGGAATTGGAATATGAACATCGAGTCTGAAGTCGCACTGTAGAGTCTGGAATCTGAATGGTCTGGAGAATCTAAAATTGGATTTGGAATCGACCTGTGACTCTACACAGTACTCTCATTTTCTCCCATACTGGTCGGAATGACAATCGTTGATCAAGTTGGAAGAAGACAATAAAGTGGGGGTACAAAACATCAATAAGCCGTATTACAGTTTTTCTTCGGCTTTTGAAATTTCTCCCCTTTTTTAAGCATATTTCTTATAAGCCGTGTCATCATCATTTTTTATGGTTTTGCAAATCATTTTTTTAAAAATATTTTTTTGTACGGCCTCTTTCTTTCTCCTTTTTTTTTGCAAAAATTCCTTGTGTGTGGCTTTTCTTTGTACGCGCCTCTTCTCCTTTTTTTTAAACAAACAGTATATATATATATATTTACTTTTCATTTCATTTTTTTTAAACCAGGCATCTTTTTTTAACTCAGAAACTCTCGACCCAACTGGCCTTAGAATTTTTTCTAAAAAAACGAGGCAACGGACATTAAGGTTCCCTGGGAACCCCATCTCTCGAAACAACTGTCGCCCCTGATGGGGCTGTACTCTTTTTTTTCAGCTGACGTAGCCCACTTGGGTCTTACAATAAAAAAGCATATTTTTTAGCGGGCCATCGGGGCTCCTTTTTTTCCAACGACTAGGGTTCCCATCGTGGGAACCCTTCTACTACCGTCGCCTGGAGTACAATGAATGGGGAGATCGCGCAAGAGGGGCTCCACCTGGGAGATCTCGCCACCGCCAACGCCGCTTGGGAACTGTTGGGGTCGCGCAAAGCTGTTGGTGGTGCCACCTGCACCTGGAGGGCCGCCACAAGGACTTGGAGGGGCAGCATATGTCTTGCGCGAGTCTTGTGCGCATGGAAGGGGGAGATTCTTGCTGCTGGAGTGAGGCCGCTACGGCGCGCCGACCTGGAAGAGATGCGCTGGTCTGGGCTCGCGTCGCCTTGATCTGGAGGTTGTTGCACGACACGACGAAGCAGTTGTCGGCGTGCGCCACATGAGTTGGGCTGTGATGAAGCTCCTGGAGATGGGATGGATGCCGCAGTCTAGTTAGGCGCTTGCGTGCGACCTGGAGTCTGGAGAGCAGCCTAGGAGGAGGTTCGTGAAGTAGAGTCGTGCACGCCAAAATGGGGTTTCCCAATCGTGAGAACCCTATTGTTGTCGACCTATGCGCTCCTGGATGCCGCAACCTGGATAGGCGCCTGGATAGGCGCAAAGAGATACCTAGGGCTGGATTGAAGGCATCTCGTCGCCTGAAATTGGAGATGACGTGTGGCATGATGCCGCCTAGAGATTGAATGGGTGGTCTGAATTAGGGTTTCGTTAGAAACCCTTGAACAACATATATATCTCTAACTTGAACATATCTCGAAGAACAACAAATCTTAAAAAAACACGAATCTCGAACTTAAATATAAATCTTTAAGAACCCGCGCTGATATCAAGTTAGAAAATAAACAAGCAGAAGCGGAATCAGAGAAAAGAATAAAACTTTATGAAACATCGGGATTTTTAAGTGGAATCCTATTCCTTAAGGAGCAGAATGAAACCATGGGAGAAGCCCTCAAAGGGGCAGATATTCTATTGAGTTTCTCAATGGATACAATGGGTGTGGGGGTCTATATATAGTCCCCACTGAGTCTCAACATCTCCAAACTGGTAGATGTGGGACTAAATAACTGGATGGGTAAATGGATCCTGGAGGTATCCATTTACCCATCTACAACATAAAATGCACACAACCAAATACTCCAACAATCAACGAATAACATACACTAAGATACCTCATCCTGAATGTGACTTGTCAACTCATCCAAAGTAAAAAGGAATGGACCAAAAATTGAACCTTGATGCAGACCAATGTTGATGTCAAGATAGTCAGTCTTCCCAGACTGTATCCTTACATAAGATGAAGCCCTATCTTGCATATCTTTTATGAGGTTAACATATAGGACATGTACTTGTCTCTTCTCCTAAACTCTCCACAATATCTCTCGTGGGACAGAATCATAAGCGTTCTCTAAATCAATAAAAATCATGAATAGGTTATTCCTTTGAGCTCTGTAAATCTCCATTGTTCTCCTTAGCAAGTGGATGGCTTCAATAGTTGAGTGACCTGACATGAACGCGAATTGATTTTATTTTACTTTGGAAATTTGCCTCAACCTTCTTTCGATCACACGTTCTCAAATTTTCATAGTGTAACTCATCAGCTTGATACCTCTGTAATTTGAACAATTTTGAATGTCTCCTTTGTTCTTATAAAGAGGCACCACGATGCTTCTCCTCCATTCTTCATGTATTTTCTTGCTTCGTCAAATAACATTGACTAAATTTGTAAGCCAAATCAAACCACACTCACCTAAAACTCTCTAAACTTCTATAGGAATGTCATCAGGTCCTACACCTTTCCCATGTCTCATAACCTTCAAAGCCGCATCTACTTCCTTCTTTTATATTTGTCTATGGCTTGCACGATTCAAGTAACTTTTACTACTAGCTAGATTTCCCAAAGTGATCTCTCTATTTCCTTCCCTAATGAAAAGCTTATGGAAGTATTGCTTCCATCTAGTCTCTATATCCTTCTGAGTAACAAGCATGCGACCTTCCTCATCCTTAATGCATCTCACTTGAGAAAAATCTTCGGTCTTTCTTTCTCTTGCTTTAGCCAGTCTGAATATATCCTTCTGGCCCTCCTTAGAGTCGAGATTTTTGTACAAAACTTCACGAGCTTTTGACTTAACTTCGCTTACCGACTTATTTGCTTCCTTTTTCGCTATTTTGTAGTTTGTGACAATTTCATTTGTTTTATCCTTATACATAGCTTTAAAGCAAGCTCTTTTAATTTTGAGCTTCTCTTGCACCCCTCCACTCCACCACCAAGCCTCCTTTTGGCCTGGAACCCCTTCCTTTGACTCGCCTGGCATCTCTTTGGCTACCCTTCGGATACAAGATGTTACTGCCTCCCACATCTCATTAGCACTTCCGTTACAATCCGAAGACAAATCTTCTAAAACCTTCTCCATGGAGCTTGATTGCTTCAATTGAAGATTCCACCATCTAGTTCTAGTGATATTGGAAACCTTACATTTCTTCACTAGCATGTTTATTTGCATGTCCATGACTAACAAGTGATGTTGAGGAGTCAGACTCTCTTATGGGATTACTTTGCAGTCTTTGCAACACAACCGATCTCTTCTTCTCAACGCAAATTAATCTATATGTGTTCTAGTCGAGCCACTCTTATAAGTAATTAGATGCTCCTCCTTTGTGAAGAGAGTGTTTGCAATGAAAAGATCATAAGCCGTTACAAATTCCAGAGTGTTTGCAGGCTGGCTAAAGTGGAGAGGAGCCTCCGCTGTTCTTTGTGATAAGAAAATTCCTTTAAAAATTAAAGGAAAGTTTTACAAAGCAGCCGTGAGACCTGCTATGCTTTATGGTTTTGAATGTTGGCCTGTGAACCATAGACATGTGCATAGAATGGCTGTAGCAGAAATGAAAATGCTAAGATGGATGTGTGGACATACACGTAAAGATCGGATTTGGAATGATGCAATTAGAAAGAAAGTTGGTGTAGCTCCGATCGAGGATAAGATGCGAGAAAACCGCTTAAGATGGTTTGGTCATTTGCAAAGAAGGTCAACTGATGCACCGGTTAGGAGATGCGAGTGTTGGGATGTTGAGCCGGCTAAGAGAGGGCGAGGACGGCAAAAGAAGTGTTGGAAAGAGACTATACGAAGGGATCTTAGCTTTTTGGATATAAGTCCGGGATTGACCCAAGATAGATCTGAATGGAGGCGAAGAATCCATGTAGCCGACCCTACTTAATTGTGGGAAAAGGCTTTGTTGTTGTTGTTGTTGCATTTCTATCTCCGAAGGCATGTCCGTCATGAACCCTAGTATACCATGAAACATCCTTTCCCACTTGTCCATTAAGATCTCCACCTAGGCAAATCGTCTCTCTTTGTGGGATTCCTTGCAAAATCTTATCCAAATTCTCTCAAAAATCTTGTTTAATTATATCATCTAAACCAATTTGCAGTGCATAAACTGAGATGATATTCAGAATTTCTTCTTCAAGCATTACTTTTACAATATAATTCGATCCCCAGATCTTTGCACCTCTACCGCACAATCCTTCAAATCCTTTTGAACAACCCATCCAACACCATTTCTGCCCTTATTTTTACTTAAATACCAAAGTTTAAAGCATGTCTTCTCGATTTCCCTTGTTTTCTCTCCATCCCCTTTTGTCTTTTGTAAGCATAATATCTGAATCTTCGTTCTTTCCATCGTATCAACTATCTCCATCGTTTTGCCAGTTGAAGTGCCAATATTCCAACTACCTATCTACAATTTTCCTTACAACCTCTTTTGGACTAACTTCTTTACTCGCATGCGTCCATCATGCGAGAATCCTTGCAAATTTTAAACTGCATCTGGGCGGCGATGCAGCAGAACTAGCTTATTTACCAGCTTACATTCCTCATGCGAGAACCCTTGCAAATTTTGAACTACATCCGGACATCGATGTAGTAGCCCTTGCCAACTTCTCAATGCATTCGGGCGATGCAATACGTCGCAAGTAGGGAACGCCCCAACGAAATCTAGATGTTTGCTTAAATCTATGTTTAAAAGATCCGAACAGTTTCGAGACAAATTCCTAAATAGTGTTCTTAAAAGAACACTTAGGAATTTATCCGAACGGTTTCGAGACAAATTCTTTAATAGTGTCTGTTGGAGCACTCGCGGGGAGAGGTCGCGGGGGCGCGCGCGGAGCAGGGGCTCCTCCTGGCGCCGCGGGATCATCGCGTGGAGGAAGGATCTGCGCCAGATCTGCGTAGAGGAAGAAGCTCGCCTGTGCACCTAGATGCGAGCAGGGGCGGCGCCAGCTGGAACTCAGAGGGAGGAGATGCGACGGGTGGTGCTGCACGATGCCGCAGGAGGATCGTCGGAGGGTTCGCGCGAGGGAGTTGCGGCTCTCGTCGCCTTCGCTGAGTTGAAGAGATGGCTTGACGAAGGAGGTGCGAGGGTCTGCTTGAAGATAGGAGGCGCGCAATCGATCTGGAGCAGCGCCTCCGAGTGGAGCTCGGTTGGGGGTTCGCGCGGAGGGTTCTGTAGTACCTGCGCGCCTGCTGGAAGTTGCTTGGGATATTCGCGGCGCGCTGGAGGGTCCGCTGTGTTTGCCGATGAAGATGCGCCGCCACCAACACGCAAGGGAACCCCGCCGCATGTTGCATGTAAATCGGAGGGAACCCCTGGAGCCATGTTAGAAAATCGGAGGTAGGGGGGGTTCCTGGAGAACACCTGGAGCGAGGGTGGTTGTGCCATGTGCCATGAGGGAGTGGGGTCGCCGATAGGAACGACCTGGACAGGACTCGCCGTTTGAGTGCGCCACCGCCAAGAGATCACCAGTCTGAGAGGTGCGGCGGTGTAGGAGGTTTCTCCTGGACATGGAGGCTCGATTTAGGGATTCGCGGTTGCAGAAGACGAACATCGCCAGGAGAACGACCTGGAGAGTCACCGCCCGTTGCTGGGGCTTGGGCTGATGCCGCCTGGAGCCCCCGTGCCGCCTTGCTGAAGAAGAAAGCGTCGCGATCTAGATCTGGAGGCGTCGCTTGGTGTCCTGGGTCTCCAGGAACTGGAACTGGAAGCTTTTGATGTGGGATTAGGGTTCAAAACCCTTAGAACTGATCTGATCTTGATCATGGACGAATAATCTCATACAAATAATCTTCAAAGAACAAACTTGCCGAACAGAATTTCAAAACAAATCTCGAACAAAAAATAGGGATATTAAAATCTCCGAGAATCGACCCGCTCTGATACCATGTTAGAAAATCGGAAGCGGAAGCGTAACATGGAAAAAGATAAAGAACAAAATAAGAACGCGGGATTTTACGTGGAACCCTACTCCGTGAGGAGCGGGATGAAACCACGGGAGAAGCTCTCAACGGGGCATATGCTTCATTGCTTTTTCTCAATGAGTACAGGAGGTCTGGGGCTCCTTATATAGCCTCTCCAGAGCCTCCAAGTCCCACCACTGGATGATGTGGGACTAAACACTGGATGAGGTAAATGGATCTCCTCCAGGATCCATTTACCCTGCTACAACTCAATAGGCGCATACAACTTATGCTCCAACAGTGTCCTTAAAAGAAACAATTTAGGAATTTTTCTCTCATGCACTGGTTGTCGGCTACCTAACGCGCATCCCTCCTCAATTTACCCGGGCTTGGGATCGGCCATGGCTGAGTTAAATATCATTGTTGAAATCTAGAAACACAGAAGTGAATCGATAAATAAGGAAGAATAAAACATTAAACACTAGGGATTTATGTGAAACCCTTCTCCGCGGGGGAGCGGACACGAGAGAATGCCTCAAAGGGTCGAATCTTCTATTAGAATTTCTCAATGAGTACATGGGATATGAGGCTTCTTATATAGCCTCACATACATATCGGAGTTCCACATGAGTTGGTGATAATTGGATCTTGGAGAGATCGAATTATCTCTTTATTACATAATCCAACACTCCCCCTCAAGCTGGAGCTGAGAAAACTGCAATTTGCAACAAAAGAAAAAAAATACAGCTCGCTTAGACGAGGATAAAGACACTCCGTTTGAAGGACCGCTGCTAGTAGAAGACTTTGCTTGAGGACGGGTCTGTGACTTTCAAGTCATTGGTAAAGGACCTCAGTCCAACGCGAGTAGTAGTTTGGGATAGAAACATCCTAAAAAGTAGTCAATGCTCGGTGAAGACGACTGATAGTAGTAGAAGTCCAGAGTGTTGGTCTGTCAGTCATGGATGAGCAAAAGTCCTGTAGATACATCTCAAGTAGCAGAATGTGCCCTCTCTCACCTCCCTTCTCCCATACTCGATAGAATAAGAACACATATGATCAAGTTGGGAGAATCAACATAAAACATGCATTTTTTTGCAACTTTCTTTCTTTTTTTTATCATTTTTCTTTTTTATAACTGTACTCCTTTTTTTTCTCGACTTGCCTTTTCTTCTCCTTTTTTTTTCCTTTCAAATCAACATTTCTTTTCCATTTTTTCTATACAAAAATCAGACCTTTTTTCTCTGTCCTATTTTTTGTGCCTTTCTGCCCAATCGGGTCTAAAAGGGTTGGATCTTCTTTTATAATTTCTCAATGAGTGGGGGGAGAAGTGTCGAGCTTCTTATATAGCCCCACATACAGACTGGAGTCCCGCGAATAGTAGATGTAAACATGAGTGTGTGATACTTAGCAACATTATCCAGCAGGAACCACGTTCTAGATTCCCTTGTCATGTTTCACGGTCTTTGCAGTGGTGAGAAATCTCTTCATTCTCAAAGGGGCAGTCTCAGTTGGAATTTATATCTTCCTACAAAATTTGCCTCGTAACTGTCTTATATGTTTTTTGGACCATGAATCACTTCTCCAATGCACAATGATCACTCAGATGGATGGACTCTCTCTACCATCCATTTCTTCCATTATTCTTATAAAATCCTTTATTAGAAAAATCCCACAATACCTTGCATCTGCTGATCTGAGAATCAAGACGAGAGAACTTTGAATCCCTTGCCCCTCCCGCCACATGAGCATATCAACAATCAGCAACTGTAGCATCGTTATCAGTGGCTATGGCAAAAGGCCTTGGGAGTTATTTTGCAATGCTCACCATCCTTTTTGCAATCATCGCGTGACAAGCTAAAGGATCTTGGATTCTGAATATTGATTTAAAAAGAGGAGCCACATCAGGAATCACCAACAAATTCCTTGGTAGAAGCTCCAAGGTGGCCTCACCATTCGCTGAAGACTTTTCAGGCTCTTGGTACTAGATGCATTTATGGTCATGAAGAGGGTGTGGGGGTTGAGTTGCACATAAGGAGTGGAAACATGAAAATCATGAATTTGTCTATGTTTTTTGCTCTTGGGATGTGCATTTAAGCCTGTGGAGAAAGATGAAAGGAATGAATTGCATGCCGTATTCAATAGGTGTAGGATTTCTTATATAACATGAAACCCTATAGAGCTAAATGATGAGATTAGATAAAGGCCTCCGAAGGGGTTACATGATTCTAACTTATGAATAAGAGAAAAAACCAAAAAACAAAATAACTCTTACACTCTCCTTCAAGTTGAAGCATATTCTTCAGTCATACCCAACTTGGAAGTAAGCCAAGAGATGCGTCTCTTTGGAAGTGCCTTCAAGAGTATACATGCAAGCTGAAGAACAATCGAAATGTGTGGAGTGTTGATCTTCCCTCCTTGAACCGCATCTGTAATAAAATGACAGCGAACCTCAATATACTTGGTTCACTCATGAAAAACTGGGTTGGTTGTGATATATGTAGCAGATTTATTGTTACAATATAACGAGATAAGATCGTAAGAGTAGTAGTAGGGACTCTGATTTCTTCTAGGAAGGAGTAGCCATGTGATCTCACATGTGAATTGGGCCATTGCACTATATTTAGCTTCTGCACTTGACCTAAATAAAACAGTCTGCCTTTTGTTGCGTCAACTAACAAGATTCCCTCCAATGAACATCACATAACCAGTGGCAAATCGTTTCTCTTCAAGAGAGCTGACATAATCTGCATCTGCATAACCTAATGCTGGTTTGACTGCCGGCCCTGCGGAGTATACCATACCATGGAGAACCCTTAGATATTGAAGTATCAGGAGAGCATCCTGCCAATGTAACACAATCTCTCCATGTGTTGACTCACTCTATTGACAGCATGTGATGTATCAGTCCTATTGACAGTAAAGTAGAGCAGTTTACTTGCTAGGTTTCAATATCGTGTAGGATTCTCAAACTTAGGATTAGTAGAAGTTGTATGCTTTCGCACCTCTAGTGGTATGCCTAATGTTTTGCATCCAAGCAAACATGCATCTATAAGAATGTCATAACAATACTTCCACTGTGATAAGTCTAGTCCCCCTCTGTAGTACGTATTACCTCAATGCCCATAAACTATCGATGTTGACTAAGTTTCTTGGTATCAATCACATTTTGGAGGAAGGCCTTGGTCTCTACAATACTTGCTTCGCCATCACCAGTCCGTATCCCGATATATCGGCGATATATCGCCGATATATCCATATCGACATGGGACCGATATCGAAATCGATATATCGATATATCCGATTTCAGGCATTTTCTTCAGAAAAATTCCTAGATATAGCGATATATCGGCGATGTATCGATATCGACACGATATCGAAACGATATCGATATCGATATGTCCTTCCATGCCAGTTACCACCATATCATCAACGAATGCAGCTTATACTATGACACCAATAGGTCGTTGTTTGACATATACAGATAGTCAGATGTCATCCTGTGAAAATCAAGTGAGCCAATCTCCGTGGTGAATATGTCAAACCATGCTCGTAGACTCTGCTTTATACCATAAATGGCCTTACGAAGTCAGCATACATACTCCCCCTCAACGGAGGAACTTAGGGTTGTGTCATGTAGACTTTTTCCTTAAGGTCACAATCACTGTTGCATAAGTCGACCGACTAGGCCGACTAGTCGGCCCGACTATGCGACTCGGTGGGGTGCCCGATTCGAATAGAGATAATCGGGCTCTAGTCGGGCCTACCCGCTTAGTCGGGCGCTTAGGCGGATTAATCGGCCGCGTAGGCGGGCGATTTCTACATAGGGTTTTCGAGCTGGGTCCGGGTTTTGGAAATAATAGGGTTACTGTTAGACAGTATCCCTTCACGCAAGTCTAACATTTCGACCCCCACCCCCCGCGGCTCCTGTGCGTGATACCCGAGCTTCTCAGCCTCGCCGCCTCGCCGGTGCGCCCCCCTCGCCGGTGCCGCCCCCAGTGCCTCGCCGCTCCCAGCCTCGCCGCCTCGCCGCCTCCGGTGCTGCCCCCTCGTTCTCGGCTCCAGCAGGTAAAGGTTAGGGTTTTTTTGGCTTTTATTTCCTCTTGTTTTTAAGTTGATATGTTAATATGTTATTGTTAGCAAACAACAATGTCAGGTTATGTATGTTATTGCTTAGATTTTCTTAGGTTGATGTGGTACTTAGATGTTTTTATGTCAATGTTATTGTTAGCAAATAAGATCAATGTTATTGTTGTACTTAGATGTTTTTATGTCAAGGTTTTCTTCAATTTTTTTATTTTTGCTTAGGTTGATCTTAGATGTTAATATGTTATTGCTTAGATTTTCTTAGGTTGATGTTGTACTTAGATGTTTTTATGTCAATGATATTGCTAGTAAATAAGATCAATGTTATTGTTGTACCTAGATGCTTTTATGTCAAGGTTTTCTTCAAAAATTTTTGTTTTTTCTTAGATTGATCTTATATGTTAATAACATGTTATTGCTTAGATTTGCTTAAGATGATCTTAGATTTTATTGTTAGGATATATTTTCTCTTCTAAGTTTGGTTAGCTTTGTGTTTGATAATTAGTAATTTGTGAGTTTGTGACTATGTAGATGGATACACCTCCCGCGAACGTCGCTTCTGGTAGCGACTCGTCTTTTTACGTGCCACCGGGATCAACTGATCCTGCATGGCAATATGGCTATCTTTCGAACCGTACAGATCCGAATACAGTTACTTGCAGATTGTGCAAGAAGGTTATCAAGGGAGGTGTGTATCGGTTCAAGCAACATCTAGCACACCGTAGAGGCAACGTGGCTGCATGTCCCAAGGTGGATGAAGATACGAAGAAGAAGATGATCGCATATCTTGATGACGTTGCAAGGAAGAAGAGCCAGAAAGCCGCTGATGTTCAGGAGCTGAGAGAGGATGTTGATATCACTGGAGATGCGGGTACGGTGAAGAGATCACGACTATCCGACTCGTTGGAGCAGAATGTCGCATTGGAAGGACCATCACGTCAGATGACCAGAAAAGATGCATTCTCCAAAAAGCATCGTGATAGGGTCACCCCGTATATAGCCAACTGGGCATATACCTCGGCGATTCCTTTTAATGCACTGACGACGAAGCCATTCATGCAGATGGTGGAGGCGATTGGGAAGTATGGGCCTGGACTAAAGACTCCGACGAGGTATGAGCTTAGTGGTCCACTTCTGAAGGATGCGGTGAAGAAAATACACGATGACTTGCAATGTCCTCGTGATACGTGGAAGTCGACAGGATGCTCTTTGATGACTGATGCATGGACGGACATGCGTGGAAGAAGCATCATCAAGTTTTGTATTAATTGCACCTTGGGGACTTCATTTTTGAAGTCCATTGATGCCTCAAATGAGGCACACACTGCGGATTACTTCTTCAAGCTGGTGGATGAGTGTCTTAATGAAGTGGGCATAGATAATGTGGTTCAGATTGTGGCGGATAATGCATCTGCCAATGTAGCAGCGGGAAGATTGTTGCTCACCAAATATCCACGGATTTGGTGGACTCCATGCGCCGCGCACTCCCTTGATCTTGCTTTGGAGGAGATAAGCAAAGAGACGAAGATGAGGAGTGCAATCACAAAGGCAAAGAAGCTTACGGTGTTTATATACTCTCACACCAAAACTCTAAGCTTGATGCGTAAGTTCACCAACAAGAGAGACATTGCAAGGCCTGGTCAAACAAGATTTGCAACCACTTACTCTTGAGAGCCTGAATGAGAAGAAAGACAAGCTTAGATTGATGTTTTCCTCAGAAGAGTGGAGAAATTGCAAATGGTACAAGGTCAAGAGGGGAGAAACCGCGAGTTCTATTGTATTCAGCCTTACATTGTGGAACCACATTGCACACGCCGTCCGAGTTTTCACTCCATTGGTTCGTTTATTGCGTGTTGTTGACGCAGATCGACGTCCATCTATGGGTTTTGTGTACGGAGGGCTTGAAGAGGTCAAACGAGAGATAGTTGCATCATTCAATGGCGTGGAGTCATCTTACAAATTTTTTGTGGATGCTGTTACCTCCAAGACCGAAGGGAGGCTCGATACTCCATTGCATCTAGCGGCTTATTACTTGAACCCATTTTTCTTCTACACCGAGTTTCGTGGTTATCCGGATGTTGTGGTGAGGAGAGGGTTTAAGGAGTGCATGGAAAGATTTTATCCAGATTTGGATGTACAAGATGCAATTACCAGGGACGAGCTTCCAGCATACAGACTTGGTTGCGGTGATTTTGGCAAGCCTTTAGCTGTGAGACAGAGGATGACAAATGACAACAATTATGACCCAGGTATTTCATGTTGGACAATTCTCTCTTTGGCAATATTATATTATATTTATATTGATGAATTCTCTATTTAAATAGCTAACTGGTGGCGTAATCATGGAGATGACACGCCTCATTTGAAAGCCATGGCCATCAAGATCTTGAGCTTGACGTCTTCATCCTCCGGATGTGAGCGTAACTGGAGTACCTTTGACTCGGTAATGACTCCATTCCACCGACCAAATTTGGTTACTAATAGTAAAGTATAACGTAGTAATTGATATAAATTTAAAATTTGAATTTTGATGTTCAGATCCATATCAAGAAGAGGAACAGATTGGAGACGAAGAAGCTGAATGATCTTGTGTATGTTCGTTTCAATTCAAACCTGCGGGAACGTCGAGTTGAAAAAGAAAAAGATCCTCTCTCATCTCGTTATCGTGCATACATGGCTGAATGGACTGGAGGTGTCGATGCTCATGATGAGGAGGTTTTTCCAGGTTCCGGATTGACATGGAGTGTTGTAGCACATGCTAGTGGTGCTGAAGAGAATTTGGAACCGAGAAGGAGCCAGCGAGTTGACCGTATCAAGGGAGCTTCATCTTCGAGCTCCAATGCTACGCCGATGAATGAGAACGAGGAGTTACATCTTGATGATATAGAAGAAGTAGAAGAAGAAGATGATGATGATGACGACGACGAAGAAGAAGAAGAAGAGATGGACTTGGATAATGACATTGAGGATTGATCTTGTAGTATTTTTTGGACATGTTGTATGTGCTTTTGAACATTTGCTAGTGATATGTACCAAATATTTTGAATGTTTGATCTTAACTTCCTTCATTTTTCCTTCTCTTGCTGTAATTTCTTAAGCTCTTGAAAATATTAAATTTGCTCAAATTATGAAGATAAATGATAGTATATATATTAAAATTTGATTTATATATTAAAAATAAGTAAAAAAATCAAAACCGACTAATGCTCGACTAAATCCGATTACTCTCCCGACTGCCGATTAATCCTTAGTCAGTGACCCTGACGACCGAGTACCGAGTGCCGACTTCTGCAACCTTGGTCACCATAAAGGAAAACTGCATCGTGCTTGCCCATTGATTCCAGTTTACAATTTTGTGACAGATCCGTGATTGACCCATCCTTCAGATCCTTTGGCAAGTTGATTTGGCCCTCTCTGGTTCCCTCGACTTTGGTGCCTTCAAAATCTTCAGCTTCTCCATCTTGCGATGTAGAAGATGGTGGTCATCAGAACCAAACTCTCTGTGGACGAGGGACAAAGCCTAAAAGGGATGTAAGCAGATGTTTCAAGGTGCCCTTCTCGAGGCACTATCGTGTTGAGCAATTGATTATTTTCTCACGTAAAAGGCGCAAACCATAAGCTCTGCCATTTATTGAAACTGAGTGGGCGGCTCTGATCTCGGTAAAATCTTGATGGTTGCTACGTCCGTGGATAGGGTGGTATATATTCATCTCATTGAGACGATCGAGGCAAATACAAGTAGTGTGTTAGACCAGGCAGCGAATTGTATGGGGATTGTGGCCCCAAGGGATGGGCCACCTACTGCCCTGCGAGGATTGTAGGTATGTGTTAGAAAATCGGAAGCGGAAGCAATATCAGAGAAAAGATAAAAACAAGAAGAAACATCAGGATTTTACGTGGAACCCTACTCCGTGAGGAGCGGGATGAAACCACGGGAGAAGCCCTCAACGGGGCGTGTTTGTCTATTGACTTTCTCAATGGATACAGGAGGTCTGGGGTTCCTTATATAGCCTCTCCAGATCCTCCTAGTCCCACCACTGGACGATGTGGGACTAAACACTGGATGGGGTAAATGGATCTCCTCCAGGATCCATTTACCCTGCTACAACACAATGGGCGCATACAACTTATACTCCAACACTCCCCCTCAAGCTGGAGCATGCAATGCTCAGCTTGGACAAACAGACAGAAACTCAACTCAACGCTACAAGACACTACGGACAATATCAACCCAACGCGCGCATTGCTGCAGTCGAGGACGTTGCTTCTCATGCCGTGCAGGTGAGGAGGACGAATGGGCTGGAGTGTGAGTCAACTGAAGACTCGAAATCTGACCGTCGAGTCTGAACTTGCGCCTGAAGTCTCCTCGTCGGAGAACTGGGTCTCTCCCATCTCGCTCAGAGAATGGTGCACTGCTCTGGTGTACCTATGATACCACATGAAAACCCTTGCCCTCAAGGGAATGGTCCTCTGCTCTGGAGTCCCTATGGCTCACATGAAAACTCTGGCCGAACAACAACAAGAATAATGATGGGGACCTCTGACAATGATGGCAACATATGCTCATCTGAAAATGACCGCAAACATATGCGTGTCTGAAACTGGAGACTCGGAAACTCTTGAACGTCGAGTCTGAAACCGAACTGTAGAGTCTGATCAACTAGCTGGTCTGGAGACTGGTATCTGAATCTGAATCTGGAATACAAGACCTGTGATTCTACATATATACTCCCCCTTTCTCCCATACTTGTCGGAACATGAACATCGACAAAGTTGGGAGAAGACAAGATAAATAGGGGGTAAACAACAAGAACATGAAACTTGCGGCTTTGTCAAAAAAATTTTTAAATAGCCGCCATGATTTTTTTAACAAAAGCCGTTCAACTTTTTTTTATACGGCTTTTCAACCTTTTTTTAAATAAACTTTGCGTACGATTTTTTTTGTGTCCGCGCCTTTTCAAATTCCTTTTTTTTCAAACTTCATCATCATTGTTTTTCATACACAAATATCCCTCTCTTTGAACTGCCACAGTCCCCTTGGGATTTTTTTTTAATCGAACAAGGCCCACTTGAGCCCTTCATAACTGCCCCCCCCCCTTTTTCTTCTTCTTTTTTTTCCCGGCTCCCCCTCATTTTTTTTAAGTTCCTGGCCGTTGGGCTCCAACAGCCCCCTTGGGCTTTAACAACAATTTTTTTTAATAAAAGGCCCGTTGCCCTAGGGTTTCCCTACACGGGAACCCAATCACGCCGCCCCCAGTGGGGGCACCTTCCAGACCTGGATGCGCCGCAGGCGCGCACGGAGGCGGAGCGTGAGAGCGAGATGCGCGAGGTGGGGGGCTGCTTCGATCTGCGCCGCCATCTGCAGCGGCATGCCAAAGCTCCAGTGCGCGTGTGTAGGGCGTCGTCGACATCGGCAGCCACGCGCGGGCCCATTGATCTTGCTGGGCTACTCTGATGATGCGTGCTCTGGGGAAGCCCTGGGGAAGGGCGCGGAGCAGAGGCTCCACCTGGGAGTTGGAAGCGTCGTCGTCTGAGAGGAGTAGCTGCTCGCGCTGCAGCATGTGTGTGAAGGGCACCGCCAGATGCGCCTGGGAAGAAGTTGCACCACCTCGCGCATGGGGTGCGCCTGCGAGTTGTGCGTGCGAGATGGGTCGCCTGATGCTCCTGTATGCGCGAGTGCGCGCAACAGAGGAGCGTGCGATGGGGCTAGGGCTGCCGCCTGCAGCCCGCACCATCGGAAGAAGGATCACCGGCTGGTAGCTCCGCCTGGGAGCATGATGCGAGATGGAGATGTGCACCTTTCATCTTCAGGAACAGGTTTAGGGTTTGAAGCCAATGAGAGCTCCTTTGCTTCACAGAACGCCGTGCCACGAAGGGAGAGGGGTTCCTGGATCTCGCCCTTGGAGCCGTGAACAGAGAATAGGGTTCTAGAAGGGAACCCTAGAACTTGAAAAAAAATTCAGAACAATTTTCCTCTAGAACAATCTTCAATATCTAATCGAATCTCGAATAAAATAAATAAAGAATACAAAACGTCTCGAGAATCGACCCGCTCTGATACCATGTTAGAAAATCGGAAGCGGAAGCAATATCAGAGAAAAGATAAAAACAAGAAGAAACATCGGGATTTTACGTGGAACCCTACTCCGTGAGGAGCGGGATGAAACCACGGGAGAAGCCCTCAACGGGACGTGTTTGTCTATTGACTTTCTCAATGGATACAGGAGGTCTGGGGCTCCTTATATAGCCTCTCCAGATCCTCCAAGTCCCACCACTGGACGATGTGGGACTAAACACTGGATGGGGTAAATGGATCTCCTCCAGGATCCATTTACCCTGCTACAACACAATGGGCGCATACAACTTATACTCCAACAGTATGTATTCATCTCATTGTGACGGTTGAGGCAAATGCAAGTAGTGTATTAGACCAGGCTGCGAATTGTGGGGATTGTGGCCCCAAGGGATGGGTCACCTACTGCCCTGCGAAGATTGTAGGTATATATTCATCTCATTGAGACGGTTGAGGCAAATGCAAGTAGTGTGTAGGCAGCGAATTGTATGGGGATTGTGGCCCCAAGGGATGGGTCACCTACTGGCCTGCGAAGATTGTAAGTTGGAATGTTCGAGGGCTTGATGATCGAGAGAAGTGATCAATGGTGGTGTTACTACTTAGCAGTCTTGAGTTGTATGTCTACATAAAACAAAGATAGAGGAGTGGTATCAAGTGCTGTCGAGGGCAATTGCTAGCACTCATCTGATGTACATCAGGCCGATGGTAGCAGAAGGTGTGCTCTTGGGTTAGAATGGAGACTTGTCTAGCTTTGCAGATGAGGTTGAAATGGAAAGATTGAATTCTGTGATGCTGGAAATAAGCTTCAGATGGCTTCAGAATGATAGTGACATTGGCTTATCATCCAATGGGGCCCTCATCCAGTACAACTCTTTGGGAGGACATAAAAATGGTCCGCACCTACTTCCCACTTTTGTCGTGGGGGAGGGGGGGTATAATGTTACCTTGTTCTCCGGGGAGAGGCCCCATTGCTTTGTAAGTTGGTCCCATTAATTTATGTGCTTACATTTGAGTTGAGTACAAGGTCTGGCACCTTCACCTCACCCTTCACCTTTTGTCAAGGGATCTACATTGTGCTTCCTGAGTTTGTCTCCCTCTTTAGTCCAATTATGGGGGCATTGTTGGATTTAGGTTCTAGATTGATGATTGGATAGCAAAGATTTCACCTTGGCTATGATCAGACAACCTTGGTGTCAGATTACTGGTCTGGTGAGACATGGACGCCTCTTCTTCACTCTCATTTATCGATCAGAGGCTGGAGGGGTTCCTATGGATGTTAGCTTCCCTTTCTTCAGTTGGCAGCATAGATATGAAAGGAGATTCATGGGTCTGGAGGGACGAGTACTTTTCAGTGAAGAAGGCGTATAAGGTTATATTTGCATCGCCAGTGTTTGACCATGGCATTCTTGTTCCTGATTGTGCTCGGATCAGGAAGAAAAAATCCCTATGAGAGTATAGGCATTTTATGTGGCTACCCAGGCTCGTACGCATTATAAATGCGGCTTATGGCAGGATTTGTGTAGGGCGCATATAGAGACCGTGTCCGTTTGTGGGAATCCCAAGAAGATGTTAACCTTCTTTTCTTTGTGTTCGGAGTCCGAAAGACCTTGGGAGGAAGCGCGATGCGTTGGAGTTATACACATTGTCAAGGTTCAAAAAGTCGGTATGCAGTATTCGTTCGGTCAGGCGGTCTGGAGCGAGTAAGCGAGTAGGCTGAAGTATATGTGGATTATATAGTTTCTATTATTTTATTAAAAAATAATTAAAAATATAATAATAATTTCAAACATTAGATATTTATGTTTCTAAATTATGACATGGAAGAAATATGAAGTGAGGACTTTTTTATACAATGTGATATCAACCAAAGCATTTCCAAAAGTCATCCATTTTCAAAAGATAAAGATGTTAACAACGGGGAGAGTAAATAATGTTTTAAATTGATTGAAGATAGAAAAAATGGTAGATATCATTGTCCAAATTGGAAGGTAACCTAGCTAGTAAACACAACCATGAACCTTCGTAGTTTAGTAAATGGTGTATTTGTCTACTCAAAGTCAAATGTTAAAAAAATCAGCCATTTAGATTAAATATATGTTATTTGTTCTGTGTAATTATAAAATTTCATGCAAATACGACATATATATTCATTTTATCCCAGAAATGATCCTAGATAAATACATGTAATTTATTCTATATTCATGCAATTATGAGATAATGTAAAAAATAGAGTTGTTGCTGGGGAATCTAAAAAAATAGAGAGTCGTTGCTGTCGAATCTAAAAATAGAGAGATCTAAGGCTAAATAGAGCAATCAGTAAACCTTGGCAAAGAAGAAAAAGATGGTGGAAGAGCAACCTATGTGGAAGTCAAGAAGGTGGCGGAGGAGCAAAGAGCTACCTCTATTACATATGTGGCCGCATATGTGGATTACTCGGCCGAGTATACCCCAGAACCTGCATATTGAGCGAATATAGCATACTCGGTGCGGTAAGGGGACCGCCTCCACATATGCGGCCTGGGCTGACTTTCCGAACACTGCATAGTGTAGTCTGTACTTTTAGAGGCTCTATTGTTGTCAGCTGGAGGGGCTTAGAAGTAGGTATGAAGAAGATGATTACCTTGATCTGGGCTTATCTGGCTCTCAAGAAATGACGGTCATCTTCAGATGAGAGAGGTTTTATGTAGAAAATGTATATGAGCATGCTACTAGATGATTAAAAGTTCAATGACAAGGAATGTATAAAGGTGACAAAGGTAAATCTTGGAACACTTTCATTTATGAAAAGAGGTTACTTTTATAAAATTAAGGTGAGTACACTTAGGGAATAAGAATAAATAACTCGTTTAAAAAGAGAAGATAAACCATGATTTCTACCCTTATCCTTAATTTTTATTCCTAAAATAGTTACCCTACACACCCCAACCCCACTATTTAACCCCCTTTACACAACCTAATCGACAATAAGTACTCCTTATTTCATAATAACTACTACTTTTTCCATTAGGAAGTGTTGAGATATTTATATCTCTTTATCTTTACGTTGTAATTTTCTATTTCTTCCTTCTCTTTATGTAATTTTCCCTTAGAGCTTTTCTCCTATATAAGAGAGCTCTATGGCTACCATGAATACAATGTTTTCATTTTTCCTTTCCACATGATATCAGAGCGATGGTTCTAGATCGGAGCTTGTGCCCTAGAATTCATACCCCACCAAAACCCTAGCACGTCCTCGCGCGTCCGCCAATGCCGCCGACATCCACGCGACAGCGGCAACCACCACCGCCAGGAAGCAAGCAGCAGCATTGGCTACCGCCGCCGCTAGCAGCAGCAACTGCCGCCACCGCCTACTGCCGTTGAAGGGCTACTTCACCGCTTTTTTTGTGGGTCCGTCTAGGTCTGATTTGGTTCCTAGGGTGTGGTTTTTCATTCTCTAAACCCATCTTAGGTACCTAAAGAAGCCTTCAGTAGATGGAAGAGGTTGTAGTATGAGTTTACACCCACAACCAGCTTCCTATATGTCTGTGTAGACATAGTTATTCCAGTTTTCAACCTCAATCTTGGAGACTGTTGTTATCATGTCAGACAACCAAGCAGATGTTCCATCTCTGGGTGCCTTCAAAGGTCCAACACCCATCGTGAAGATGGATTGAACGAGCTATGAACTGTGGGCCATGCAGTTCATTAGCCTAATGCAATGTAATACAAGAAGCATATCCTCACACAGGAGGAGCATGTTGACAAGACTGGGGTTAACGCCTCATGGGAGGCAGACGATGCTTATGCACGAGTGTGGCTTTCTGGGACTATTCTATGGAGATAGCCAATGATATACTGAGTCAGCCCATGACGAAGACTATGTGGGACATTCTCGCCGCTACATATTCTCCGACGAAGAACGAGTGAAGATTCTGCAACTTCATCATGACATCTTCACGTCAAAGCATAATGGTCGTCCTCTCCATACTCTTTACACTTCTCTAAGGGGTATGTTTGAGAAGTTACATGGTTACATTCCCTTGATTGCCACGCCAGAGCAACTCAAGGCATATAGGGATTCGGTGATGACAGGAGTTTTTATAGCTGCGCTCGACTCTGAGTATGATGCTTCTAGAGCACAGATTCTTACTTATGCCACCATATCTCCGATGGAGGATGCTTATCGCAGGTTGAGCAGGCTCTCCATATCTTTTGGTGTTACTTAGCTGCCTCAGACATCTTCAGCCATGGCAGCATCTCGTGGTAGGGGGAGCTCTACATAGTATTTTGGTCGAGGTGGTCGTAGCATGGGACGGGGTAGTCACCCCCCCTGTCAGCCTTGTACTTACTGCTACATGTCAAGTCACTCTGAGGAGACATGCTATTCTAAGCATTGGTTTCCAGCTTCAGCACGTATGGTAGAGCATATCCAATAGGTTGTCAGGTCTTCATCTGATCAGATATTTGATGGACTAGTAGCGCGACTCAGGGAGATTATGCCTGCTACTGGGTCAGCTAGCTCTTCGTCGGGATCATCAGAGGTAGCAGCCTCAGCTTCCGCGTCTACATCATGTACAACATATGCTTTTACTAACTGTTACAGGGTAGACTTGTTGGAATGGATTATGGATTCAGGAGCTTCCCATTATCTCTGCGTTGACGGAGGACAATTTAGTATCTATAGCCAAACTAAATCAGGTAGATCTTTGTAATAGCAGATGTGACACACTCCCATTACTGGTCATGGGGAGGTGCAGTTAACTCATGCAATGCAGCTTCTAAATGTTCTCTACGCTCCTGAATTTTTATGAATTTACTATCCATTAGTCAAATCACCAAGGATCTACATTGTCGTGCCATATTTGACCCTTCTGCTCTTATGTTTCAGGACAATCTCACGGGCAGGGTGATTGGATCTGGCCTTGAGCAATGAGGTCTCTACAGACTGGTACCTCCCTTATGATGGTACCTCTACTCTTCGCATTGGATCTGTTTCTCCCTATGTGTGGCATCTTCGGTTTGGTTATCTTCCTCTGTAAAAGCCGTGTCACGTTCTTCCACAGATATCTCCTCGCTCTACTTTTCAATGCGAAGTCTGCCAGCTTGGGAAGCATCATCGGTCCACTTTCCAGAGTCGTTAGGGTCGAAGTACTCATAGTCATTTTGAGTTGATTCATTTTGATATTTGGGGTCGTAATCGTGTCCCAGATCATGAGGGGTGTATCTTTTATCTTGTTGCAGTCGATGAATTCTCTAGATTGTCATGGGTATTTCTTCTTAAGAATAAGTCTGATCCTGGTCATGTTATTCAGTCCTTTATTAGTGACATAAGAAATGTTTTTTCTGCGAATGTCAACTTTATACATTCCGATAATGCACTTGAATTCTGTAGTACTCAGCTTTCTCAGTTTCTTTGATCCTATGGTATTGTGCATCAGACATCTTGTGCGTATACTTCTCAACAGAATAGGGTGGTTGAGCGAAAACACCGGCATTTTTTGGATGTTACCAGGACTCTTTTGATCCACATCCGTGCTCCTCATTCGTACTGGGGGGATGCGGTTCTAACTGCGTGTTACCATGCTGAATCGTTTGCCCTCATCGGTTCTGGGAGAGAAGATCACGTTCTCGATTGTGTTTCCCGAGACGGATCTTTTCTCTCTCACGCCTCGTGTTTTTGGATCGGTTGCCTTTGTTCATCAGATGTCTCCAGGTCTTGACAAGTTCTCTCCTAGAGCTGACAAGTATGTGTTTGTTGGGTACTCCAAGATCCAAAAGAGATATCGTTGCTTTGACCCTGCTCGACAAAGGTACTATGTTAGTGCGGATGTCACCTTCTTTGAGTCCATTATGCATTTTCTCCTACAGGTGACAAACTCTTCCAGAGAGTGGAGAAGAAGTCTATGTGCCTCTACCTCCAGTTTTGCCTAATCCAGGCGATACTACACCATCACCGCCCTCTCCTCCACCTTCACCCCTCGACCACCTCCTCCACCTCCAGCCACGCCTACTTTCTTTCCACATGCGTACAAGCGACGACCTCGTGCTCATGAGCCTCCTCCATCACCCAGCACGTCCAAGGTATGTCTGAGCATCGGAAATCTACTAATGGCACTGGTGATTTGAGTGTGCAACGCAACTTGAGGTGCAGGATGTTCTAGATGATACCTCTTCTGATGATACTGTGGATTTGGATGTGCCTATTGCTCTATGGAGGAAGAGGCGTGCATGCACTATGCATTCTCTTGTTTCCCATGTTTCCCTGGCACAACTTTTTAGGGATTTTCAGAGGTTTGTTGTTGGATTGTCAGTTGTGACAATACCACGGTCCTATCAGGAAGCAATGCAGAGTAGTTAGTGGTATCTGGTAATGGAGGAAGAGATGACAGCTTTACAGTCTCATGGTATGTGGAGTATAGTACTGGCTCCTCCTGGTGCATTTGTTGTTGGTAGTAAATGGGTGTTTATAGTGAAACACCGTGTAGATGATTCTATTGACATATATAAGGCTAGATTGGTTGCTCGTAGGTTCACCCAAACCTATGGGGTGGATTATCAAGACACCTTTTCTCCAGTTGCGTGTCATTCTACATTGAGGATTCTTATTGTTGTTGTGGTATGGAACTGGCCACTTTTCCAATTAGATGTCAAAAATGCATTCTTGTACAGAGATCTGTAGGAGGAAGTTTATATGCAACAACCACTAGGGTTTGCTGCTGAGGGGGAGTCCAACATGGTGTCCTGACCTGACTCTGTGTGCTGAGGGGGAGTCCAACATGGTGTCCGAAAAGAAGAAACTCTCAGGGGGTCAAGTCTGTCCTAACTGACCTAACTGTTGAGGTGCCCCTTCCAATGCACCTTGTTGGTGAAAATGAGTGAACTGTTTATTCCATAGAACCCTAGGCTCCCTTATATAGAGAGAACCCATGGGTAAATTACATAATAGTCCAGAAGAAAAATAGAAAATATGAAACGGTTATAATAACATAACATAAGTCTCTACACTCCCCCTCAAGATGGAGCATAGATGTCAATCATGCTCAGCTTGGAAGAACATCTCTGAAAGGGTCCTCTGAGCAATGGCTTGGTAAATATGTCGGCAGCCTGATCCTCTGAACTAACGTGTGAAGTAGAAATCAAGCCCTTCTGGATCATATCTCTAGTGTAGTGGCAGTCTACTTCGATATGCTTTGTTCTTTCGTGAAATGCTGGATTATTGGTAATAAACAAAGCTGCTTGATTGTCACAATGAAGCTGCATGGGTAAAGGTACATCTATATGTAAGTCTTCTAATATGGCTCGAACCCGCATCATCTCCGTGTTCGCTTGCGCCATGGCCCTATATTCGGATTCAGCACTAGACCTCGCCACAACAGTTTGTTTCTTGCTTTTCCAAGAAACCAGAGAGCTCCCCACAAAAACGGCAAAGCCTGAAGTAGACTTACGGTCCTTAGGGCACCCTGCATAATCTACGTCTGCACAAGCTGAAATAGATAAATCTGTGTTCTTTCTAAACAGCAACCCTGAGCCTGGAGAAGACTTTAGATATCTCAGTATTATGTATATGGCATCCATATGAACTTGTCTTGGCTGCTCCATAAATTGACTCACCCGACTTACTGCAAAAGCAATATCAGGTCGAGTTATAGTGATATAAAGAAGCATACCCACCATCTCTCTATATCTTCTCCTGTCCACTTCTTCAGTATCGTCGTCATACAATTTCATACTTGGATCCATAGGAGTTCTCGATGGTCTACATCCAACCATACATGTTTCAACCAGAAAATCTGTAATATATTTCCTTTGGGTCATCACCAGACCCTGTGCATTTCTTGAAAATTCCAACCCCAGAAAATATCTTAGGGTACCGAGATCCTTAGTGACAAACTGACGGCCCAAAAAGGCTTTTGTCATCTCTACTCCCTGAACATCATCTCTTGTAACCAGAATATCATCAACATATACCATGATGACAACCGCACCTCTAGAAGTCTTCTGAATGAACAACGAGTGATCCGCATTTGATCTTTTGAATCCTTATCATTCAATTAGGTGTGAAAGCTTCTGGAACCACGCCCTTGGACTCTGTTTAAGGCCATATATCGCCTTGTGAAGTCTACACACCATATGATTCTCCCCCTCAGCAGTGAACCCCGATGGATGCTGCATGCAAACTTCCTCCTGCAGATCTCCATACAAGAATGCATTCTTGACGTCAAGTTGAAATATGGACATGTCACATGCCACAACAACCGATAGAAGAATGCGAAGAGTAGAGTGCCGAGCCACTGAGAAATGTATCCAAATAGTCTACACCATAGGTTTGTGTGAAACCTCTCGCAACAAGTCTTGCCTTGTATCGATCAAGACTGCCATCTGCATGGTATTTAACTGTGAACACCCATTTGCAGCCAACAATAGATGCGCCAGATGGAGCGGTAACCAGGCTCCATATACCACGGGATTGTAAAGCATGCATTTCTTCCATAGCCAATCTCCAGCAGTCAATTTTCATAGCCTCTTGATAAGTCCGTGGTATCTCCACGGAAGACAAAACCGCAGCAAACCTCTGAAAATCACCTGTGAGACGCTGAAAGGAAACCTGGGAAGCAAATGCATAAGACGCGCAAGTCCGTTTCTGCTTTCAAATAGCAATAGGGACATCAAGGTCATCGTCCACTGTACTCGATGGTGTATCCTACTCCTGCAATGAAGAATCCTGCACATGCACATTATCTGACCCATCATTAGTAATAGCATCTGAACATACATGAGGCGTGATAGATGTTTGACGTGTAGTCTGAGCAGGATTTGACTGACGTGTATAGAATTTAGGTAATGGTGGGATAGGTTGTTGTGGAGGTGGTGGTGGTGGTGATGGTGGCATGACAACAGAAACTGGATTGGACGCAGGTGGACTTAGACTAGAAGGAGGAACATAGACATCATCATTAGATGTGGAAGAGACCAACCTGTCACCTGCAAGGGAGAAGTACATAACGGACTCAAAGAATGTAACATCAGCACTGACAAAATATTTCTTGTTTATGGGGTCATAACAACGATAACCCTTCTGAGTCCGAGAGTAACCTATAAAGACACACTTGACAGCTCTAGGAGAGAGTTTGTCAAGTCCAGGAGACAAGTGGTGAACAAAGGCAACAATACCAAAGACTCGAGGAGTAAGTGAAAATAATTTCTTGTCAGGAAAAATAACGGAAAGAGGAATTTTCTCACCAAGAACAGAAGACAGCATGTGATTGACCAGGTAGCAGGCTGTAAGGACAACATCCCCCCAAAAGGTGATAGGCGCACAACTCTGGATTAGCAGGGTTCGAGTGATATCAAGAAGGTGACGATGTTTTCTCTCTGTCACTCCATTCTGTTGAGATGTGTAAGCACATGTGGTTTGGTGAATAATACGTTTGGACGAAAGAAAGTGGGAGAGAGAACGAGTGCAGAATTCCAATGCATTATCCGTTCAAACATATTTGACAATAGAAGAAAAAACATTCTGCACTTCACTGATACGATTTTTAATAACATCCCATGCTTCAGATTTATTCTTTAAAAGAAAAACCCAAGATACACGAGAAAAATCATCAATTACAACTAGATAGAACATGTGTCCTTGATGATCAGGTACACGACTCGGACCCCAAATATCAATATGAAACAACTCAAACGGGGAGCTACTGCTCCGACTTTGACGACTAGGGAAGCTAGAACGATGATGCTTTCCCAACTGACAAGCTTCACAACGAAACGACGAATTCGGAGAAATCTGAGGCAACATATGACGCATTTTCTGGAGCTGGAGGTGACCAAAGCGAAGATGCCAAGTGTACGGAGAGACTGATCCGGTTGAATGAGAAAAGACGCCAGCATATGAATTCCAGACCAGACGATAGATACCATTCTGCTCAGAGCCACAGCCAATCACCATGCCCGTTAGTATGTCTTAAAAAATGAGAGTGTTCCTGATAGCCAAAATGACAGCAGATGTTAATATGATCGTTCCGCACCTGTGAATATATGGCAGCCAAAATATCCCACGTCGCCTTGGTGGTGGGCTGATGGAGGAGATCATTGGCAATCTCCATCGACAGTGTTCCTGATAGCCAAACCTTGGCATACGAATCATCGGCCTCCCAGGAGGTATAGATCCCAGTCTTCTCTGTCGGCTCATCCTCGGTAAGTATATGCTTCTTACCGTTCGACTTTATGAGACTCATGAACTGCATCGCTCAGAGCTCATAGTTTGTCCCATCCATCTTGACTATTAGCGCTGGACCTTTGAATGCGCCTATGGAGGGCCTATCGACTTTACTTTCTGGCATCTTGCCGGAGACGAAAACTAGGGATTGTAGACAAGAAACCGATGTCTACATAAACTTCATAGGATTTGAGTGCATATGCAGACTTTTATGCACTCAAATCCATGACAAGATGATGGCCGGCGGGGGCTGGAGTGACCGGTAGGGGCTGGCGGGGCCGGCGGAAGGGAGGAGTGGGGCTGATGGGAGCTGGCGGGGGCTGGAGGAGAGCGAGAGAGGGGTGGCGGCGCCGCCGAGAGAGGAGAGAGAGAGGGGGGGGGGCGGGATTGAGGATATGGTTAGGGTTTTGGTTCTGATACCATGTTGGTGAAAATGAGTGAACTGTTTATTCCATAGAACCCTAGGCTCCCTTATATAGAGAGAACCCATGGGTAAATTACATAATAGTCCAGAAGAAAAATAGAAAATATGAAACAATATATAATAACATAACATAAGTCTCTACACACCTCAAATGTGATAATGAAACCGCTCTTTTCATAGCTAATAATCCAGCCTTCCATGAAAGAACAAAGCACATTGAGGTTGATTTCCACTACACCCGTGATTTTATCCAGAAGGGGCTAATATTCACTTCTCATGTTGCTTTAGGCGATCAGATTGCCGGCATGTTTACCAAGGCTCTTGCAAAGTGCCCTTTTCACCGTTGTTGTTCCAAGTTGAGCATCATAGACATATATGCTCCAGCTTGAGGGGGAGCGTTGAGATATTTATATCTCTTTATCTTTACATTGTAATTTTCTATTCCTTCCGTCCCTTTATGTAATTTTCTATTAAAGCTTTTCTCCTATATAAGAGAGCTTTAGGGCTACCGTGAATACAACTTTTTCATTTTTTCCTTTCCACAGGAAGGATATGATTTTTTTATCTCTCTGGGTATTATCCAAATTAGATATGTTTGGAAAAAACCCATCCATGTTGCCAACCCATTTAAAGTTATAAAAGGCCTGGCTGTTGTAACTGAACTCACAAGGCCACGACCAGAACTGCCTAGGTGTCATTGTGCTACTACTTGCATGAAATGTATGTAAAGTGTCTCAGTTGATAACCGTAAAAAGACTTCTATTTATTATATTTCCGCAGTATTTGATTGTATAATAAATCCATTTCTGAGTTGAGATGTTCCATCTACCAGAAAACCCTATAGTGCAGCTTGCATTTTGTTTCATATACTGATGTTTACTTATTTTGACTTCATTTGAATGGTTTTTAACGTGTAGAAAGAACCATGCTACTTGAGATTCATTGCTCTATGTACGTAATACTGTGTTAATCCTTTTCCTTGATGACGTTCATAAAATGGCTTTCCTTATATTTGCTGCCTTGCTGTAAGGCAATCAATTCGTCACATATGATTGGATTGCCGATTACTAATTTGGATAACCTGACATGGATCCCATTCTAACTCTTAATAATTAAATAAATATCTTATAGTAATTACATGTTAGATTTTCTATCAGATTGAATATGCATCGTCTTTGAATGAGGAAATTTGAATTGACATATTGAGATACTGATGTTACAGGATGGTCATCCGCCGTTAGGTTGGTCAGATACGCTAGCTTATCTCGTCTTACCGGTGTTGCTGGTTGTATCACAGTATATTTCCACTCAAATTATGCAGCCAACACAGGTTTGCTCTTGTATACTCAAGCTTAGTTTCTTTTAGGTCTAGGTTATGAATGCTTTGGTGGAGGCATGGTTCGAAAAGGCTAGCCTCGAGGCGGTCGAGGCGTACGCCTCGAGGTGGTCCCTTTTAGCCTCGAGGCTTACGCCTCAGACCAGTCCTGTGAGGCGTGCGCCTCGAGTGGTCGAGGCGTAGCCTCGAGGCGGAACGGCTCGAGGCGGTCGAGGCGTTTCGTGAGGCGTTTTTGCTTTTTTTGAAGTATTTTTAATTATTTTAATGGTTTCCTTAGTAGTTTGAGAAGCTTATCAATATCTGTTTATTTAGGATAATGATTATATAAGATGAATGCCTAAATATGATGTTTATTTCATGCCTATAACTTCATATTTACAATTAATGTATCCAACTATTTTGGCAAACTCTTACTATTTCACTCTTAATGAATGAATTCATAAATATTAAATTAAACAATACTTGTAACTTAACAAGATTTGCAATATATCAAGCAAAACAAAATGGATAAGGTTCATGGTTTCTCATGTTGCCTTATATTATATATTAGACACAACATAAATTTCTTCGACATATATTTAATCGAACTTTTAATTACAACAATATTTCAAAGATTTGCTCGAAATGGATATGATTCATGGTTTTTCGTGCGATCATATATTAGATGTTAGACACATAACATAAATTTCTTCGATGTATATTTAGTCATACTTTTAATTACAACAATATTTCATAGACATATATGTATTGTTTAATTCTTTCACGATATATATATAGTCAATGAATTCCTCTTTGATTGGATGAAAATGTATAGAAATGTATATGATGTTGTTCTATCTTCTATTTTGGGGTTCTTATCTTTATTATTTCATCATATCTTGTAGTGTAAATTATTATATATTGGGCAGAGAACATATAATTACATAGAGATATATATAATTGTAGTTTTATACATATTTTTCTATATAAATTGAGGCTTACGCCAGCCTCGACCGCCTCGAGGCTACGCCTCGCCTCGATTCCAAGGAGACTGCCTCGTTCTGCCTTTCGTTTTTTCAAACCTTGGGTGGAGGTGCTATCATAGGGTTCCTAAAGTGACAGATGTATGTACAAAGTTCTCTGGTCAGAACTGGTCATGGAAACATGCTACTTTCCTTTTATGATATATTATCATCCCCGTATTTTCACTTCATATGGTAAAAAAATGAGTGTACAGGTGCAAGCTTCTTTCTTGGCCTTTGCCTGCTTGCATTTTGCATTACAGTTTGTAATACATTTTGTGGTTATAAAAAGGCAAAAGCCAAGTTTTACTTGATACATTTCATTCATTTGCCAACCACGGCCTGTTAGTCTCGTTACTTTTTTTAATCTTAACATGTCTGAATCTTTTGAATTCGTCGTGAAACCACGGTTGCATCCGAATGGTTTTTGTATAAAATTCCATGTTGGTGCTCCAATTAAAGGTTATCTATGAAATTATTTGCAGAGCTAAAAATGTGAAAAATGTAATGTTTTTAAAGTGTAGTGCGAACCAACGAGCACAGCACTCACATTTTCCTTTTGCTTGAGGATATATGTTTTCATCCTTTGCTGGATATTTTCATTGGTACAAAAGTGTGATTATCATGCAGAATAGTCTCTAATTATTAATTAATGCATGCCATTATTTCCTAAGGTTTGTATTCAATTTCCTTCCTAAATAGTGTGTTCTAGAATTAAAAGATTTATTCAAAAAAAAAATATAAAGATGAATTTCTCATAGTTTTACTTCATGCGCAATTCCTCATTACCATAAAATATTTGTGTTCCTCTGTTTGCTTTTCAGGGAAATGATCCCAACCAGAAGAGTTCTCAAGTGTTGACAAGAGTCCTTCCATTGATGATAGGCTATTTTGCTCTTTCAGTTCCTTCTGGATTAAGTCTGTACTGGTGAGCATCCATTTTCTGACTTGTGGTACGCACATGTAGGCCAAGGTACGAAATATCGATATCGATATTGTATCAGTCCACCGGAAAAGGATATTTTGAGATATATTGATGATATCGGTGGAAATGTCGGAAATGGCTCGAAAAGCCATTTTTACCGTCTTTTTCAGAATTTAAGATCATCTAAGATATTAAAACAACAAATAACCTACAAATACACACTTATATCACACATATCGGTCATTTATACCCCATATATCACACATATAGGTCATATCGAACATATCGTTGTTAATATTGATTGTTGACTTATAGATATTGGAAATGGAGTTCATCCAAGTTCTTATAACATTAAATAACTTACAAATATACACTTAGATCACACATATCGATCATCTATGACCCTTATATCGCACATATCGGTCATATCGAACATATCGTTGTTAATGTTGATTAGTGGTGATTAATAAACATTGGAATTGGAAATTTGGAATCAAAGTAGTTGTGATTCCAACTTGATTAACATTAGACTTCTTTTCATCTCTATTGCCAAAGAGTATGAAGTTCACCACTTGAGGAACCATCGTATGCACCCCTCTGTCGCCTACTATGGCCTACGATCTGCCGATTCTTTTGATATGGTTGCGGAGATTGTCGGTTCTCCATACATGCTCCTGAAGGATATGGTGTTTCAAGGTGGACTGAGATGTGTTCCTATTTTGGCTCTCTATCGTTTTGGTTGCCCTGGGGGCATCATCATCAACATGTGAGGGTTGTACCAATTTTATTATGAATTTAAAGGGTCGAGTTGTGCTAGGGTCGGATTCAGTAGGTGAACAATGGGGTTGTTGTAGTTCCCATTTTTGGAAACGTCACTATTAATGACTATCAAATGGTTGATGCTTTGGGTGATGGTTTCGAACCCAGATCCGGGTTTGATTCGAGGAACCTCAACCACCTTTTTGTGTTTGGATCTAATAATTGTGCCTCAACTATGGTTGCTCTCTCGAGGAGGTGATGCGCAAGATAATTCGTTGTCTTTTTCTTTTCTCCATTGGATGGGCAGTTTGATGTTTTAGTAGGTTACAATTGGACTTGCCTTTTGGAGCTTGTGATGGTTGGTTGCACAGAGGTCGCTATGTAGGCTTTGGCCTCTCAAGTGCATCTGCAACTCCTAGGATGTGAGGGGCCGGGGTGCGTTCGTTTCTCATATGAGATTGTTTCAAGATGGCACATGGCATCGACAATCGAAGTCTTCACTTGATTGTTCTCAGGATACAACTGCGTCCATGAATGATTCTTCTCGTTAGGTGTGGTCTTGCTTCCCTTGATGCAACCAATCCTTCCTCCACAAACAATAGTCATCTTGTTGATAGGAGACGATATGAGTTAACTATCCTTGCTTAGCTTCTGCAACATATTATTTTTAATTGTCATTTGTTCTCTGATGTTAGCCTTATCGACTTTCTCCTCCGGAGATATCACGCATGTGAGAAGAGCACCAATGATTGATCAAGATAGGAAGACGACCAATCAAGCTCTAGATTAGGAGGCTGACTGATTTGTTGGAAGAGGCTATCAATTATCCTTAAACATCAATAAAAGGTGATCGATCAAAGCTATCCAAGTCCGTATTATCTAGTACTTTTCTTGGTTGCATCACTCTTGCATCATCTTCTCCTTTTGCTTTATTCGAACTTTGCACTTTCTCTTGGTTCTGGTATCAATCCCGAGCGAATCAATCACGGAATCCACCGTATTTGGAAGGTGAATCTAGTATACAGGTTGACAATAATGCACGCGGGACTGATGGATTACGTCCAACAGCAGTGTAGACAAACCTCTTGAGTGTTTAATCCCTTAAGGAAATGTGATTGGGCATAACTCCCTTTTTCTAAAAGGCCCTAAAGATCACTCAATCCATCATGATGGAACGAGAAGGCTTGATGCATCGGAAAAAAAACCGGGGTTACTGAAAACGGCATCAAAACCTTCATATCAAGAATCCTCCTGGAGGAAAACAATTTCTTTGTGGTGACTTCAAGGCAAGGGCGAAAGCCTTGATTCATATAGAACCAAGAGTGTGGATGGTCTCGATGTGTATCAAGTGCATGGATATCCTCCACAAGAGTGCCCAATTCCCGATTGGACTTTGATACCGTGTAGAAATCAACTCAACACAAACGATAAATGTAGCATATTTATTTATGTGGAAATCATTCTCATACAGAAGGGAAGAACACGGGATTGGATACCTTCTCGCAAGCATCTTAGGGTTGTCTTCTCTTAACTTGTGTAAAATGGTTTCTAAAAAAACTTGTGTAAAATGGGGTAAGAGTTTCATATAGTTCCCCCATGATTAAGAGCCCATTCATGACCCGTTAACCTGTGAAATAAATCAAATCCACAGGAACAAAGAAATAACACTTTTTTAATCCATTTATCCCTTATGTTATACTGAATTTTGACATGCTTTGCCTAGGTTTACAAACAATGTTTTGAGCACAGCTCAGCAGATATGGCTTCAAAAACTAGGCGGTGCAAAAAATACTGTCATTGAATATACTGATGCAACTCGGGGATCACCATCTGACGTTCCTAAATCAGAAACCAAAATCGGGGAACCTTATCTGGATATTGGTTCTACCAAGAAAATTGACTCTGTTAAACAGGTCAGCAACGTTAAAGAAAGCTTTAGTCAGGACAAACAAGACTCTGGAGGGCTACGCCGTGGAGAAAGGTGGGTTTTTCTGCATTTTAAGAAAAAAATTCCTCATCATTTGTACAAACTTATTTTGAGCATTTTGATTTAGATTTAAACAAATAAGGGAGCAAGAGGCAAGGAGAAGACGTGAAAGAGAAGAAGCAAGAAGAAAAGCCGATGAAGCAGCAGATACATCTGGGTTAAGCGATACAGAATCCAGCATTAAAGTTTATGCCGAGAATACATTACAGATGGAATCATCTCTCGAGGTGGTCGAGGAAAAATCACAAGCCTCAGCTCCACCAAGTGACTCCCTGTTAAGTGATCCTCCTAGAATAAATGGAAGTTATAGTAAACAGGATGTAGAAGAAAAGAGAACAGATACATGCGAGCCAGCGACAGATGCACGTGATTTGGGGAGCTCTAGTGAAGGCCTTCCCCAAGATGGTGTTACAGAGAATACAAAAGGTTTGCCACTGATTGCCTATTTTTTACTCCTTTAGATTCATGTTGTCGAATTTTCGCTCATATGGCGTCCGTAAACTCCTTGAATTGAGAAGGTTTCGCTGATTGACACTACAGTTAAACAATTTCATAGAATTGTTACATGGAGTATCAATATTGCATGCTCATGCTTTATGAGTATTTTTATGCGTTGGGGTTTATTATTGTAAAGTTTTTATGTATGCCTTTCTAGTCCATTGACTTCTGCATCCTTCCAGGAGGAAACTCTTGATATCAATGCGTGCACCTCAGGCAGCTATTATAAATCCGAGCATGGACATGGAGGAGACAAGCCGATGGGATGGAAGCGTGAAACTCAGATGTTGCGTTGGCATTGGGCGATCCGTAAGTTCAGAAGAAAGTGTATCCTTGTAAAGCTTCAATTATTTCCAGATAAATTGTCTGGGTTTATCACCCCCTCTCATGTATAAGCTTGCCTGTCCTTTTGCCATCTACCCCTCCCATTTTACAGTTTTCCATTGGTGATCTTCGGCATTCCTATTTAATGGCTTAGGATGAGAGTTGTAAACTAGTGCAGAATTCCCATAAAAAATAATACATCGACAGAAGATTCTTCGTCATTTGGATATTATCACAGCAAGTTGCACCTGTCAAAAATCCATTCATTGGACTGAAATTACTGCCACTGAAAATAACTTGAAAGGCATCGATATCCTCCTCTCCAAACGATGTCCATTTGAAGTAGGGTCTTCGCAATCCTGATTAAATCTTATGTCCTTGGTCTGGTGAAAACTACTGGGTCAGTTTGATTAGGAACCCCTGTTAGCTGTTGCATGTCCTCCCTGGTGAATAGGGTCATGTTTCGAGAATGCTTTCCCTGTTACTGGCAGTGCATCAGTTGCAGTCCTCGTTGATTCTGCAATCGTCTGTTCAGAACGTTGGCTGCTGTTTGCAGAATCCAGCAGCTGTAATTTTTTTTGGAAAATCTGGTAGTGCGATGCGGTGGAGCTATCGAGTTGGGAGGGTATGATTTTGTGTGTGGGAGATGAAAGGAGTTGGAGAGAATTTGAAATAGTTACCGTGGGAATGACGGAGAATCCCCTTGCATTGGCCTCGTATTAAAGCTGTTGCTGCGTAATTTGTAGATCCAAAGGAACTGGAGGTTACTCTATTCGAATTGTCTGTTCGGGATTTTGTGATTTATTACGCAAGTTTGGCCATAGTGAGATTCTGTGCTGCTATTATTGCAGTCTATTGCTGCTGAACTTGGTTTATATTATAACGGGCGGAATTGGGATGATGATGGTCGAGAAGGGAACAACTGTTGTATGATCCTGTTCTTTATGTTCAAGCTCATTGAGATGGTCATTCAATGCATTGCCATTTTGTGAGATTACGTAACTTTTTCGTCAAAAATTGTTATGGTGAATTCTGTGGTACAGGTTGGCAGGACGCCATCAACATGTGGAACCCATTAAAAATACCATATCCGTACCTGACACGCTTTGGGTATCCTTTCAAAAAGTGGTTACCCACCGGTAATGCTCTTATACAGACGTATGCAAAAAATCGTTGAGGCTCTGAGGATGACTATGTCCCTCGTCTTTTCCTTCCAGCTCGGTAACATTTAGGAAATCGGCATACTCTTAAATTATTTAAATATAATATGACTATTTTTTCTCAAAAACAATCCATCATATTTGCTTTATGCGGAGTGATTCATTTGATGATTCGGTGGTTTTTCCAAGTGATTTGGATATCATTCATATAATTCACATGCCCGTAGATTTGGATACTCATTGGAACAGGATTAGTCAACCTTAGATTCGATAACCGTAGGTTGTGCGGGTCGTTGTCGAACATACAATATACCCGTCCCACACACTACACTAAATATAATCATCCCTTGAAGCAATTTTTTTATAACATATTACATTTGTTTTCAGATATCTATTTATTTTACAACCAACTAAAAATAGTAAAAATTATGCTATAATTTTTTTCCTTCTTTAGATATTAGTTTCTTGTTATCTTCTTACTGCATATAATAGTACGTTTGAAGTGATTATAAAATATATATTTTTTATTTTATTGGTACTTTAAATTTAATTTGATTGTTAGATCTAAAATGATAAAAATGCTATAATTTAAGATTAACCAGATTTGATTATTGGATTTCAAGGACTATGATTTCTTTATAATAGTTGCGTGAAGTTGGAAAAGTATTCATAACTTTATATTTATGAAGTTATTTGCATAATTTAATATAGTACTCTCATTAAGTAAATTACACAAAAGTATTCATGCCATGCACTTGATTTTGGTATTGTACCTAGACTTTAAAAAGAAAAATGTAGTATACGATCTTCAAGATTTTTCTTAGGTTTTGAAAAACTAACGTGGTGAATAACTAAATTTTAGTAGTTGTAAAACATATTGGAACAAATTAATATCAAAGATCGAGCGCGACAATGTTATTTCTTAAAGTTTGGATACGACATCGAAATTCAGTGTAAAATTCATGCACTTTATTGCGTAATTTACTTTAAATATTGTATCTCTTCATCATATACTTAAAGTAATAGTAGGTTGAAATAGTAGTTTAATTATAATTCTTGGAAGGTGTTGCCATGATAGTATTTTAAAGAAAACTAGACGTGAAAGGCGGAGCGAAATTCCTTAGTACCTTGGATTTACTTAAATCCCTATGTACTACGAAAATTTTTTTATCTGGGAGCTAGAATGGTGTCGCATGTTTAACATGCGACACCCTTAAAGTTTTTTTTTACTTGGGAACCGTAAGCGTAACGCATCTTCGATATGCGCTATTTTTAGCGCACGTCGAATATGCGATATCCCCCCGATAAACCTCGTGTTCTCGAAAACCCTCCCCACGCGTTCGAGCATTTGGCCGCCGCCCGAATCCGTGTTTCTGTCCACGCGACTGCGGCCTCCTCCCCTCCACCAAATCTTCCTTATGAGCACCCTAAGCCCCGCCAAGTGGTCATTTTCCATGCCTTTCTCCTACATTGTCGCCATAGCCGCCGCCTCTCACTAGGGTGCAACCTGCGTTTCATCCATAGAACTTTGGTAAAAAAATTTGGTTCTTAGATATATGTTATATAATATACGTATTTATCTTCATTTCATGATTGTATAATTTTGACTTGTACGTTGCGTCACATATTAGGTCGGAATGGAGTCGGTATATTGTATGTTTCATTTGAAGGTTACGCTTATTGGCTCTTCGACGATCAATGTACGTGGGTTTGGATTAATGCCTAATATGGCATTCGATGAGATGTTGAACTTAGTTTACCGTAAGTTCAACTTAGATGTCAATAATCAAAAAAATCTAATTTCTACATCGCATCCCTCAGGGCGTAGGCGAAGAGCCATTGTTTTTGTCTTTCGTCGATGATGATGATGTGCAAGGAGTTTTTGCATATGCTCGGACCATTGAGAAATCGATGCGTACTGGCATTATTGTTGAAACTGTATATGTGAGCGAAGTCCCCAATGTTGTTGACGCGAACAATCGCCTTGCTCCTGGACTCTCTGTTGTCACTAAGACGGGACCCTCTGTTGTCCCTACCACACAACCCTCTATTGTCACTAGCACTGATGTGCCTATAATGCAGCCATGTACAGATCAGGAATGGCGCATGAGTGACGCTCTGCTGAGAGAGGTTAATCATACTTTGGCTGACTTCATCCTTTGGGGAACCGATGATGATCTAGAAGAAAATAATGATGAAGATGTTGAAGATAATGTGTTAAACGAGGAGATCCGAGTCGATGAACAAAGCACACAACAGATTGTACCATGTTTACCTTTTTTCTAGGTGAGAGGACCTGATACTCGTTCAACCTACGAGGATGACATTCGAAAGAGGTATGGACTTGATGGCATCGTTGATGAAATACGCAAGGGCAGAACCTTCAAATGTAGAGAAGATTTGATTTATGTTGTAAAGAAATATCACATCTTGGCACACTATGACTTCATAGTTAAAGAATCCACCAGTTTGATCTGGTCGGCTTTTTGCACATACAGATCGAAAGGATGTGTTTGGTATTTACGTGATCATTTTAGAAATTTGATGGTCTGTGGGTGATCTGTAAGATTTTTGGGTCGCACACTTGTATAAACCCTACAGTTAATCAGGATCGTCCTCAATTAGACTACAAATTCATGTCTAGATCACTGCTATCTCTGGTGAGAGATGACCCTGATGTTCGGGTGTCGAGTTGTAGAGCTCACATCCATGAGATGTACAACTACTAGGTTACCAAGAAAAGGGCATGGGATGCTCGGAGGAAAGCAATCGGAATAATATTCGATGATTGGAAGAAATCTTACGCTGAAATGCCTTGCATATAATGAAGGCTGCCATACCGGGAACTAAAATTGATATCAAATACAGCGAACATCCAGATCCTTGGAAATCTCATTGCCGTATATTTCAACGATCTTTTTGGGCATTTGGCCCTTCCATTGATGCATTCAAATATTGCCGCCCTTTGATTACTATTGATGGGACTCATTTGTATGGCAAGTGCAAACAGAAATTGCTCATTGCATGCGGGATTGATGGGGATAAACATGTCGTTCCCCTTGCTTTCGGAATTGTTGACGAGGAATCTGGTCCTTCATGGAAGTGATTTCTCTCCTTGGTACCTATCAAGGTAATTGGCATGCGTGCATGGCCAATATGTATCATTTCTTACCATAATTCTGGAATAAAATCCGCATTGAATGATGTTGATGTGGACTTACCTTTTGCATACTGGCATTTCTGTTCAAAGCATGTCGCAAGCAACTTCAATAGCATTTTCAAGAACGACTCTACGAAAGCTTTGGTACAAGCAGACACACTACAAACGACAAATAGGAAGTTTGCTTAATTCATGAGAAAATTGCATGAGTGGAACACAAAAGCAGGAAGATGATTTTCAACTCACGATTGTCATCGAGAGCAATGGACTTTGGCTTATGATGGTGGTTATAGGTTTGTTCATATGACTACAAATCTCAGTGAAAGCTACAATGCAGTTCTTAAAGATGCCCTCGTTTGCCCATTTATGCATTGATCGAGAAGACATTTTATAATTGTGTCTTATACTTTAACCAACGTGCAGAAGTGGCAAGCACAACCCTCACCGTAGGACGTAAATTCATGCATTTTGCAGCAATGGAGCTAAATCGTTGGTCGGTTAGGAGCAACTTTGGCAAGCAACGTAAGTACACTGATCAACTTTGTTATAGTTTTCTTCAAGAAATATCCTTAAAAATAACCGATATGTATTTTTCTTTTAGATGCATCTCGCCAGGTGGGGACGCATATACGATACCGGTATCAAGGAGTATCGGGAGATTGCGATACAAGCAAAGACAAAAATGGAGCAATGGTTGGCATTCCAATTTGAAGATGCACTCACGATACAGAGTAGCATGCTGACCAGACTTAGGCGGAGGCTAGGCGAGGAAGGGCTAGAGGGAGAGGAAGAGGTCGGGGAAGAGCGCGTGAACTGCCAGCCGTACCTGTGGACGATGAGGAAGCCGCGGGGGCAGTTGAAGATCTTGCATTCACGAAATTGGAGAGGCAGTTCGTCACACCTGTTGTCGAGCGACCACGTGACGACATGCCAACTTTGCGGGCACCGATGAGGCAGGGCATGGACTATAGAGAATGGCAACCTATTTACTGCACGCTGACACCTCCACCAATGCCAACCTTTGACGAAGACGGTGTCGGACCCTTGCAAATAAGTATGATAGATGAGACAAGTCGTTTGTTACCCTTTGATTCCGCATGATACAACGAAGACATATCAACGGAGAAGAAGGAGTTGAGTTGTAAACTTCTATGTTGTACTAAATATACAGTTGTTCATGTGAGACAATTATGATAATGCATATCATTGTAGACAATTTGATTTATGTATTTATATGAATGTATCTGTGCATCAATATATAATTTATGTGAATGTGAATGTTTGTGAATCATTATGTCAATTACGTGAATGCGGAGATCAGAATTCCATGGGAATATTGTATATGCAGGTTAAAATACGAGTTAGGTGAAACTTTCAGGAATTAGCTTAAGTAGCGCATGTTAAACATGTGAGTTCCTTGAGACTTCCTGGAATATTACAGGAGTATGCTCATATAGCGCATGTTCAACATGCATTATACGTGAAACTTCCTGTAAATGTTCCTGGAATATTACTGGAAGCTGCTCATATAGCGCATGTTCAACATGTGTTATACGCGAAACTTCCTAGAAATGGGGCATTCCTCAGATAGTGCATGTTTGACATGCGTTATACGCGAAACTTCCTAGAAATGGAGCGTTCCTCATATAGTGCATGTTCAACATGCGTTATACGCAAAACTTCATGGAAATGGGGTGTTTCTCATATAGCGCATGTTTGACATGCGTTATATGTGGAAATGGGGCGTTCCTTATAGAAAACACATATCGAAGATGCGTTACGCTTATGGTTCCTAGGTTACAAAAAACTTTAAGGGTGTCACATGTTAAGCATGCGACACCACTGCAGCTCCCGGATAATTTTTTTTGTTTCCGTAGTACATAGGGATTTAAGTAAATCCAATGTACTACTTAGGAATTTCACCCGTGAAAGGAGTACTTGAAATTAATTGTAGTGCAAGCTGGATGATGGAAAAAGAATAAAAGGAAGATTTTGTTAGCATTAATAAATAAATTAAGGAATGGAAGAGAGTGCACGATTTTCATAGGGTCTCAAATGAATTTAATTTCAAATCTCATTGGGTGTTGTCTTGGGGACCAAACATGCATATGCGCAATTCTCCCGTTCTTGGCTCTGACAGGTAACTGGGTTAGGTTGGGTTGGAGTACCTCCTTTAAATAGTAATCGTTTTGATGATTGGGAGGGTTTGAGAGGGTTGAAATGATAAGTATGATGTGATCTGACATTGATTATATGTTTTAATGATTATAACATGATTTTTATGTTAATTTTTTATTTAAACATGATAAAAAAATATTATACCAAAGTAAATGTAGGATTCATACAAGTAATCTCAACCCATGAATGCATGGATGAACTAGGGGTATCTCAGGATACCCCGAATACCTTACTAATCAAACATGCATAGAGTTAAGATCCATTCTTCTTCTATGTGTGTATGTCTATGTATATATTAATAAAAAAAACCTTCTCTACTTTCACAATGATTGTCCCCTCTCACCCTTCTCTACTTTCACAATGACCTTTTGACATTTGTAGAGCATTACCACCTCCGTCCCTTGATCCCCAACAAGCCCTAATCTATGTATAACCACTAAGGACCTCAATCCAGATATTACCCCTCTTTCCCTACGAAAGGGTAAGCTCATGGCACATAAGGTTAGAATAATAATAATAATAAAGGATTCCATTGACTGTTGGAACATCTCGTGCATAAGAAATTCACTTCCCTATGTGCTCTTACTCGTCGATCAGCATTCTCTAGTTATTTCTCTTACTCTCTCTTCTCCATTTCATGTTTTTATTTGTTTCATTTTTTATTGTTATGCATTTCATCTTATTTCTGACCACTCGAGTATTTGCAGTTATAGGATGTGGTGTATCTATTCATGTTAGCCCCATCAGTTTTATCTTAGAAACTTCCTAAATTGAATATTAAAAGGGTGTGTATAACCATTCAAATCTGTTATTAAAAATTATCAGTCGTTTTACCCAAATATGTCACATCCGCTGCGAGAATGATTTGGAAGATCCAAAACTAAAATGACTTTTATCAGTTGTACTCTTCTTAGATATAGATATTGCAATAATAGTTATGCCCCTCCCTTTTTTGGAATATCAGTTGTACCCCTGACTTCTTCCACAATCATTACTTGTATCCCTCACGGTAGTTGTTGTCCATCTCCATCCCAAGTAGACGTTAACTTTGGGGACACAAGAGCAATTAGATAAAAAATTCAAGGGTAGAAATATCTTTTTCTTCTCCTTTTCTTCTTCTTCGTTCCACTCTTTCTCCCTCCTCCGCACTCCAGGCCTTCCTCCTCCTCCGACCACCGCCACCTCCGCTCCTCCCCATCTAGACCCTCCGCTACCGCCCCTGCCTCTCCAAGGCATCCTCCTCCTCTGCCATCCCCCTTCCAACCTCTCCTCCTACTCCTCCTTTGTCCGCCCCCTCCAGCTCCTCCTCCTCCTCTGCCCATCCCCCTCTAACCCCTCCTCCTCCTCCGACCACCTCCTCCTCCACCCCCTCTCCCTCCAGCCCCTTTTCCTCCACCCCTCCCCCTTCGACAGCTGGAGAAAAATGCTCGTGGTTGAAGTCTCATTCCTTACATACTTATATCCCCTTAGTTGGGGCCCATCCCGCACAACCAACTCGCCCATCTCCTCCTCTGCCTCTATGCTTCACAATCCTCGATGTGTCGCCAATGGTCGTCAGACCTACAACCCTAGACACGGGTGTTACCATCAGTAGGAGCAGCAACAACAGAGGAACCCATATAAGAGCGTGGACATGGATGCCCTCCTCTCCTCCCTCTCAGAGATGACGGCGAGTGAGAATCTCCACTCCCTGATGTCCTTATGCATCCACTTCATCATCTCCCCTCCTCTGCCCTCGCTTCTTGGCCTCTGCCCTCTCTCGTGATCCCGGCTAGTGTCGCTCCTTTGCCCTCCTCGACTAGATGCCCAACTGAGGCATCTACTTTGGGGGCAACGAAGGAGAAATTCAGGATAGAGAGGTTGTATAGAGAAGGAGGGATGTGTTTATTTTGGAACTTATGCCCTTGTTAATCAAACCATGGGTTTGTGTAAACCATGGTTTATATCAACTCATTGATGATGAAACTAACATAAGGGCACAAGTGATAAAGGTGCAAGAAGTTAGGGGCGTAAATGATATCCAAAAGAGGGAGGGGCATGGTTGGTATTGCAATATCTAAGGATGAAACAACTAATAAAAGTTCAAACTAAAAATAGTGATATTTGCTAGCAACAACATAATGGAGGCAATCAATCAATATGGATTTATCTGAAATCTGATTCAAATCTAATAACACCTATGTGAACACTTAATCGAAACCTCACTTAGCATATTCCATTGTGGAAGAATGGGAGAACCGCCCATAATTGTTTTGAGTTAAGTAGATGTGACATGCGAGCCAACTTAACCCATATAGTCATTACCCAATTGTCTATAGCCATGACGACTAATTGACCCAAGTGACTTATGATTTGATTTAAATTTAAATGAAAAAGATAAGATCGGTAACACATGATTAAGCTTCTAAGTAAGATGATTTAAGATGACTTATGTGTCCTCAAACAAATATAGACTTAGCGTCCTAAGGGATTTAACAGAAGTGGCTATGTGTATGAAGAAGACTGGATGGCTCTTTTTAAGTTTTCCTAATTAAGGCATCTAGTGTATTACCTGAAATGAAATGTTTCAATAGCCTAAGTCTAAAAGAACATCTCATTAGATCCTTAGTGCACCATATTCTTCTAACTCTAGGCATGAATAGCGCTCGCCTTCATGAGTGCATTTGAACTCAAAGACAGAAACTTGAAGGTCATAACAAACTTTGGGAAGTTTGTTGAAGGCTTCAAATGGTAATTAACCATTCCTTGCTTATTAGGTTAGCTCAACTTCTTGTATATAACATGTTTTGGTCCCAATCAATGGGTATGCTCTTGGAGGATCTTTAAGAGAGAGCTCCTGAACAAGAGCATGAGCTTCAAGTTAATGTAAACTAGTTCATACCCCGTGCTTTGCACGGGAAATCATACTTTCGATAATGCGTATAATGATCAAATTGTTATTTTTCCATGAAAAACATTTTTTTAAGAAAAAAGTTTTGTCGTCGGGATGTTGTTTGGAGTTTCTACCGAATTTTTAATATGATATAGAGTTCATACTATATGTGTTAGTCACACCAAATAGTAGTGATGAAAGTTATTGGATACGTATATGAATATATAAGCATATCCTTATACATTTAATATACAAGTATAAATCCAAATAGAAATATTGACATATATAAAAATGTGTTACCATGTCCTTAAAAATAAATACAAATATAAAACGAATACGAATCGAATACGAATAATAACATAAATATTGTATACATTACCTAAAGTATATATATTTAAGATAATTTACACAAATATAGATATATCATAGATAAATTTTCATAAAAATTATATCAAGAATGGTGAATGTAATCAGTAAATTTCATTATATACCATTATAAGTAAATCTATGACTATATTTATGTAATAAAATGGATATATATATATATATATATACATATATCCGCAATCATTCTAAAATGAATAAGAACATGTATGTTAAAATATGTATAAAATGAATATGAAATTGATTGGATACAAATATAATCATATTTTTTAATCTCCATCGAATAATCATAAATTTTTACAATATAGTATTTAAATGCTTGGTAAGTTATGTGAAACCAAGGAGTTCTTCTAAAAGGATAGGAATCATGAATTTTTACAATATAATGTTTAAGATTTTAATTATTTACTTTAACCATAAGACAACTCTTCAAAAACTAATCAATAAACAGTCAAACCACATTTATTTAGAAGTACGTAGTTTTGTTATATTGTGTGTGTGTATATATATACATGCAATGATTTATGCACGCATATTGAAAGTTAAGCACACCATATGATTGCTAATGATGTAGATAGATGGAAATTCAAATATTATTTTTTATGATCAATTCTCTTAAGGAAAATTGTATGATATGGAAATTTCAACCGAACTTTAGGATTGAGTGGCATGTAAAAAATTGTTGGAGAGGAAGGAAATAGTGTGATGGTTGCATTGTGAAACAAAGAGGATGGTAATGCTCTTCACGCATGGAAAATGATATGATCGTCAACTTCTAATTATTCTCTTTTTTTTGCAAGCTTATGAAGCAATGTATTAATTGCCGGAATGAAGAGAAGAGGGGACTGGGAGGGAGTAATAACGTTACACATCTCACTCCAAAACAAAGCTCAACTGATATGTGAGAATCAAGTGATAATGACACTTAACAAATGCTAATGGAGTTAAGTTCCCTTTTTCATTATCGATTTTTGACTAATAAATCTCATTGCCAATATGAGGATATGATAACTAAAAAAGGTAGGCAAGGGGGGAAATCAGATTGGGCACACAAACAACAACAGAGAATGATCATTGTTAAAACACGATTATCCTATCCTCCTCTGGATATCATGTAGATCTTACAAAATCTAACATTTTTCTCATGAATGGTACTGTTGACCGATGGAGCCAAATATTAATGTTTTTATGATATATTAGCTGCTAAATGTTTCTTCCTTCTCAACAAACTTCTGAATGTGCAACATAATATAATAAATTCAGAAAAGATGACAAATTACCCCATACTTCAAGATCATGTAAAAATCAAACTATGCACCTACATGATCTCTATTGTAGGACCTTGGGAAGATATGAACCTTCTTTCCCGACCCAGTCCCCCATGTTTGATGCATCATGGAAATTGCTTGAGGGAGATTCCAACAAATATTTCGAACAATTGGTAGAAATTAGAAAGAAATTTACCTTTATTTGTGGGTAACAACAAAGTGAACATGGTGTAATATGATCAGATGAACCTGTAGAGAAAAAGGATGGTGATCCAAAAGAAATATTCTCTCATCACTCTGTGATTTCTGCTGAGTGGCCTTCTCTACTTTCTCTTTAAGAATATACGCTATAAGGTAAAGGGGCATCAAGAGAAACCCCTTGACAATATTACAAACATGATGAAAGATCAATTTATTGTGGAGTGCTTGGTGGACACAGACTCCCCAAGGGCCCACACCCCATTAAAGGATTGGATCATTACCTTGCTCGATCTCTCTGGGGTCGAACACGGAGAAGAAGATTAGTTGCTGCTTAATATGCTATGCTGCAAGATGGAAGACAAAGTGAAATTTAAAGCAATTGTTCATCAAAATCATGTTGACGATGAAATAGCTATTATTCAAACATATGACTACGACGAGCCCGATGAATTGAGGGATCTTAATATCAACCCATAAATCAATCAGTTTATGCCAATCCATGAACAGAGAAATACTGGCATTATCAGGAAATATGGCCTCAACTATATTGATCCGACCTCATCTTTATTAGACTCATTAGCATACAGCTTCCTAACCACCTCGGTCTCGACAAAAATAAGCTTCAAAGCGAGCTCTCATCAACATCTGCTCTCCCAGTCTTCTACCAGAGTTATAATTATAAAAAATCTAATTGGCACAGCATTATTAGGATCACATCAGCAACTAAAACAGGATGTTGATCGTGAATTTTTAAATGAAACTATGGAGACAATCATCCCCAACTCAATCATAAAAATACCCAATTTTTCTTTTTTTTCTGAGCACAGCATGAACCAAATTTGACTTCAAAAGCGCAGCAGGAGGAAATGATAACAATCTGATTATAAGTAAGATGATTGGAATCCTAATAAAAATTATGGAATAACTTTGATTCTAATTGTAATATAGCATCCCGTATTACAATCTAATTGTGTGGAGTAATTAATTGCATTATACTAAATTTTGATTTTTGTTGGAATTAGATAGATCGCATGCAAAAGAAGCAATTAGTTTCAACCATATGGCCAAAGAATATGCCCAGAAGCCGCTTCCTTCTCCTAAGAAACTCTGTGAATGTCGTGCATGGCCGCACGATCCACTCGTTGATGACGTGCTCATTTTTGTTGTCCATGAAGCCATGAAGGTAAATTCCACATCTAGAAACAGGAATGCATCCCATCGCTCCTCGTCTGGGGCCCGGAGGAGATCCCAGAGTATCACGGATTCACGGCTTACATGCTTTGCACTCCTCCTCCATGTCCCCCCGCCTCGCCTATTATGTCCCCTCTTTCTCCCGCCTCGACCTCTCGGGCCCCATCCACCCTTCCCTCAATCGCCTCTCTCCTCCGCATCCCCTCCTCGGTAGATTAACTTTGTGCTTTCATCCTTCCTGGGAAACCTCGACTGCGATGAGCATGATGTTGCTCCAGAATGGCGAGACGGAAGTGGCATAGTCAAATCTGGATGGAAGGGGACGACAATGATGTCACCAACAACATGGAATAGAGGGATCGGAGCAAGTTATTGCCAAATTTCACAATAAACAGTGAGGGACTGCCTCAATCATGGAGATCGATGGTGCGAGCAAGAGGTGGGAGTCAATGGAGGTGTTCTGTGGTTCACCTCGACGATGATGTAGGGGTTATGGGATTTTGGGTGTCCGCGGAGATGGTGACAACGCCGTAGGGTTTGGCAAAAGAATGGAAAGGAGGGCGAATTCCTGCCAAAGTTGAAGGGCATGAGTGGAACCATAGTTGGATGAAGGGGGTAAAATTGGAATCTAATGACAAAAAAGTAATCGTCGGTCGGTGACTCCCATGCTTAATAGATGTTATAGATAGATTGATAAGGGTAAATCGGAATGATACCCGGAGACATGGAGGGTGTCAAACTACCGATAGGGATAGAAATGAAATTCTAGCAAAAGAAAATAATAGGGGGCGGGGTCTCTCCCCCGCTTAATATATGTTATAGATTGTGTCCTAACCTTCCTTAGATTATTTTCTTTTAAAAGATCTTTTTATTATCTTAAGATGTTAAGGGGTATGATCGACCCCTCTCAACATTTTAGGATTGATTTTGAATATGGCTTAAAGTTGTTGGCAGTGTGATTTGAGACAACTTTTGTAAATAATATGTATAATTAATGTAAATGAGACGAGCTTTTGTCCATACATTTGCTTATTGATTTTCATATCACTAGTAAATTCAATCACGTGGATGAGAATATCATGTGTTTTACTAGTGATATGAATTTTTTCATATTTTTTGAATTATTTTTCTATGATTAATAGACATAATAAATAAGAAATGTATTCCCATATATGCATTTTTATTTTTATTTTCCAATGTTTTAGATAGATGATTAGTAGACTAACATTTTAATCGATCAATCATTAACCACTATTGTCGAACAATAGTTTTTTTTTTTGACTCAAAAAAAAACTATTGTCGAACAAACCATTGTTAGTCAACTAAACATTTGTGTTAGTCAATGAATCACCTATTTAGCCAACAAGAGTATTTTGTTAATCGATTAAGTGGCTCGCAGTAGCCATGGTCTGTCTGGCAATCGATGGGCTCGAAAATCAGTCAACCAATTGAGTCTATGTAGTGTTGCACTATTTTGAGTATATAATTAGGTCTAATAGGACCTAAGCTATGGAGCTTGGTCCCCTATGTGTCCCTTGATGTTGAATATGTTCATCTCATGTTAGAGCACTTTAGGATGTTTTATATCTAAGTTATATTTTACTCTCCATGCTCTATGTTGATTGTTTCTTTTAGCGATATTTACATCCATAATTATGAGTAGTTTTGTAATTACTTAAGAACCTCGATAATTCAGGATTATGGGAGTGAGAAGGATTAATTATTCAGGGTTTCTCATGTAATTATGAATAATCGAGAGTTCCTGAGGTAATCATGAAACTACTCAGGATTATGGGAGTAAATATCCATTTCTTTTATGCAAATATATATATATATTATTGTGGAATGTGGCGCTTTTTGGGTTGAGTGTGCATGCGTGGGTAATGATTTATTCTTTCTGTGTGATTAACATGATGATTGCTTGGTATGACTTTTTTAAATATTGTTTGTGCTTTGTTTATGTCCTTGAAATGCAAGCATGGCATTGATCATATAATTGATGACGATGTGTATTTCCTTATATGATTAAACGCCTAAAAATGGGCATGTGGAATTTACACATAATATGAAGTGTTCATAGGCCATTATTTTAGGTACACATTTATGTTAATTTACACATAGCATGATGTGCATTAACATGTGTTGAGACACGACATGCTTGTTTATGTATGAATGAAATTATGATGTTGCACATAGCTTTGCTTTATTAGACACTATTTTAGATGTTTAACATAGTGAATAATACACCACGTTTACATCAACATATGATAATCAACTTCCTATGCTTATAGATAATTGAAATGCACGAGGAATGAGATTTCTACAAGTAATAAAAAGAGGATTGAAAATATAACTAAACTTGTCTTTAGATTAAATATAAAGATAACACCTCAAGGATTCATGAAGCCCAAGGGACTTGTTGAGTGTTTGGTGGCTAGGAGGATTGAATAGAAGGTGATAAAGTGAAAACCTTAAAAAAATTTATCGCACCAATGTGCGAGCCTTGTGATGTTATATAAAATTCCCGATAAAACATGATACTATGATGCACTCTAATCCATGTATGTTCTTTGTCGCATAGTCATGCGATCGTGAGGGGAGTAAATCTTAGGGGGTATGTTTGGTTACTGGGATGAGGTGGGCTAGGGTAACATCCTGTGAATAGTAGTTGTTTGTATGGTTATGATGGTTGGAGAGGGTTGGAATAATGAATGTGATATGATGTCACATTGATTTGTGATGGAATTAATTCCAATACAAGAATTGAAGGGGCTAAACCGAAATACCCCGAGGTAACCCAGTAACCAAAAAGACCTTTAGACTCTCTAGTTACGAGGTCAGGCCTTCACTTTTGAGATACTCACCAACCCAAGTGGGAAAATGTTAAATATGATGAACAACTAGTAGTAAAAATGCCAAACAATGATAAATGCAATATGGTCCAGCAAATGTTGTTTTTATTATTGTAAGGTGATGCTTATTTGTTATATAGAAATACACATCCTAAGAGTATATAATAATATATGACCTAGTTAGGATGTAAAAATGCATAATGTAGCGGCATGCAACAATGCATGACCTAGTTGAATGTAGTGATTCATGACCTAGATGAAATGTAGTGATGCATGACCTTTATGTAATCATACTTGCTATAGTTACTTGGGTGTAACTTAAAATTGCATGATCTACTTGTAAAGTAACTTAGAATTGCGTGAATTGAATGACCTAATCATAACATAACTTAAAGTCACATTGTCTTATGTTTATATTTATGTCCTTTAATTTAGAATGAGTAAAATATTTATGTTTACATTACTTATGAGAAGAAATATAAATTCTCTAGTTGAGAGTATCATGATGAGGAATAACATGTGAATAAATATAACGTTGCTCGTGTTGAGATTAAGAAATACACACTAGGACAGTTCGTTTCCATTGTACTTGTGTTACAGAACCACCATACTTAATAACCTAGAATTAAATTAAAGAATTCTAAGACTTAGTCTATAATACCCATGCAAGCCTTAATTAAGGAGGGGCAAAAATGAGTTTTGGTTGTATATAACTTGTTTCTTTACCGCTTACATTTACATGTCAACTCTTTATATACACAATTCCATGTTGATTATATTTCTTCCACTCGCTTGTGCTAGTTAGTTGATTCACTTTCTACTTGTAACCTATCCTAGGCAAGCATAGGTGTGGGCATTTGAATTGTTTGGGTGGGTTTGGGTTATTCAGTTTTGGCTGAATTTCGATTTGGGTTGAAAAATGCCATACATCACCGGCCAAATTAGATTGGGTTGATATGTTTGTATGACCGATTTGGGCTAGCTGGATTGGTGAAAACCATATTACCCATGTGAAAAGTCTCGTTATTGAAGGTAAGTCGTGATGGGGCCTTTGGTGTATGAAAAAGATGCCAAAGTAAGCTTATATCAAGCTCGATAGAGAAGAAGAAGGTTGAAGGAATCAAGGTCAACATGGATGAAGAAGGTTGGGATATGTTCAAGTTGATATGGAGTTGTCCTGTTATTTCAAGAATAATTTGTCACTTGAAATGGATTAGGATTGGAGCATAATTGTGTAATAATAAGGAAGGTTCTAAGCTATTTATAGTATGTATTGATCATATTAAGGATGATAGAGAAAAAAACATTTAATACAATATTTAATAACAACTGAAATAATGTTTAGCGAGACAAGGTTGGTTGACGAGTTGATAACTTCGATTAGAGAATGCAAGTTGTACATTAGAAATATATACGAGCTTAGAATTCTTGACATTATATATTATGTATTATATCAAATGGGTTTGGTTGTGTCGGATTAAACCTTAGGTCATTTAAAGAAGTGGTTTAGGTTATTTGGTTGGGTTGGGTGGAAGACATTAGATCCAACAACTGACCCAATACTATTAAAGAAATATGGTTTGGGTCCAATACGACCCAGAACCCAAGTGACCCAAATCATTTTGACCTATTTTCAATGGTTTGGCTGAGTTATATGAGCGGGCATGTATAATACCCATCCCTAGGTAAGCATGTGTTACTCACCTTGTACTTCACATGTTGAGCATGAGTAGTTAGGAAGTTGAGCCCTCCCTTTTGTTGCACTTTATTTATTAAGCTAGTCTTCATTTCTCGCATTATACTTTTACTACAGAAGATGATCCATGTTTGGGCATCGTATTATTTTGTACTTGGAATATTTGAATATATAGATCTACAGCTTACATATTTCCCTAGTGTTACACTAAATGGGAATTATTCATTGTTATTTTCTTATATGGTTATTTGATTAGCCATGCCACTTATTATTAGCTTGCTTGTTATGGGCAATCTTGATGTTTGGTTAATTTGTAGTTAATGTCTACTAAATCATAAGCAAGGCTTAGTCGGTTTACAGGAATGATGAGCTACAATGCAACAACTCTCTACGAGGTTTACGTAACGAAGCTTCGCTCGTCGATTTTCGCCACCATAGAGAGCTGGAGAGGATCCAAAGCCAAGGGGTTGACCGCAAGTTTCACCATCTACTTTTGTAATTTGCTTCAATCTTCTAGCTCCATTATTTACATTTTGACCCTTAGCTTATTGGTGTGAGATCATCAAGGTACATCACCTCTATATTCTTCTTGTGGAGAAAACGGGAGAGAGGGAGATCGAGAGAGGGAGGGATATGGTATGGAGAGATCGGATGGGGGCTCCCGTTAGGCGAGCTAGTTCTGATCGATGGTGTTCCCATCTGAGTAGGAGGTTATTTATAGGGCGTAACCTTTGCCACGTCTGCCCCTCATCCTTCATGCCCAAACGGTTAGGGTCTCTGTGAGACCCAGCCTTGCCGCAACTGCCTTCGACCACGTCAGTCATATGGAAGCTGTTTTACATCTCCCACTTGATCGAAGTGGTCAAAACATATACGCTCCCACTATTCGTGTAGTATATGTATGGAGATTCATCCGATGAGGATCATTATATATGAAACCTCTTCCCTGACTCATGCATTCCTGAGTCCCATTAAACCAACATGTTTAATGTATGTTACTGTTGCTATTCCCTTTGTTAGGGAATCAACCAATATGTCACTGGTAGGTATCTAGGTTACCGTGATTTCTTCCTTCCCCACTATATCTTATATATAGTGATATTGGATCTTTATGTATTTTCCTTTAGAACTATTAGCCCCACTATTGATCAAGTTTATCGCAGCTTGATTGACACAATACATTTCAATTGACCCTTTGACCAATTCGAAGCTTAGGTTCTCTAGAAAACGTCCGATCCACACAACATGAGTGGTGGACATGCTACATGCAATATACTCAGCCTCCTGTATATGTCGAGATACACGTCCTTGTTTCTTGCTACTCCAAGAAACGACTGCACCACCAAACATGAACATGTAACCTGATGTGGATTTTCTATCATCCACATCCTCTCCGAAATCTGCATCGGAGTATCCTACCATTTTAAGTGATTCTGCTTGATACACAAGTTTTAGATGTACTGTCCCTTTTAGATATCGAAGAATCCTCTTTACAGCTTCCCAATGTGTTGGACCGAGATTGCTTTGATATCTATTGACTAAGCTTACTGGATAGGCTAAGTCAGGTCGAGTACACATCATTGCGTACATTAGACTCCTCACCGCTTGTGCATATGGTGCATTTAAAAGTTTCTTCCCCTTTCCGGAACACTGACTCCTACCGAGTCTCTTTCCCATCACAAGTGGTGTTGGAGTTTGAGTGCTATTCTGCATTTCAAATCTCCTTAATATAGTATGCAAATATCTTTCATGACTATGGCTCAATGTCCTTGAGTCCATGTCTCTTGTTATTTGAATTCCAAGAACATAGGATCCTTCGCCCATGTCCTTCATCTCAAATTCATTGCTCAATTTCTGTTTGATTTCATTGAGCATTTGTATGTCATTACATGCATGCAGAATGTCATCCACATACAATGACATGATTGCAAACCTGCTCCCACTCTTCATGACATATACACGGTTACCCAATTTATTTGCAACAAATCCAAATTGGATAACTTTCTCATGAAATTTGAGATACCATTGTCGTGAAGATTGCTTCAAGCCATATAATGACTTTCTTAACTTATAAACCCTTTTCTCCTGACCTTCAACCTGAGATCCATCAGGTTGTCGCATATAAATCTCCTCCTTTAATTATCCATTAAGGAAGGCCGTCTTCACATCCATTTGGAACAATTTCAAATCCATATATGTGAGTATGGATAAGATCACCCGAATAGATGCAAACTTAGTCACTGGAGAGTAAGTTTCCTAGAAATCTATTCCAGCTTGCTGAGTATAACACTTAGCAACTAATCTCGCTTTGTATTTGTCAACAGTACCATCGACTTGGTAGTTCTTCTTGAATACCCACTTACATCCTACAGATTGCCTACCTTCTGGCAAATCACATAACTCCCATACATCGTTTTGCTCAATTGAGTCCAACTCATCCCTCATGACGGCCGTCCATGATTCCGACTCAGATGAAGCCATAGCTTCATCAAATGATATGAGATTTGTACAATCCGCGACATCCTCATTCATAGTGTAACACGACGCCTCGCATTCATAAAATTGGTAATCTTCCATCCATGCAGGTCGCGTTATGGTTCTCTTATTGCTGATTATACTCGTGGGTTGTGTGGGTCTACCCACTTCCTCTAAAGGATCATCATGTTCCATAAGCTCATTATCTATATTTGGATGATCGATATCATCCCTAAGTTCTTGTCTAATGCTCAAGTCATCTTCATTATCCTGTAGGATAATCAAAGGATCCAATTCCTCTACTTCATGCTCCTTTTCTTGATGAATTTCAAGAAAAGTAGCATCACGACTTTCGATTAGACCTTTAATTTCATGGAAGAACCTATATCCTTTAGAACTCTCACTATATCCAATAAACATGCATTTTAATATCCTGAAGACTAGCTTGTCCCTAAGATGACTCAGTATCAGAACATGTGCAACACATCCCCATTTCCGGAGATGGTCCAACTCGGGCTTTCTGCCATTCCATATTTCATATGACGTTGATTCTACTGACTTGGTGGAAATCCTATTATGTTCACAGTCAACACTACCTCTCCTCGGAATTTCTTGGAGAGTCCTGAGTGTGAAAGCATACACCATACTGCATTCATCAAGGTTCAATTCTTTCTTTGTTCTACACCATTCTATTGTGGTGTATAGGGCATTGTAGTCTGCCTACGAATGCCTGCTTGAATACAGTAATCCTCAAACTCCTTTGAGGTATATTCCCCACCTCTATCTGTCATAAGGATCTTGATTGGTTTTCCCAATCTTGTCTCCACTTCTGACTTATATCTCTTAAATATTTGAATTACTTCCAACTTTCTTTCTAGGAGATAGACATAGGAGAACTTTGAGTAATCATCAATGAATGTTATAAAATATTCCTTATTTCTATGTGTGCTGACGCTCAGTAGTCCACATATATCTGAATAGATCAAGCACAGTAACTCTGTTGACCAAAATTCGGTTGAGAAGGGTCTTCTCGTCACTTAACCGGTCAGACAATATTTGTAAGGCAATGTCCTTACACCCGTGATCCTAGGCAACAAATTTGCCTTAATCATTTGATCAATCTTAGAATTTCCGGATGACCCACTCTCATGTGCCACAAGTCATAGTCAGACAAATAACACAAGGAATACTCAGAAGAGACATTCATTGATTCACTAGAGTTTATTACAAGAAGATAGAATAGGTCATGCTCGGGCATAAACTTTCCCATCGTATAGACCTTCTTATTCTTGCCTATAGATACACGTTTATTATAAAAATGGACTTCGAAATCCTCTTGAGCAGCACTGGGATAGAGACCAGATTCCGACGTATCTTTGAGGCATATAATACATCATTCAGTACTATAATGCTATCCCCTAGGTCAAGTCTGTACGTCCCAACACCTTCCACGTTTAAGTAGGTGTTGTTCCCTATGAATATCCTTTGTTCTCCTTTGCTCAGCTCCTTGAAGTCCACCGGGCCCTCCTTCGTCTTTGCGATGTGTCTGGTTACTCCAGAGTCGATCCATCATCCGTCACTGTCCGTGATGGCAGAGTTGCATTCCACGACAGGTGCAAATTCTATTTTCTTCATTCCTTTATTTTCATGCATCTTAGAATTTCCTGGCTTCTTCTTATTGGGGTAATTGACCTTGAAATGGCCATATTTGCTGCAACCATAACAAGAGCTACGCGGGTATTTCCTACTCTTTTCCTTGAAAATCGCCTTGGAGGGGCCCAACCTTTTCTTCGCGTGTACGGCATTTGCTTCTTCTTCTTCCTCGACCTCAAAGATCTCAACCTTCGATCTTTGCTTAGAAATGTCCTGCTCAATTGCCAACTATGCACGTAGGTCCGTCACAGACTTATTGTTGCCATTCATTCTCAGAGATGTGGTAACCATGTCGAATGATGATGGGAGACTTCCTAGTACGGTTACGATCTGCATCCTCTCCGAAATTGCACAATCAACAACCGCTAGATCCTTGGCCATCACGATCATCTTGTTCACATGCTCGGGGATGCTTTCAGATTCCTTCATTCTACACGAGTTATACTTGTGTAGAAGAAGCTGGATGCTCACTTCCGACTTGGAGTGATATTTGTCCTTAACTGCAGTCCAGAGCTCGTAAGCTGATTCACAGGTCTCAAAAATCTGAATCAGGTTCAAATCCATGTGAGTCAGCATGAAGCTCCTAGCCATATTATCTGTTTTCTCCCACTGTTCGTGGGACCTAATTTCCTCCATAGTTGGGTTTTCAGATAAGGTTGGGCCGGGTTTGTCTATGATGGAGTGTATGCTATCATGCAATAGGTCATAATAGATCTTGTACTCCACAACTCATAAATAGTACCATTAAGACACTCAATTTTCCCTACCTTAGTGGCAATAGTCTTACATGTCATTTTTGTCTATGTAATGAAATAAATTTTTAATAAGGTTATACTATTTAATGAGAGTAAATAAAGATAAAAGGATTTTGTATGTTGCATGGATGCTTGTCACATTATCATATTTTATATTTTCGGCATTCAACCATTCTCGTATTTTATTTATTTATTTTTTAATTTACTACATTAAGTTTATTGCATTTCGACAGCTTATATTTATTAGTATTCATAGTTTAGCCCTTCTTGACCAAATCCATGTCATTTTATGTGCAATTACTCTTTAAAAATGTTATATATATGAAATTAGTTTAATATGTTTTGCATGCTTTGATATTTATTTTTCAAGTTTGAATAATTTTACTATTTTTTTAAATTAAGCATCTACCTAATAAACTTAGTTACAAATACTTTGAAACCCATAAAGCAATTAGTCAATCCTTGTGGCTTGATACCCTAGTCATGTTATGCCTCATTTAGCACATTTTATAAGCAATTAAGCTTTCTACTGATTTAATTAGTCTGATTGATTCCCATTGTGCATTTACAATGACATAAATACATAATTTTAGAACATCATCGGGCATTGATTTCATTTTATCGATATGCTTCAGGAATAACAATATACTTTTGTTTATTTTCTTTTATCTTTTGATTAATCTAATAATCAATTCTTTCTATATACTTATCACTGAAAAGAAAGGTTAACAACTTGGATAACGAGAAAGTTGCAATGAGGAGATCAAAGGAGCTTATTTTCATTGTTATTTGTGTTTATTTTAATTTGAGCGAGTGAGCTTGTTATTTCGAAGACTGCTCGCCCTACCAGCCTAACTGGCACATTGGTCGAGCTTAGATAAAAAATCAATCATGTAGCGTCTAGATGACTCATTAACCTAGTTAGATCTAAACAATTAGTAATTTGCAAAAGAAAATGTAGATCGTCGAAATGATGGATAGTTTTTTATTATATCAATCAGATAATCGATAAAAAATTAAAGTTGGTGCACAGACTGACCCAAACTATAGTTAGAGTGTTTTGAAACCTCAATATATTTAATCGGGCACAGTTTTTTTTTGAAGAGGTTGGGGAGCTTGCACAAAGGTATATGTAACTTTACATGCACCGGTGCCATAAATGTTCATATTTTTTTATTTTTTTAAAATAAAATCATGTGAGATTTAGATCACTATATATCACCATGGCATCATTCAAAAAATCAACTTAATTCGAGACTTCTAACACATCCATCTAGACTGCGAAATTTTAACGGTCTCAGAATTGCTGAATTTATCCCTTCCATATGGACATGTTAAGAATATCCGTTTTACATGAAATTTGAAGCATGTATTCCCCTAATAATTCTAGGTAAATCACCTCTGGTTTCATTTCAAAAAAATAGACGTTAGTGACACCGGTGCATGTAAAGTTACATGCACTTTGGTGCAAGATCCTCGACCTCTTTTTTGAAACCTCAGGCCATTCCGTTGTCTTCCTGCACGATTAGACCCACGATTAGGCAGTGTTTAGTAATGCTATGAAAATAATAAAAGATGGGAGAACATAATTGATGTAGTCTATGAATTAGAAAATATATTTTAGGCCAGGGGCGGAACCAAGAATTTTATCAAGGGGGCAACTAAACAAAATAAAGGATAGAGAGAGATAAAGTGAATAAAATCAATTTTTTTAACAAAATATGCGCATGAGATTCAAACCCTGATTTGTTAGTTGGAGAAAACAACACTTTGCCAATGAGACATTCAACATTTCGTGACACTACTCGACATTATCTGCTCTATATTTAACATTTAAGCAGGGGCCATATCAAAATTTAATAACATTATATAAGAGAAATATATCAATTAAGGAGAGGCCATGGCCCCCTAAGCTATATGCCAGATCCGCCCCTGATTTTAGGCACAAGGTACCCACAAGTTTTCCTCCTCAGCCAATGGCATATTCCAAGTCTCAATAACATAGGAAAAACAAGAGACATGCAAGCGAATATGTCGGGGCCCATCAGAGAACAGTTAGAGAAAATGGTCACATCAAGAATGAATTGAAATACCAAAGAATGGGGTCTGGACATAATAGCTCTGCCGTCTCAACTTCCGCGTCTCCACCCTCCTCCCATTCCATTTCCGTCTCCATTCCATCGGCATTGCCCCCAAAACGACCCTTTTTCTCGATCCCCATCCAAAATATACCGCTTTCCGCGCAGATCTTCAAGGCGAGCTGTTCTTGGCGGCAGTGTGGAGTGTGCTGAGTCGAATCCGAGGAAAAAGGAGGCGACTTTGCGTTTCTCGAGATGGATCTTTCCGCGATAAGTGAGGAGCTCGGCAGCATCGAAGGCCGGATCAACGACATCTTTCGCGCATTGTCGTAAGGATCTGATCTGGGTTCGATTTTGTTTCTGTGTTTACGATAGCAAGCTGCGGGTTTGATGTTTCTTGTTGACTTACGTCAAATGATTGGTCATGAATTATTTTGGAAGTATGGATATGGAGCCGGGTTCGATTGTTTTAGCTTGATGTGGGAATTGGTTCTCGATTCTCGGACGTGTTTGCAGATTTGATCCGATACGTGCCTGTTTAAATGTACTTGATTATGATGGTGCACCTTATAGGTGTTTGATTGGCAATGCCTCATAGCCCGTCTGCTCGTGCCTTAGTATTGGGGTTTCTGTCTGACAGCGACTAGATTAAACTGAACTTGTTGGTGCGGTTGCATCTGTGATTGTACATTCATATAAACCGGGAAAGATGGGTTACACATATGTGATAAATGAAAAGGACAAGTTCCATGGTCCGTAGATTTGATTTGTGTGCTGACTTATGCATATTAAAGGAGAATGCTATCAGTTAATTTGTCAGGGTTGTGGTTTAAGCCTAACACCCATAACCAAAACTTTCCTTCATATGTATGTTAAAGAAATTGTGAGGGTAATGCATTGATTTGAGATGTAGCTTTGGCTGAGTGCCCATCATTAGACCTATCATTCATATCTTGTGTTTTGTTTTTGGTTTATTGTTGTCAAATGATCAAGTAAAAAGAATGTAATGGTGAACTTGTGTAGCTGTTTGAAATAAGATGAATTAGTTGATGGAGGGAGGGTTGCTAGACTTCAAATGCTGTAGCTGCCAAGAAGTTGCCAACTGCGGGTTTGCTTCTTGCAATTATAATATCGTAATTATGCGTGAAGCTGATGTAAATTATAATCTGATTCACCAAGTTAAATATGTTTTTCCTTTCAATGAACCAATAATTTACTTTAAATGGCATCGTTTGATTCGAAAAACTCAAGGTGCCAACTCTTCAATATTAGAGCTGACCCGATTTTACTTCACTTGGCATCATATAAACTTGACTTGGCATGACTCGACACCTTATAAAATTTAACTTTACGCATATACATCAGTATTGTTGATAAATGAGCCATCTTTTGCCCATTTCCCCTGCAATTTCATCTACATGAATATAAATTAGCAACGACATGAAACTTATTTTTTTCCTTTTCGAAGTGCTAACTTTAATAAATGTCAAGATGGAGATCTGTGTTAGTTCTCTGTTGTTAGATGATCGGAGAATTTCACAGGTTACATGCAATTTTAAGAAAAGCTGGAAATCATCTGATGACGTTCTTTCTATTTTGATTGTGATTTGTGAAGTTTTCGACAATGGGGATTATATGTGATGTGCCATTTGGTCATCCTGTATATCCAACTATTCTTAGGCTTTTCTCATATTGTTGTTTTGACAGGAACGGATTCCAGAAACTGGAAAAGATAAAGGATCCAAATAGGCAGAGTCGTCAGCTAGAGGAGCTTACAGGGAAGATGCGTGAATGCAAAAGGTCATACTTGCTTGCTTTATCAGTATTTTTTGCTTTTGCATTTCACACCTATTTGTGATATGTTGGATAAAAAAGTTTGATTTGGTCATTTTTCAGTCTTATCAAAGAATTTGATACGGAAATAAAGGAAGTAGAAATAGGATGTGCTCCCGATATAATCAGAACACTCAATGAGAAGAAACAATCTATGGTAAATTTTGACAAGATCTTAACTTTGGTCTATGCAGCCTTAATCTTAAATATTAGATCCTATATTGGGCATTGGTTTTGGTTTTGCAGGTCAAAGAGCTGAATTCTTATGTAACTCTTAAGAAGCAGTAAGATCTCTAGCATGATGATGCCTCTGCAAATGGTTCTGTATAGTCTACACACATACATGCATGTTAACTGTAATATGATTGCCACTTTCTGCTTAAATATACTACTGTCATGAACTTATGAATCATGATAAAGAAAACAAGTCAGTGCTTTCCCTAACTCTAACTCGACATCAGTGAAACTAACTTATTCTTTTATAGTAAGACATGTTATTTTGATAAAGATACTTATCCTCCAATTTTATATGATATGATAATAGGAGTAAAGATAAGGTTGATAGCGAAGATACTCAAACTTCCTCACACACGAACATACTGACACTGACCAATATCTTTTACATGGTGATCTTTTTGCATTTTAATTGTAATGAGATTGTTGCTGAGATTTTGGTGGAAAATGGGAATATTGCTATTTGGTGACAGATTTATCTACCATTGAGTGAATGAATTTCATACACGACTCCTTTTCTTAGTGGAGCTTTGAACTTTCTTTAGTTCTGAAATCTTTCTTTGACTAAGATATTTGGCCATCTCTTTTGGGAAATTTGAGACGAATTGTGTCAGTTTTGTGCTTGAATGATGGATGATATCCCGTGTTGGGGATGTTGTGTGTCTGGATATAGTCATCTCTCCAACTCTGTATATCATACACATGTCACCTATGGTTAGCAACACTGAAAAAGCCTACTCATTTACGTGAGGCCGCCATGTCACCATTCTCGTGGTTTCTCCTTTCCTTGAAGACAATTTCCACATAAATCTGTGCTTTTGTGTGTGTGCATATAGATTCAACAGTGTACCCGAGCTTTATTCTCAGCCGACGAGGAAAGCTGTGATCATTGGACTCTTTAGTGCATTCTGTGCACTATTTGAAAATTGAGATAGCCATCGGAATTCTATCGCTGCCTTTAGTAGTGGCACCACCGGCAGCAGTCCAAGCTGATTCCAGCGGTAGTGATGCCCTCTTCAGGAGCCATGCCCCCTGTTTGGGAGCAATGCTTGTGGCACCAACAACAGTGTCCATCTCTATCAGCAATGGTTACCACTACAAGCATCCCAAGTTGCCACACCAGCAACATTGTCACCTCCAGCAATGGCCAAAGCCCTGCATCGTAGTATAGCTTTGCTGCAGCCATGAACGATTCAGCTTTCTGTCTGTTGGGCTATTTGTCCTTTATCCATCTCGTGGTGACATGGGGTATCTGTTGAGGTGCTTTGATGGTTGGAAGAGTAGGTGTTGATGAAGCCAAGTTTGTGGTAGCTTCTGTGAAGCCATTGGAAAACGTAGTTGCACAGATCACCAGATCTAATTAATAAAATATAGTTATCTTCTATGGTGGTGACTGCATACATTGGTTACTGGACATACTCGTTTGGATTACATTACAGGTATGAAGAACATGCTTGCAGAGAGAGGATGCCTCTGAGGAGCAGTGGCTGGAGGATAACCATGCCAAAAACATGCATGATGCATCGAATACTTTGTCCTCTGGCTTTTAATCTTTGATTATAAGATAGAAAAAAATTGAGATATGGCTGATCCAATCCAGCATATGTGGATAGCAGTGAGTATCATGTCTATGCTGATGAAACCCGAGAGTTGGAAATAGAGCAGAAACAATCGGGTATACTTGGAAGACTTGAGCCTTTATTTTCATGGGAGGTCTTAACTCTAAACACGAGGCCATGAGGAGCCTGGCACTCAATTCCTACAACTTTTCCTCTTTAGGAAATGTGTATTGATGGATCCATGGGAAGGAGGACATGTGGCATGCGATGTCTGATCATGATCCCTTGGTTGATTCTATGCAAGATAAATGCCTCTAGTCGTGGCACTAGTGCGAGCAACACAAATACAAAATGGGTGGCATACAAGAATGTACTATGCATGGTGGAAACCTCCATCCTGAAAATAAGTACAATCAAGAAAAGAATAGGGAAGAGCTCGATAGGTCATCCTTTATTGTAGAAGTTGTTGTTATTGCTACTTTCGATACATCTGTAGGTACTGATAATGGCATGAAGGAGCTCTCATATTAGATTCGTGAGCACCATGTGACTGGCAGAGACACAAATTGGGGATCATGTCAAAACATGATTTTATCTACATTCTAGTTAAGTAGGGAAGAGATCAAGGGGTCATCCTCAATTCCATAAGTTTGTTGTTGGTGCCTTTAACACACATATGTCCTGATCATTGGGCCACAGCTTCCCAAGACTGATGGCCTTAGCAGTTAATAGGGGGACGCGGCTGGCGGAGGTGGCGGACTCGGGGTCGTGGGCTCCGAGGTTTGTTTCGGTTCTGTCGGATCAGCGGCTGGACGAGTTCTTGCGGTTGCTGTCGGAGGTTCCCCCTCATGGAGAGATGTCTGGTGAGCCGGACCATTTTGAGTGGGCGGATGGAAGATTCTCTGTAGAGAGCGCTTATCGGAAGCTGCGTGGTGGAGGAATGGGGCGTGATGAAGAGCTCTGTGCGGACATAAAAGTGATTTGGGCGGCAAAAATTCCTACTTGGGTTAAGGTATTCCTATGGTGTCTAAGGAGAAACCGTCTGTGTGACAAGGTAAGGAGGGGGAGATTGTTTGGTGTGGTAGATCTGAGTTGCGATAGATGCGAGGAGTGTTTGGAGGATGCGGAACACATATTCTTCAGATGCAGGTCTTCGACGCAGGTCTGGGATTCGTTGGGGTTGACTTGGGTCCAGGCATCCAGCTTAGAGCATTTTTGGAGATCTATTCGAGCGGTGGGGCTTGGGTCCTCGGATGATGTCTCGAGGCCTTTTGCCGTTCTCTAGGCTATTTGGCTTGGCAGAAATGATAGCATATTCATGGGACAACGATTTTACTATGAGAATGTGCTCGCGCATTGGAATGCTTTGTACAATTTCTGGTTATCCAATTGATGTATCTTTTTGCTATTAATGAAAGTTTTGGTGTGGTGACTCCCGCTTTGGGAGGGCTCCCCCATCCTTTTATTAAAAAAAATGTCCTGATCATAGTCTGAGAGTACTTTTGGATAGGTTTATGAGCTCCATACCGTTGATGTAACACAAGTTGGGGATTGTGTCAACATTAGGGTTTGTTGGTGTTCAATCTAGGGTTTTTATCAGTTGTGCCCTCCTTAGTTATTGCAATATCAATTATGCTCTTTTTTTGGAATATCATGTGTGCCCCTGATTTATTGTTGTTCTATCACTTGTGCCCTTCTGTCAGTTTAGCCATCAATAAGTTGAACTTAACATCATTTTTTCAAACCATGGTGCATTTATGAGGGGCATAATTGTCCAAACATCCCTCCTCCACCCCCAACAACACCTTCCCCCATGAACACCAGCGCCAACATCGCCGCCACCTAGAATGCCGCCTATAACGTTAGGTTCCTCCACATCACGTTTGTTATCAGCATCTCCCTACGTCCCACCGACGACTTCTTCATCAGATCGTTTGTGGCTCTCTCTGTCATTAATGCCAATGCACCCAACATGTCCATGATGATGTTCACCCACAACATCTGCATGGTGGTTTGCGACATCGTAAGGGAGAAGTTCTCGGCGAGGGTATGTGAAGGCTGACTCTCCCTCATCTTCTTCTTCACTCAGGTGTAGTATAGGGGTAGGATATGTGCAGCTCTGCCTCTTCTTTAGGTGCGAGGATTATTGAAGAGCATCCTACGTGATGCAGCATGGAGTCAACGTATAGGGCCAATTATTTATCTAATTTTATTGGTTAATTTTATTTACGTTTATTTAAGTTGTCGTGTCTTTAATTAAATAAATGAGATCGCGTGTGATCTCAATTAGTTTTATTTTGAATTTCAAAATTAGGTAGTTAGTCGGTTAATTACTTAGAGTCTATTTAGGATAATTAGTTGTCAATTTGAATTTGATTTCTATTTTTGTAATCTCATCCCTCCTATATAAAGGGATGAGGGTCCATTGGTTTTAGTCAGTTCAGGTTAATGAAAAATTGAGATCTTTATCTCTATCTCCGTCTCTCTCCTTCTCCCCCGCGTGGTCTACACGTGTTCTTCTTCTCCAAACCCGTCGTATTCCCGACGAGTTTCTTTTTCTCAACCCCTCTATTATTCTTCCACCAATAATTCCACCATCAAAAATTATTTTCGCCGTCAACGCAAAATCATCATTTGCATCAATTTGGTATCAGAGCATGGCCTACAGATCGTCCTCACGATCTGATGATCCGTACCGACATTCGCACCGGCATGCATCAAGGGACTATCGTTCGTCCGAGCGAAAACGACGAGCCATAGACGCCCACAACGAGGAGATGAGGAGCATGCTACTTGAAATACAAGCCAACTTACAGTCCATGTGTCGAGATCTTAGGGTTGACTTCGAGTCCCTACGCGCCAAATCGACGGCTCCAGCGACACCCATCACCGCCACCGAAGTTGAAGACGACAACCTAGCCGTCAACAACGAACCTGCCGCTGTTCAGACCATTTTGGAAGAAAACAACGACGAAATGAGGGCTGTCCAGGTAATTCCAGACTTGCAGAAACCCCCGGAATCAAGCTACGCCCCACCCGCTGCACCCGTGCCCCCTCTTGCCGCACCTGCGACCCCAGCCACAGCCACAACCCTTCTACAACCCCCTCCCACCCTCCAAACACCACCGCCACCCCACTCTTTCCCGATGCCCCCAACGGCCCCGCCCCTGCGGCACATGCCCCATTCCCCACCGCCCCTGAACCCCTTCTGATGCACCAACCAGCCCCCATGCCCCCTCGCATCGCCACCCTCGCAACGTATCACCCAACCACAATGCCCCCTTCCGCCGCCTCTGACACTCGTGCGACGCAAACCCCAACCCCCGTGTCTCCTCCCGCATCCCCTCCCCACCGAACCCAAACCGCCCCACGCCTTTCCCTCCTCGCCGCCTCTTCCCACGTAATACCTTCCCCTCCTCGCCACCTCCCCCCCGCATACCTCCCTCCTCCCCACGCCATCTCGCGCCACATATCACTTTCCCCGCCCGGCTTCCCTGTTCCACCACCTTCCCCTCCTTCCCTGATCCCACTCCCACCTCCCCTGCGGTAACCCAGCCGCTTCCGCCACCGCCGGTACTGCCGCCAAACGCCCCAAATGCTTGCTGTCCATCTCGCCACCCTTGCAAACAACGTCGATCGCATGGAACATCGGGGCACGAGCACGCGGGCGCCGCCTCCCCCGTCCCTATTACCGCCGTCGATTAGTTTGGAAGAAGAAAGCCCTAATACTAATCAGGAATGTCACAACCGAGTCCTAGGAAATTGGGGATATGAATGGGAAAATTTGCCGGAACACCCCTCATAAAAATGTTTACTGGAAAGCTATGGATGAAGGGGTACGAAAATTGCAGAGATGCCCTCCAATTGGAAAGAACTACAAACGTAATGTTGAAAATGATCTAATTGCAAGCTACAATTTCAAAGACGATTTCTCCAGCGACGCATCTAGATCAAGCAATTCGTCGGGAGACGAATTTTTAAAAGTGGAGGAGAGTTGATGCAACGTGGAATCAGAATCTAGGGCTGCATTTATTTAAATTTATATCCGTCAATTTTATTTATGTTATTTGAGTTGTCGTAATTTTTAATTTAAATAAATAAATCACATGTGATCTCAATTAGTTTTATTTTGAATTTCAAAATTAGGTAGTTAGTCGGTTAATTAGTTAGAGTCTATTTAGGATAATTAGTTGTCAATTTGAATTTGATTTCTATTTTTGTAATCTCATCCCTTCTATATAAAGGGATGAGGGTCCATTAGTTTTAGTCAGTTCAGGTTAATGAAAAATTCAGATCTTTATCTCTATCTCCGTCTCTCTCCTTCTCCCCCGCGTGGTCTACACGTGTTCTTCTTCTCCAAACCCCTCGTATTCCCGACGAGTTTCTTTTTCTCAACCCCTCTATTATTCTTCCACCAATAATTCCACCATCAAAAATTATTTTCGCCGTTAACGCAAAATTATCATTTGCATCACTATGCCTCCGGTTTCTTTCCATGCAGTTGTAGATGATTAGGGACGTTGACGAGTTTGCAGGAAAGAGGGAGGGTCCCAATGGGTGACTTCTTCTCCGACGTTGATTTGCAAGGGCAGAGATATTCTCGAGAGATATCATCTCGACTAGAGAGAGGTTAATTATGTTAGCTCAAATGGTGAGGTATTGGAGATATGAGGTGGAAGGCGTGGTGTTCCTTGTCTTAGTGCTGGAATGGAGGCAACTCCGGCAGCCGTGAATGGTCGGAGGTGATGGGGACTGTATGTGGTAGTAGAAGAAATGCAGAGTTGAGAGAGATGGGCCATGCGTGTTCGACATGTTACATAGAGAAGGGTGTGTGGACATGATGATGTTGTGGTTTGGATTACTTGATGGGATACACAGAGAGCAGAGTAGAAGAAGAGACAGAGGAAGGAGTAAGAAGGAAGAGATGGAGAGTAGAAGAATGAAGGACATGGAGGTACTTGATAGGGGGTTGACGATCGGCTGATGGTGGAGTTTTCTCGGCACAACTTCAGTTATCGCCTCAGAAGCCCGAGGATGGGGGCTTGGAAGCCTCAGTAGCAAGGGTTTCTACGTGGGAGGAGGGCCTGGAGGAGGAGGAGGGGAGGAGGGCTGGAGGGGAGAGGCATAGTAGGAGGAAGGGCTAGAAGGGGTGCGGGGAGAGTGGAAGGAAGAAGAAGAAAAAGGGAAGAAAAACATATTTCTACCCTCCATTTTTATTCTATTTACCCTTGTATCCACAAAGTTAACATCTATTTGGGATGGGGATGGATGGAAACTACCCGACGGATACAAGTGATCATTATGGAAGAAGTCAGGGGCATAACTGATATTCCTAAAAAGGGAGGGGCATAACTGATATTGCTATATCTAAGGAGGGCACAACTGATAAAAATTCTTCAATTTAATTTGAATCCATCAAAATTTTAATTATGTATTAAATAGTTTTTTTCGAGGTTCGAATGTTTAGGGCTCCGTGCGGGCGACGCAGGTGCGATTCGGCCTTCCGCCTCCACGCGCACGATTCGTTTCGTGGCCACGGTGCTGTGGCGGTGTCCCCTCGTCGCTCGGGCGATGGGCTCTGGGGGAGCGGGTTCGAGGCTGGTGTTTCGCACCGAGGCGTGGTTCTCGCTAGGGCTCCGTGCGGGCCGGTTGGGGGTGAATCGCCCTTCTGCCTCCGTGCGAGCGGTACACGATGTGGACGGGCAGCTGTGGCGGCGAGCTCGCGTCGCTCGGGAGATAGGCTCTGGGAGCAAGGCTGCGAGGATGCGGTTTCGGCTGGTGGCGGCATTTGCGTCTTGTGTCAGGATGTGGGGGGTCGCCTGGGCGTGGTGGACCGTCTGGGCATGCGGTGTTTACGGGATGGTTCCCATCCGCCGACGGCTGACCTTCGGCGCGTGGGTGTTCGGGGTGGTCGGGCGGCGCCTGTGGCTGTCCGGAGTTGCTTGCAAGGGGGGCCTGCGGCTGTCCAGAGTTGCCTGTGAGGGGGGGCTATGGGAAGCGGCATGCTTGGTGGCGAGCAGGGGAAGTGGCCAGGGGTGGCTGGTTCGGCGAGGGGGGTGTTGGGTGCTGTGTTGGACCAGCCGGCGGTGGTGCTTGGAGAGGCTGCCTGTGGGGCTTCGGCTGAGGGTGATGGGTGGCTTTTGGTGGAGGGACGCCAGAGGCGTCGGAATTCGGTGGCTTCCCGGCGTGATCGTGGGCCGCCGCCGTTTTCACCGTTTGGCCGAGGATGCTTCCGCTGTGGTGGTCTTGATCACTGGGCTCGGGTGTGTCGGGAGCCCCTGCGGTGCTTATCTTGCCGGTCTTTCGGGCATTCCAGGAGGTGCTGCCCACACGAGAAGGGGTGCTCTTCCTCTGGTGGCCTCCCCCCGGGCGTGTTGGTGGGGGAGGGTGGTGGAGAGGGGGCGCTCTTCCTGGCGTCTTCTGACGTGGGGCGCGTGTCAAAGGCTTCCTTTGCAGGGGACGTGGCTTGCTCTCTCCTTGGCGGGCGCTGGCGAGGGGTCTCTGTGACTTCAAGATGCAGAGTTTGCTGAGTGGCTCGAATGCCGGGGCATTGCTGTTGAAGTGGCGGAGGCCGAGGGTGCGGGATGTCGTCGTGGTCCCAGGGAGGGTGGACGTGGTTGCCGTCAGGGGGCTCCCGTTGGGGGTGAGGTCGCTCGAGGGTGTTGCTGACCTGCTGATGGGCGTTCTGGAGGTGGTATCTCTTGATTGTTCGGGTTGTCAACCTGGGCAGGCGTTGGAGGTCATGCTTCGGGTAAGGCCGGTGGGCGCATAGAAGATGGGTTGGTGGGAGGTGTGGTTTGCCGGTAGGCGCCTGCTCCTGGAGTTGGTGGCCGCGGATGTTTGGGCGGCCTGTCAGGCGGTCGGTTCTCGTGAGCGGGAGATCAAGTTGGCTGAGGAGTTATCCAGGGTTGGGGGGCCGGGGCAGATGCGTTCGACTCTGCATGCGGAGGTGGGGGCTCGGCTTCCGGTGGCAGAGCAACCGGATGCCGGTGACCCAAGTCCGGAGGTGTCGCGTCACCAGTTTGGGGGGATTCGGTTCGACGCCTTCTCTACTGTTGGGCTCCCAGGCCTGGCGGCGGCTGCTCTTCCCTGGCGTCTTGCGGTTGCCTTGCCTGGCGCGGTGGTTGACCTTGGGGCACGACCTGAGGGTGCTCACGAGGTCCTACGTTCTGTTGAGGCGGATCCTATTGGGCCGGCTTTCGGTAGAGCTTCCGGCTACGTCGCTTCGTCTCATGATTGCAGGGTGCATCTGTCGGCTCAGGAGTTGGGGGGGGGGAGGTTGGCGGTTCGGCTCTGGAAGTGGCGGGTGGTTCTCCGCAGCGGAGGGCCGAGGCGAGTGGGGCCAGGGTGGTGCGGGTTGGCAAGGAGGGTCAGGAGGGCCAACTAGGTGTGGGGGAGGCCGACCCGCTCTGCGGGGTTCGGCAGTGGGGTTCGACCGGTCATGCGGCCGATCCAGACGGGTCTGGGGCGGCGGGGGGCCTTCTACTCTGGTCTTGGGTGCCTCTGTTGTGGTGGAGGGGGCGGGTCTTGGGCTGCCGCTTCAGGAGGACATGGGGCAGCAACAGTGGCGTTTTGGGCTGGCTTATGAGAGGGGGGGAGGGGGGGCGGAGGTGGGCCGACAAGGCGGCGAGGGGCTTCGTTGAGGGCCTCCATGGCGTCGGGAGGGCCGCTGAAGGGGAGTCTGTTGGGGCGTCCAGCCCGTTGGTGGTGCAGAACCGTTTTGCCGCTCTCGACCGAGATATTGCGAGGCGTTAGGGGATTATTCCCCCAAGGAAGATGGGCGATGCGTTGCTTAAATGAAGATTGTATCTTTGAATGTGAGGGGCTTGGGTCGGCCCGAAAAGAGACTCGGTGTGCAGAACCTGTTGAGGGTAGCTGGGACAGATATCTTCTTGCTTCAGGAGACGAAGCTGCAGACTTTGGGTGGTCAGATGCGAAGGGACATGAGCAGGGGAGGGGCCTTTGTGTTGGCTGAGAAAGTGGCGGCAGGTGCTTCAGGAGGGCTGCTTTCTGGGTGGCGGTCTGACTCTTTTGATCTGGTGGGGACCGCCTTTCCTTGTTCTCATTGTCAGTGAAGTTGCGGCGGCGTGCTGATGGGCTTTCTTTGTGTGTTACTAATGTCTATGGACCATGTAGGTCCGAGGAAGGTGTCCTCGCAGCGGACTTGGCGAGTGTTGCACCTGAGATTGGTGCCGACATTTGGATCATCGGTGGTGACCTGAATGTTACTCTTCTACCGGACGACAGACCGGGTGGTGGCGGTGGTTCGGATCCGGGATCTGCTGAGTTTAGGGAGATGGTTCGCTCCTTGGGGTTGTCTATTGTGGACGCGGGCGGTTGCAGGTACACTTGGCAGAATGTGAGATCGAGGTCCAGGCTGGATAGGTTCTTGCTGTCGGACCCGGTTGAGGCGGGGGAGGCTTTCCCTTTGACGAGGGCTTGGGCTCTTCCGAGGACGCTTTCTGATCACACTCCTGTTCTATGGTCTTCTGGGGAGGAGCGGTTGGTGCGGTTCTCCTTTCGTTTTGAGAGGAAGTGGCTGTTGGAGGAGGGCTTCCGGGACATGGTGGCCGATCACTGGCGGAGTTCTGTCGTCTCGGGATCGGCTGTTTCGCGTTTTGCAGCAAAGCTTGATTCACTAAGGAGGATGTTGTTGGCCTTTGGGAAGGATGTCGCCAGGAGGCGGCGGGCAGTGAGGACTGAGGCTGAGGCCGGGATTAGCCGGTTGGATGGATTAGATGATGACCGAGGGCTGACTTCGGAGGAGGTGGAGGAGAGGGCGGTGTGGCTGGAGGTGGTGCTTCGGGAGGACAAGAAGGATGAGGTACATTGGCGGCAGAGATCTCGGCAGAGGTGGCTAAGGGAGGGTGATGCTAACACGTGTTTCTTTCACTTTGTGGCGTCCGGGAGGAGGAGGCAGAATTTCTTGCATGAGGTTGAGGTGGGGGGACAAAGGGTGTCGGGGGAGAGGAACATTGGGATGGCCCTTCGGGATCACTTTGTGAGGGCATCGAGGAGAGGGAGGGAGGAAAGTGGGTGGGGCTGGACTGGTCAGGGGGTGGAGTCGTTGAGTGAAGCCCAGGTGGGTTCGTTACTGGCGGAGTTCACGGAGGAGGAGGTGCGCAGGGCCGTTTGGGACCTGAATGCGGATGGGGCTCCTGGCCCGGATGGTTTCTAATTGTCCTTTTACTATGAGTTCTGGGAACTGTTGAAGGGGGACATTCTGGAGGTGCTTGCAGAATTTAGGGGGGGAAACAGGGGGTTTGAGAAGATTAACAGGTCCTTGGTTTTTTTGCTGCCAAAGAAGGAGAACCCAGTTGGGGTTGAGGACTACAGGCCGATTTCTATCTCCAATGGCATCTATCTCATTGTTGCCAAGGTGCTGGCGAGCAAGCTTAGGGCCGTCTTGGGATCCGTGGTCTTACCGGCTCAATCTGCGTCCATCCCGGGCCGGTGCATGGCGGATGGCATTGTGACTGCCTCGGAGATCTGTCGTGAGTGGAAGAGGTCTGCAAAGAAGGGGGCGGTCTGGAAGATTGACTACGCCAAGGCCTACGACTGCGTCAGTTGGAGATTCTTGTGGGCAGCATTGCAGAAAAGGGGATTCCCGGAGGAGTGGATTGCATGGGTTAAGAGATGTGTTACAACTAGCTCCTGCTCTGTTTTGGTCAATGGGCGACCGGCGGGGGGTTGGTTTCAGCCACAGAGAGGGGTGCGGCAAAGTTGCCCCTGGCCCCTCTGCTTTTTGTGTTGGTAGCGGATTGTCTAGCGGTCTTGTTTCAGCGGGCGGTTGAGGAGAGCTGGTGTGAGGGTTTCAGGATGGGGGACATCTCCGTCCCAATTTTACAATATGCGGATGACACGTTGGTCTTCATGGGGGGGACCAAGGAGCAGAGTCACAATGCGGCTACTTTGGTGGATGTGTTTGGTTGTATCTCAGGCCTGCAGATTAACCGGCAGAAGTCGGTCCTGGTTCCTTTGGGAATGGATGACGAGGAGAGCAGCAGGTTGGCGGCTTGGGCAGGATGCCCTTTGGGGAGATTACCGATAACTTATCTGGGGTTGCCGCTGGTTGAGAGAAGGTTGAGGAGGTCCGATTGGGACTGTGTTTTGCGGAGAATGGAGGAGCAACTGGAGGGGTGGAAGGCTACCACTCTGTCCAAGGGTGGGAAGCTTACTTTACTGAAGCATGTTCTCTCCGCCATTCCGATCTTCTTCTTCTCGACAAGGAGATTGCCGACGGGTGTTAGGCAGAAGGTGGAATCTTTAATGAGATCTTTTTTCTGGTTAGATGGGAGGCAGGCGATGAGGGGGTTGCACCTGGTGGCATGGAAGGATATCGTGGTGCCTGTTTCGGAGGGGGGCCTTGGTATAAGGGATGTGGATTCAATGAACAAAGCCTTGCTTGCCAAGTGGGTGGTGCGCTTATGGGGTCCATCCGACTCGCCGGTGTTGCGGCTGCTCAGGGAGATTTATGGTGTCACGGGGGAGCTGGTGGCTGGGAGGAAGTGTTACGAGTCCTCCTTATGGGGCGGGATCCGTGCCGTGATTCCAAGCCTCATGTCTTTTCTACGGCCTCATTTTTGGAATGGTCTTCGCTTCCGTTTTTGGCTTGATGATTGGACGGGGGAGGGGGCTTTGGCCAATCGGTTTCCGAGGTTGATGGCTTTGGCCGTGGACAGGGGGGCGCGTGTGGCGGAGGTGGCTGAATCGGGGTCATGGGCACTGGCGTTCCGTGCTGCTCTCTCGGACCAGAGGATGGAGGATTTCTTGAGGTTGTTGTCTGAGATTCCCCCAACCGAGGAGTTGTCGGGTGACCCCGACCATTTTGTGTGGGAGGACGGCAGGTTCTCAGTGAAGAAAGCTTACAGGAGGTTTGCTACTGGGTTGGTGGAGCGGGACGAAGATCTTTGCGCAGATTTGAAGGTGCTTTGGGCGGCTAAGATCCCTACTCGGGTTAAGGTCTTTCTTTGGTGCCTAAGAAGAGACCGGATCTGTGACAAAGTGAGAAGAGCCATACTGTTGGGCGCGACGGATACGAGGTGTGACAGATGCGAGGACGGTATGGAGAATGCAGACCACATCTTCTTTGCCTGCAGGTCTTCGGTTAGTGTGTGGCAGTCGTTGGGGCTCCCGTGGGTTCATGCCTCCGATGCGGTTAACTTTTGGGGCTCCATTCGGGCGGTGGGGCTTGGGTCTTCCGGTGATGTCTACAAGCCTTTTGCAGCGCTCTGGGCTATTTGGCTGGGTAGGAATGAAACGGTTTTCAATGGCCATCGGTTTTATTTTGAAAATGTTCTGGCTAAATGTAATGCATTGTACAACTTCTGGATCTCAAACTGATGTATCTTCTTGGTTTTTAATGAAAGCTTTGGTGTGGTGACTACCGCCTTGGGAGGGCACCCCCGTCTTATTTAGTCAAAAAAATATGTATTAAATAAATCAAATATCAATTGAACTTTTTTAAAATAAGGTGAATAAATTTATTTTTTTAAAATGTGGTGCAAATTTGGGTATCAAATTAAGGTTTATTAGGGATTTTCTTTGATTTTCATTCATTTATTTTGTAGTCCATCTTTATATACATAAATGGGCCGTGGGGGGATCAAAAAATTAAATATGCGTACTATAATTTTAGAGTTTTATTTTCCATCTCCTCCTTTCTTCCTCCCTCCTCATGAATCTCCATGTATTTATCCCAAAAAACTTGTTCAAGAGGCACATTCTCCTTTTCTTTCTATCATCGTCTATAATTTTCCTTTTTCGATTTAAAAAAGCATCTATATTTTTCTTCCATGTTTTTGATCTTTACAAATCGGTATTAGAGCATAGCATAAAAAATTCCCCATTTTTTGATGATCCTACAAGATGTGCAACCATGAAGAGTATCGTGAATTATAATGAAAAGGGGCTGATAGAGGATTTGCATGTTTTTTTCTCTCTCATGAGTCGGTATTAGATAATAATTCCACCATCTTAACTACCTTCCGGTTCAATCTATTATAATCCATTAATTTGATTTTTAATGGAATTTGGGTGAACGCCTATAATCGATAGGAGTGTCATTAATATGAGATTAATTTGGACATATATATATGTCATAGATGAAGAAGAAATAATTAGATTACCTGGAACTCTAAGTCTCTTCTCCGACGGTCTGCATAACTCTTTTGGCGACTCTGTGCCGTCAGAAGCCTCCGTCTCACAAGATCAACAGCTCTCGCAGTCTCCTCCAAGAGATCCACGGAGTATAAAGCATGATCACCTACCTCACGCCAACTGAGAGGTGTGAGGCATCTCCGCCCGTATAGGGCTTCGAATGGTGCCATGCCAATATTGGAGTGATAGCTGTTGTTGTACGTGAACTCTACTAACGGCAGATGGTCCTTCCAGGACCCTTTCCACTCCAAAGTGCAAGCACGAAGCAAATCCTCTAGTGTCTGAATGGTGCGCTCACTCTGACCGTCAGTCTGTGGATGATATGCAGAACTCATCTTCAGCTCTGTCTGTAGTGCTGACATGAACTGATGCCAATAATGAGATGTAAATCTCGAATCCCTGTCAGACACCACCTCTCGTGGTATACCATGCAGCCTGATAATGTTCTGCACATAGAGCTTGGCCAATCTGGATGGAGTGTAAGTCGTGTTGACAGGTATAAAATGCGCTGACTTTGTCAACCTATCAACAACGACCCAAATGGAATCATGGCCACCCGGTGTCTTCGGCAATCCCGTGACAAAATCCATAGAAATGCTCTCTCACTTCCACTCGGGAATGGGGAGAGACTGCAGTAATCCTGGCGGTCTCCTGTGCTCAGCCTTGACCATCTGACAGGTCATGCATCTGCTGACATGTAGCGCCACATCGCGCTTCATTCCATCCCACCAAAAATGTCGACGCAGATCACGGTACATCTTCGTACTGCCTGGATGGATAGATAACCGTGAACTGTGTGCCTCGTCCAAAATGTCTCTGCGAAGCTGCTCATCATTGGGTACAACGACCCGTCCTGCCTTCCATAAAATAGACTCCATCACAACAAAGTCGTCAAATTCGTCCTTGACGGCGCGCATGTATCTATCTCGGATCCAAGGATCTGTCTTCTGGCCCTCTACAATACGATCCCAAAGGCTGCTGTATCGTGGAGGCACGGCGGTAGAAATGGATGCGCTCTCCTGAGGATGCCAATCGGTCAAAGCTGCAAGCATATCCCACGTGTATAGCCAGTTCGCCGTACCATCATCATGCGCTCTCCTGCTAAGTGCATCAGCCACCACGTTTCCCTTACCGGGATGGTAAGAGATCGTGCAATCATAATCCTTCAGCAGCTCGAGCCATCTGCGCTGTCTCATGTTCAACTCCTTCTGATCAAAGATGTACTTTAGGCTCTTGTGATATGTGAAAATCTCGAAGTTCACCCCATATAGATAGTGGCGCCAGATCTTCAAGGCGAAGACAACTGCCGCCAACTCTAAGTCAAGTGTGGGGTAGTTCCGCTCGTGCGGTCTCAACTGCCGTCATGCGTAAGCAATCACCTGTCCTCTCTGCATCAATACTGCTCCCAGACCTTCCCCAGATGCATCTGTGTAGACTGCATAGTCCTGAGTACCTGAAGGAAGAGCAAGAATAGGCGCTGTAGTCAATCTCTCCTTCAGTGTCTGGAAGGCCTGCTCACATGAATCGTTCCAAATGAATGGAACTCCCTTCTGCGTCAATTATGTCAATGGACGGACGATGCGTGAAAATCCGCTGACGAAGCGTCTGTAATAACCTGCTAGTCCGAGAAAGCTCCGAATCTGAGTAACTGTCTTGGGCTGCTCCCAAGACATAACTGCATCTATCTTCGCTGGATCAACTGCAATGCCTGCTCCAGAAATGATGTGCCCCAAAAATGAGACCTGGGATAACCAGAACTCGCACTTGCTCAACTTGGCATATAGCTTGTGCTCCCGTAATGTATCCAAAACAACCCGTAGATCATTCGCATGATCCCATTCATTCCGTGAGTAGATGAGCACATCATCGATGAACACCACTACAAACTTGTCCAAGTATGGACGGAAGATACGGTTCATCATATCCATGAAAGCCGCAGGTGCATTGGTGAGCCCAAACGGCATCACCACAAACTCGTAGTGTCCATAGCAAGTCCTGAAGGCTGTTTTTGGAATATCCGACTCGCGAATCCTCAGCTGATGGTAGCCTGAGCGAAGATCGATCTTCGAGAAAATCGAAGATCCCTGGAGCTGGTCAAACAAATCATCGATGCGCGGCAAAGGATAACGGTTTTTCACCGTTCTCTTGTTCAGCTGCCTGTAATCGATGCATAGTCTCATGGATCCATCCTTCTTCTTGACAAATAGAACCGGAGCACCCCAAGGTGAAGTGCTCGGTCTCACGAATCCCAAATCTAGCAACTCCTGCAACTGCACCTTCAGCTCCCTCAACTCGGCTGGTGCCATGCGATAAGGTGCCATAGAGATCAGCTGTGTATCTGGCAACAATGTGATCTCGAACTCGATCTCCCTCTCAGGAGGTAATCCTGGTAGCTCATCAGGAAACACGTCAGGGTATTTTGAGACTACTCGGATGTCCTGTATCATCGGCTCCTGATCAGATACCTCCCGCACAAATGCAAGGTATGAATCACAACCCTGATCAACAAGTCGCTGGGCCCGCAACACTGAAATATACTCCATGGTGGAGTCATGCAAAGTACCCTCAAAGGTGAACTCGGGTAAATCTGGAATCCTGAAGACAACGGTCTTCCTAAAGCAATCAACAAGTGCATGATGAGTGGATAACCAATCCATACCCAATATCAAGTCGAACTCATCAAGCTGCAGAAGTAGGCAATCTGCGATCATCTCATGACCTCCAATCAGTATGGGCAAGTGCCTGACTATCAGTGAAATAATGAATAACTGGCCACCAGGCCCTCGGATGTGATACGAAGAAGAGAGAGTCTCTGCGACTCTACCTAAAGAAGCAAGTAGCCTCGAAGCAAGGAAAGAGTGTGTCGCGCCGGAATCAAATAAAACATGGAAAGGTCGGCCCAAGACTGAGACCATACCTTTCACTACAGTAGCCGCTGAACGTGCCTGCTCCTCCGTAACGGCATGTAACTGTCCCTGCTTGGCTGATGCAGCACTAGATCCCGCCACACTCTGCGTCTGTCTCTGCTGCTGTCGCCTAAAATTGGAGTTCCTACCACGGAAACTCCCTGAACGCTGTGTCTGAGGCTGTGACTGTGAAGGCTGTGGCTGAGGCTCACCAGCTACCTGTGGGCACTGTGAGCGATAGTGTCCCCACTCATGACATCGATAACATCTGACTGGCCTGGTAGGTGGAGTAGATGTGCCTGTGCTCCGAGCTGGTCCGGCTGGTGGTCGGTCTACTCGCTGCGACCCAGATGGTCGAGCGGACTCTGTGCCACGTCCGGCGAGTGCTCCTCCTAGAGTAGTCGATGGAGAAGAGCGAACACTGCCTGTGAAGGACGAACCTGTGGGTCGGAATCGTCTGTCTGACCTCTGCTGCTGAAACGGTCGACGTATCGGTCCAAAAGATCGTCGCGGTCTAGGCGCGGCTCCAGACGAGCTCCCGAAACGTCTCCCCCTGATGTCCTCGAACTTCTCCGCAGCATCGGTAGCCTCGGAGATAGAAGTGATGTGTAGTCCTGCCAGCTTCTCCTGCACCTCCTCTCGCATGCCGCCAATGAACTTTTCCAGATTCTCCTCTGGAAATGCGCCAGCCGCTCGTGTATGTCGTGACAGCTCTGTGTATCTGATAAAATAATCCCTGGCTGTCATCTGTTCCTGACGAAGCTCTGCAAACAGTCGGCGCTGGGACTCCTTCCACTTCGCAGAAAAGAAGTGGCCTCGGAACTTCGTCTCGAAATCGTTCCAAGTAGGCTCTCGGCCTAACTCGGACACTACGGCCTCCCACCATCGCTCGGCGAAGTCTGTCAGTGAATACTCTATGAAAGATAGCCACGTGTCTCGTGGCGCATGAATTGCCCTGAGCACCTTCATTACTCTCTTCAGCCATTGCTCAGCATCATCTGGTGGACCTGTGCCCTCGAACAAGGGTATGTTGGCCCGTTGATAAGAAGTGAAGACCGACTGGTGCCTGTGAATGGCTGAATACTCGTGTGCATCCTCGCCAGCAAAGTCAACAGGGTCCTGCTCCCTGTCCAAGTCTGCATCCTCCTGAGCTCCATGCTCTGGTATGTCCTCTAGTGCATCATCAGGGTGAGGCTGCTCCACCTCAACGGACTGGTGCGGATCTTGCCGTATCCCATCCTGTGATGGACGGTACGTGAAATCTGATAGATCCTCAAACCGCATCTCAATATCCGTCTGCCTGTCAGCAATCTCGGTCTGCTGGGCCAATATCTGCTCCTGCTGGCCTCTCATAGCAGCCTGTTGCTGCTGAAGATCGGTAAGTGCGCTCAGTATGCGTGCCAGCTGATCAGAAGTATCCTGACCTGGTCGAGATGCCATGGCTCTGCATGAGAACCATAATTAGTCATAAGGATGCCCTAGACAGATATTTATCATAAATGCTTTTCTCTATTTGGGATATAAGATGAAAATTAATGAAATTGGTGACATCTGTGGTTATAGAGTATGAATGTCATATTTCCCTTATCGAACTCACGATAAGTCGGAAGACTATCGCTATTCGAGAACTGAATGCGATTGGAATTGAAATACTGCGAATGTGCGTATCGGGGTACCACTGCTCTGATACCAAACTATCAACCCCTCAGGATCCGGGTACCCGTTTACGCGCATTTCGCAATATATCATTCACATTTATTCACACAAGTCGCACCAATACAGGGAAAATTTTTCGCATAAGTATGACATTCATTCTTAACACATGACCACAAGTAAAAGGGACAATATGGCACCAAAATTCTTTTCATTTATATTCATATCAGTTTTCAACATGTACAATGATCTTCCATTTACAACATACACACAAAATATGATACAAAAGAGATAACATTTACATCATTATCTGAACAAAAACTGAGACAAAGTAATTCATACCGTCGGGTATAAACTCTATCTCCTGGAACCATGTATAGCTACTGAGCGGCTACTGAACTGCAGGCTGTTTGCCTACCACACACACAATAGGAAAGAAGAGGCATCACTAACGTGAATACAAACCCGCAGTTTAAAATAAATAACAAGTAAATCAATGTACAAAAGAGAGCAAGTAGAAAGGTGGAACAAGCACATTTTTTTTATCTACTTGCGTAAGTAAAAAGGGGTTTGTTTGTAATGCGTTCTAATGATTTCCCCAGAACCCGGCATTTCCCATATGTAACATATTTATATAGCAGTTGCGTAATCATGAGTGTATGAGTGTGAATGCATATATCTATTTCTTCAGAGATCATGTTGGTGAGTGAAAAATGGAAAAGTTGAGATTTTAGAGATCTATTAATTTATTTAAATTCTTGGGTAGAGATAATGGTCTTTTGGTCATAGCTTCTCCAAATCTTAACTTCAATGTTTCAGATATAGCTCCAGATGTTGTGGATGTAGATATGGATGATCGAAATATAGAATCGCCAAGTCTGTTTGGCGAAGTAACTCAAGCGGTGAAGAAGCCTACAAATGGCTCTTCCGTCTCGCCCTCTAATTGGAAGCGCGGTCCAATAGAGGGATAGGTCTACTCCCCAACTACGCCACTGAGACGGGTGAGAGAGACTCCCTAGAAAAGTCGCTCTAGAAAACGGCCCGACTAGTACGGGCGGACGAGCTCGTACGTAAAAACTGAAAACCAAGGATCCCCCGCCTGGGTATCCTAAAAGACAGGGTTAGCGGAACTGGTCTAAAGTCTGGATCCCAACGAGGCGTAAAAACACTGCGAGCTCGCGTAAAAACCGTGTAAAAGACTGGGATCCTAGACCCGCGCATTAAGCTGCCGCTGCCCTAACTGGGCTTCCTATTCTCCCGCCCAGTTGAGGGTCACCGCGCCCTCGCACGGTCTGGTGTAAGGGTCACCATGACTGGCATTATAAATTATATGTTATTCACGATCAACACTTGCTTCTCAACTGATCTATTTCTCAATTATTTCCTTATTTAATTTTACAGATCTTGATCTCTTGATCATTGATCTTATTGATAGTGATTCATAGTTAATAGGGAATATCCAAAGAAGGGTTTCATGAGGTGATCAACTTTGTGGTTATAGGTTATAAAATCAATTTATTATGAAACTTGATACAGAACTGTAAGATATTCATGGAAGGCTAACCACTCAACTTGCCTTCCTACTGCAGTCAGTGGCGAGATGGGAACTATGTACTTAACCAAATACCAGATCTTATATCTATATATGATATCTATGTTCTTAAACAAATAGCCAGTATGTATTTAATGATCATATACGATAATTACCTAACCTCAAATATCCTCATTTGATTTTATAGAGAGGCACTTCGAAATTCACTTACCACTTAATCTACTAACCTTTATCATTTCTTATGAGGATCATATCATACAAATGACTGGGATATATTAACTAAACACATCTTATAAACTTAAACAACCTTTTATGATAAGAATATTTCAAAAAAAATCATAACATCAATTTCATATGGTACTACTGGAAGGACTATAAATGTGAGGGAGGTTGTCCTACTATTAGTGTTGGTGGATTAAACAGACAAGTGTTCACCCTTAGGAAAGAAACCTTCTTAGGAAGTGCTTCCTAATTCTTCTCCAATAAAGTCTGTGTATGGACTCCAATCTACTTTCCTTTCTATTTAAACCTTGTTGTCCCAGCTTATGGAGATAGAGTTTCGCATCAAGTTTGTACTCATATCATGAAGGGATTTTTTTTATATTCATGTCAAATTATATTGTAATACAGGCAACTTCTTACTATCATATTTCACCTGGCATGTTTCACTTGGTTGCACAGTTTGTATAAAAATGCATTCTTTTAATACTTATATACATATTGCCTAATATATGCGAACCTAATGCTAGCAAATCCTGGATATAGAAATTCCTCAATATTGATAAATTAAATTAACATTCCTGATCTGCTATAAAGTGCCGAAAGAATTGATCTGTAGTCACTGGTCATATAACTGCTCTCTAAATTGCCATGCATCAATTAAAATATCTATGAAATTTCTGCTACAATTCCAATTGCAAGCCCAGTCCTTTACTGACTATCAATTAGTTCTTCATTTTTTTATCGTGTCAATCAAACCGAGATTGTAAAAAGAACAAAGAAAATAATCGGGTTTTCATTGAGTTTATATCTGAATGACATTTTCTTTATTTACATTTACATGAAATAAGTAATATATATATATATATATATATATATATATGAATGGACGGTCAAGACATACAGTTTCCAGTGTACAACAACAATGTAAATAATTTACACATGTAGCATTACAGTGGGATTTTTAAAGTGCATGCAGATTTCCAACTTAGAGATCAAGAAATCTTGATTTTGATTATATAAGAGAGGTGAATTTTCATGGACAAGTGAAAGGAGCATGCATGGCAGCAAAAGATAGGAAGGGATTGTACCTAATTTTCTTCAAAACATGAAGCTAAGTCTGCATGCAACAGATATGGATGTTCTGGAGCTCCAGTACCTTCATATTTTCTTGGAGATTGGTCTCCAAAAGCTGCTATAACATCAGCTTGAGCAAGGATGGTAATTGCTACTGCTGTAGCTTGATTAGTGGTGAAAGGAGGAAGAAAGTTAGGGCTTCCAGCAGCAGTTTCAAAAAAAAAATGGAGGATTTGGTCTCCTTACGGCTGGAGGATTAGGGAATTAGAAGAGACAAGTTGCCATATTTATAGGGAGAGTGAGGGATTTATTTGCTTGCCAAGTGGTGTGGAGTGAAGTGTTAAGTGGAAAAGAAGGGAAAAGGGGCTTGAAAAGAGAAGAAGAGAAAAAAAACATCATATTCCAACGGCTGAAATCCAGTACAGGCTGGTGCCTGTACTGTTTTAAAATAATTTTTTTTTACATTTTATATATTTTTATAAACAAAATATCTATTTATTTGATATACTTAAAGTCTACCGTGCGCACACCTCGGGCCTCGGATTTTTACGCAGAATATCTTGTTTTGACCGTCTCAAAATGACAGTCAATATGAGTATAATATTGATATACTTCCGGTCGGGTTTTGAATACCCGAAATTTCCGGATACGATTTTTGTTTAAGGTTAAATTTTACGAATTAAAAATATCAAACAACCTCCGATTGACGAATGGTCAATTCCGTTGGTCTCGTATCGTCGAATCGGATCTAATGATGGTCTCGATTCGTTTTGCGGTTTCCAAATTTGCGTCGCGGCTTTTCACGGTGCGCGTTACGGTGTGACCGATTTTCGGTCGATTTCGCCCGAACGACTTTTGATTCATGATCAATCGGTCGTTTTAGGTTGTTTAGTATTGACCGACAACGTTTTTGGGTTCATTAGACCCAAAATCGGACGACTTCGGGTTTGATTGGAAACCGGATGCTACAAATAGGAAGGCCCAATAACGAAAATAGCATAAGTCTTCATCTCATCATCACATATGGAATGATATTTACATGTGTATATGGCGGTATTATAATCATTTCTCGAGATTGATGCAAACTCATGGTTATATTTTCAAGGTATGCTGAAATTATTTTAAGGCCAATCAAAGACCCAAAAATAGATCCAAATCTCTCGCCGTTGTTGAACCACCCATAAGCCCCTCGTCATGTTCCAATGGGACTACCATAGTAATCGGATCCAACCTCGCCAATTTTTCTGTTGTTTCCTGACTCTCCCCAATCACCCCCTCTATGCCATAACACCCCCAAGTCTCATCCCCTCTGGTGTATGCCACCACTGCTGAAGGTGAATCCATGACACTTTTCACCTGTTATTGTTTCGATGTACACAACCACATCGTAAACCTAATGACCACCATCCCAACCACACCGGTACCTTAGTACACACATTTGGAAGCCTACTGTTGCACCATCGGCACTCGAGCTCCAGCAAATGCCACCACTTATCCATTGGAAGCGATTGCAGCCACTCGATCTGTCTATTGAATGTCACTAGCGCCAGGGAGGAGTGGAGCTCTAGCATGACATGCACCATTCCATCTTATGGGAATTGTGTCTCTTAAGAAGAGACTCTTTTATAAGACAAATTCAAAGGAACCCCTCTCCTAAAACTTCTTTTATAAAAGTTTACTCTTAATGTAATGGAATATTGGGTTAAAGTCTTAAAGAGGTATCAAACTTGTAGTTTTGTTCTTGGTTTGAAGAGGAATGTTGATGGGATAAAATATCTAATAATCCATTCCCATGGGGAATACAAGATAAATCAACTTCAAAACTTTTATTAAAACAAAGAAAATCAACTTCAAGTCTTCTCGAGGCACACCTATTTTCAATAACTCAACAAGAGATGATTGTTCGAAGATGAGGAGAGTTGGAATTATGTCAAATTTAAGATTTTGTAGATACTATAACTCATTTCAAGTTTATTGAAATTTTATTTATTTTATAAATAAATTGAGATCAATTGAGATCCAAAAATATGGTGAATATCGAAGTTATCTCAATTATGAGTCGTTTTAGAGGTTAAATTAGGGTTTGTTAAGGTTTGGCATTATTTTTAATTCATTTGTATATAAATCCATTCCTTCTCTAGGGTTCTGTTTGGTTACTAGGATGGGGTGGGTTGGGGTAACCTCCTGTGAATAATAGCTATTTGGATGGTTATGAGGGTTAGAGAGGGTTGAAATAATGAATGTGATGTGATGTCGCATTTATTTGTGATGGGATTCCAACCCAGGAATGGCGGGGGGTAAATCGGATTATCTCGAGGTAACCGATGACCAAACGGACCCTAGGGGGCCTAATCTTGATCTCATCAACACTCACATGAAGTGCCACAACAAGTCCCTTAGTCGAGACCTCCAAGGGTATTACACATGACTCCTGAGTATCCATGACCATTATCTTGGAAAGATGCCAAGTAGACCCCAAGTCATCGTTGTTCAGAGTCAGCCCAGTAGGTGGGGCACAACTTAAGTTGATTGGTTTCAAATATCAAGTTCGGAAAAATCGATTCAAAAGAGTTTGACTTGGTGATAAGGTGCTCTGACTTGTTTAGTTGGAGCCGCATATTATTGCATCTGAAATCAAGAAGCGTAATTGATATTGTTTAAAGAAATCTCAAGAGTCATACAACTTCCAAGAAAGGCCCCATAGATTGTGATGATCGATGAACTTCTAGATTTTCACCATCATCGTTGTCATGGCTTGATATTGGGAAGATTTCTCTACTGCAAGGTAGGAAATATCGATATCAATATCGATACCGTATTGGTTCGCCCAGAAAAGGATATATCGGGGATATATCGATGATATTGGTGGAAATCTCAAAAATTGGCACAAAAAGCAATTTTTTAATGAATTAATATCATCCTAGTTATTAAAATAATAAATAACATACATATACACATTTATATACAAGAATGAGGTGTATTTAGCACACTAATACACATCATATCGCACATATCGCTGGTTGTTAATGCTGATTGCTGAGATATATTCTGGACATGTGATTCTAACTTGATCAGCATTAGACTTCTTTTTATCTCTATTGCAAAGAGGATGAAGTCCACCAATTGAGGAAACATCATATGCACCCCCTCTCGCACCATACTCGAAACAAAATATATAATTCGCGATGTGTTTTAATACTAGGAGTACCAAAATAAGTTGTGAAATCAAGCTTACAAGGATAATATCAATGATATATATATCGGTGAAATATCAGCGATATTGGTTGATATTCGAGAAATTTTGTACAGAAACCAATCATTTTTGAGCAATATGGTGAAACCAATTTTAGGGTCTCATCGTATTCCTAAATGGCCTTCACTTTTGCGAGGGTCTGTTTCATGACTCAAACCCATTATACGTTCACCGTGACAATGACCAATTGTGCCAATGTCACATGTGGGGTTGTGGGGATGCAATCGGAGATAGGTATCCTCTACCTTATTTGCTTTACATTGATCCTTGATATTCGGACAAGCATGTTCATTTAATATCAAGAACTATTTGTATCCATATATATGTTTTAATATATAAATACAGTTGTGAATTTATTTACAATTGTGTATAAAAATAATTTATGCTTTCTCTAATCATGATTTATAGGATTGCTATTGTTGGAATATTCATTGTATGCATCATATATGAGGGAGATGGATAAATGGATCCCTCCAGGATCCATTTACCCCATCAAACAGTTTAGTCCCACATCTACCAGTGGTGGGACTTGGAGGCTCTGTGGAGGCTATATAAAGAGCCCCAGTCCTCCTGTAACCACTGAGAAAGTGCAATGCAAGATATGCCCCTTTGAGGGCTTCTCTCGTGGTTTCATCCCACTCCTCACGAAGTAGGGTTCCACGAAAATCATGGTGTTCCATGTCTATATTTCTTTATTCTTATGCTATGTTTATCATTCCGCTTCTTATTTTCTAACATGGTGTCAGAGCGGGTTCGATTCTCGAGGATTTCATGCTCTTTATTTTTCGAGATTCGAGTTGATGTTGAAGATGTATTTCTGAAGATCAGTGTACTGTTCATATTCATATTTTGTTCGAGGGATTTTATTTTTGGGTTCTTCGGAACCCTACTCTTTGAAGGCAGCGCAAACCTCCTCATTCTCCCAGGCGCAACCCACATGGCCTCCAACAGCGTGCATCTCGGCGGCGCAAGCCCGCATTGCATCCTCCTAACAGCCCTAGCCGCGCGTCTTCATAAAAGGCGACAAGCCTCAACCACACCAGGATGCGCATCAAGATCACAAGCGGTGCTCCCAGCATCCGATCCTCTTCTCCCTCCAGGATCCCTCCAGGAGGCCGCGAGTCCTCTTCTCGCCGCATCATCTGGCTCATGCGGCTCAAGGTGATGCACAACGGTGCCGCCTTCCTCTCTCGGATTTCACGCAGGCGATGCGAGGACAGACCCCGGTGGCGGCGACTCCATCGTCCTCTAGCCGCACAACTTCCAAGCGGCGACGCCTCCCCGTGCGGTGCAGCAACATCACCTTGTCCTCCAACCTTCCCTGCTCCAACCCCTACCACATGTGCACAGGCAGCGCGCGGCGCTCTCCCGCAGATCCAATCATGCCCTTCCTCTATGTGCAGATCCCCCAATGTGCACAGGCAGCATGCATTACGGGCGACCCCATCCTACAGGCGATACGAAATCACCTCCTGCGGCTTCAAGCCCCCCCATCTCCAGTCACGTCGCTCTAGTCGACAGAACATCTCCCGATGGCGCAGGCGCTCCGATGGCGAGCTCCTCTCTCTCGCCTGGCGGCCGCCAGGCGGAACCTGATGTCCAGCAGCATGGCGAGCTCCAGGCGGCGCTGCCCAAAGGCCCTGGCGGCTGGCAATCGAAAAGAGGGGTTCCCCTCGTGGGGAACCCTAACGAGGGGGACGACTATGTAATAAAAAAAGAAAGGGTCATTTGCTGAAAAGCCCAAGAAGACGGTGCTACAATTTAAAAGAGAAAAAAATATTATAAAGAGGGGGAGTGAGATGGAAAGAGGTTGGGCCAAAGAGGCCGTTTGTTAAAAAAAATAAAAAAATAAATAAAAATAAAAAAATGTGTTGAATGAAAGTCCGAAAAAAAATTGGTTGAACGACTTTAAAAAAAATTGTAAAAAAAGGAAGAAGAGCCGAAAAAATGATGAATGAAACGACCAATTGTTATCCATGTTTTGAGAAGCCGGAAAAATTTGTAATCGGCTTGTTTGGTTTTGTTTTTCCCCATATTATTTTGTCTTCTCCCAACTTGGTCGATGTTGATTTTCCGACCAGTATGGGAGAAAGGGGGAGTATTATGTAGAGTCACAGGTCCTGTTGCAGATTCAGATTTCCAGATCGGTCAGATTTCCAGACTCTACAGTTTTTCAGATGAAGATTCTAAATGCACAATTCCAGACTCGACGTTCAGATTCCAAGTCTTAGTTTGATGCGCAGTCTCAGACTCAACGTCAGATATTTCCGAGTCTCCAGTTTCAGACACGCACATGGCTGCGGTCTTCTTTTCAGATGTGCGCATGTTTGCCATCTTTTGTAGTGGTCCCTATCATTATTCTTGTTTTGTCGGCCAGAGTTTTCATGTGAGCCATAGAGACTCCGGAGTAGATGACCATTCCTTATGCCATGTTGGCAAGGGTTTTCATGTGGTATCATAGGTACTCCAGAGCAGTGCACCATTCTCTGTGCCAGATGGGAGAGACCCAGTTCTCCGACGAGGAGACTTCTTTCAGACTCCATTCTCCAGCAACCGTGGACTCCGACGAGGATTGCACAACCACAACCCTTGTTCAGTTTGGCCTTTTTAAGAGATGGAGCAGTTGTCCACATGTTGTGGCGGGCCAGAGTACTCCGACGAGGAGACTCATTCCAGTTGCAGTGACTCGGACATGCGCAGTTCAGAGCACATGCTCTCCGACGAGGAGATTCAACAGATTCACACTCCAGCCCGTTCGTCCTCCTCACTTGCACGTCTTGAGAAGTAACGTCCTCGACTGCAACAATGTGCGCGTTGGGTTGATATTGTCCGTAGTGTCCTGTAGCGTTGAGTTGAGTTTCTTTCTGTTTGTCCAAGTTGAGTATTACATGCTCCAGCTTGAGGGGGAGTGTTGGAGTATTCATTGTATGCGTCATATATGAGGGAGATGGCTAAATGGATCCCTCCAGGATCCATTTATCCCATGCAACAGTTTAGTCCCACATCTACCAGTGGTGGGACTTGGAGGCTATATAAAGAGCCCCAGTCCTCCTGTAACCATTGAGAAAGTGCAATGCAAGATATGCCCCTTTGAGGGCTTCTCCCGTGGTTTCATCCTGCTCCTCACGGAGTAGGGATCCACGTAAATCATCTTGTTCCATGTCTATATTTCTTTATTCTTATGCTCTGTTTATCATTCCACTTCCTATTTCTAACAACTATAAATAAATACTTCTGATGTATTTGATTACATGCAAGCTATCTGAGTCATACATATTTAAGTTATTTGTAGACTATGCTTTCAATTTCCATATTTAATTCATATACATTATATATAGGGAAAAGGGAGTCTACACCGGTGGGTGTAGGTGACTTTCTACACCCGTTCTCTTTTTTTTCAATAATTTTTTTTTTGTTTTTTTGAAATGAGATCTTGGGGTATCATCATGTCATTCCAAACTCAACTTAATTCGAGCTTCTATTACCCGTCGGTGTAGGCTCTCTGTACCCTTGTATAGATATGTACGTACGTACGTATGTGTGTGTGTATGTGTATATATGCATTTGTTGTTACGAGTATAATAACATGCTTTTTATATTTGTATCCATATTCCAATTTTAGAGTGGATTCAGATATGGTCACAACTATATCTTTTACATTTTAAAGTTGGATTGGAAACAACTATATGGAAATGTATTCGTCCATTTGCATATCAGGTCACATGGCAATAACCACGGCATGTTTAGAAAAACGGAGTCTTTTTTCCAGTTTCTTTCATCTGGATGAGTTGTTATATTGATTTATCTTTTTATTTTGATCAATTTTTACAAATGTTTGCATTCAGATAATGTGGTACCATTTTGTTCAATCGGTTATCAATGCCTTGTGCAATGGACAACTTTTTCATCCCCACGGTTTATGTTATCGTCGCAATGGAACTTTTGAAGCTTTTTTTGTGTGCCTCGCTCTTGTTAGGATTTCTGTCCTTTTTTTTGATATTTTTCTGTTTGCTGATAACAACTGTACACTCTTTTGACTCGAGGATTGTGCAGAAATCTCGCTCCAACTTTGAATGAAGAGATATTTATCCTCTGCACGTAATGATTGAGTAGAGATAAATAGAATTATAAAGGAAAGGATCAAGGTTTTTCTCTAGGTCTTAAATATATAAATTGCACTTTGGTAGTTTAAAATGGATTTTCATCATTAGATCTTGTGGTTGAGGTTTCTGTATTATTTTGTGTATATGATCCTGGGCTTATGAATGCTGACAGATTGGCAAACAATCTTGATACAAAGCGAGTGGATCTCTTTGATGGACCTACAAATGGTGATGTGGAAGAGAATGCAATCTTAGCTTCATGTAAGATGGGCTAGTTTTCCTTGTTCTTTTCTAATATTATCTTTTATGCCCACAAATATAGTTTGCAAGGTATGTGTAAAGACTATGTTTCTTTGCTCTTCATCTTTAAGAACTTTACTTGCACTTTCTCTTGATTTATTGTGCATGGGTTTTAGTGAGGCCAGCTCATGGTTTTGAGCATTAGGTATCATAAATATCTCTTACCAAAAGCATGTTTCAATTGGAGCCATGTTAATTGTACATGGTAGATCTTTTTGCGTGCACATATTCATTAAAAACGAACATGCAATGACGGAAGCCTGTCCCTGTTTGCCTCTCAAGAATGCATTATGATATGCAATATGCAATGGGGCTCGATATCATATTGTGCCAATTCCTGTTCAGCTTGATTTGCTCAATATGACAACAAATCATGTATATTTGTATATAGTCAATATCAATCATCATTTAGCAATTGTAAACATGGATAAGGGTATGGAAATGATGATATGCTTATTTTCATAGACTAAAGAAAGGAACACAAAATATAAATACTTATTTGTTGAACTTCTTTCTGTAGACTGAAATTGAAACCATATCGATAGTCTTTTTTCAAATTAGTGAAATGATTGATATAGTACAAATTCAAAGCTATAATTTGATACAGAAAAGATTTTGGATGCCGACCTTTATGGTGCGCATTTTTTCCTTCTAAAATATCTTTTAATATGAAAGGATTTATATAAATGAGTTTGATATATTGCCTCGTGAAAATAGGTTATGCCCTTGTGTGCTTTGGTGAACAATTTGGCTCGTTAACTAGCCTGCAAGCTGGATTGAGCCATCTCCTGTGAGCTCAAGGGAGGCTGTGCTGGTGTCATAGTTTCGAATTTGGAGGCATGCCTACATCACATCTACATTACATGTCATTTCCACAGGACATCAACATGGAAACCTGTAGAATGTTGACTTTCCACAACTTCGATGGTACATCGAGGAGATTTAAATCATGCTCGGCACACTGATCAATTTTGATGATTTTGTTTGTATTGTTTCCTGAATTTCTATGGACATGCTGATCCATTCCAATCACACCGCCAAAGTTAGCCTTATTATTATTATTATTATTATTATTATTTTCTTTTCAATGTATCTATATATTTTTAACGATCTAGGTAGTCTTAAGCGAAGTTACTTACAAACTTTACATTTCTTAAGTTTTTTTTGAAATACCTGCTTTCCATTTATTTTATAAAGATTTATGCATGACACAGCCTTCTTAAGTCCATGCAGGTATTTGTTTTTAAGAATTAAATCCAATTATAAATATATAAATCCCTTGCTTTGCTTGTATGATGGGATCTTGCAGTATTATTTTTCAAGGTCATTAATAAATGACTGGGTTTATTAGTACATTAAATTAACATGTGACTATCTGTAATCATGTAATTTATTTATAGAACCCAATTTAACATTTTTATATGTTCGATATGGAAAGAGGATTTGTCTTGGGACCTGAACCTTGTTTGTACTTCATATTCTTCTTGAAACAGTATTACACTTCATTTTATCGTGGGTTAGTTTATGCCAGTTTAATACATTTATTATTTGTTTTCCTTGTTATCTTGGTTAATGAACTTCCTGGTTTATAATAAAATCGTTTTATGGCACTTTCTTTACAAAAATGTTTTGTAATAACTATAAGAAATTACAAATATGATTCTAAACAAAAAAATATGCTTGGTCATATCATTACAAAGTTTCAGAATTTTTAATCTATAAGTTTCATTCATTCTGGTTATTTATGACACTTTTCTGAGATCTCCTCAATGCACCTATCTAGTTGAGCCCAGAATTTAACGTCGATCTTGAACTCGAGCTGAGCTAAGCTGGATTTGAATGGCTAAATAGACAGCTTTGTTGGATACATCATTGAGAATGAATTCACTTAGATTTATCGATCTTTTGGAATGGGTTTAGTTGTTTTCAAAGGAAAGAAATCTATCATTTTCTTATTTTATTTGATTTGCTTTGAATATAACTTAAGGAAAGATAAAAATGACATCTTGAGTTTATTCCGTAGTTGATAATTTTTGATAATATTCTTGCTTAAAAATGCTAGAAAGGTAATCTATATTTTCCATATAACGTCTGCTAATTTTAGAATCGTTAACCACCTCTTGGGTTTTTAGAATTATTTAGGTCAGTCCTATTTATGATGACATTACTGCTGCTATGGTGTCTCGTCATCCATTTGCTATTTTCTTCCCCGTTATATTACTAATATGGCCTAATATTGATTCAGCTATGACTAATCAGCAGTTAATGGACCAAGGAAACCGGATGATGGATGAAACCGACCAAGCGATTGAGCGTTCAAAAAAGGTTGCATTTTTAATTTTGTCATACACAAATCATTCCGTGATTAACAAATCTACTATCTACATTTGTCTAGCAGATATTGAATGTAATTTAATAATCTTCACCAAGTGCCTTCTTCCTCTTATTTATTTATTTTAGCAAATTCTATGAAAACATTAATGTTAAATTGAATGCAAGTTATGCCTGTCTACCTGTCTAGCCAAGAATTAATAATGCAATCAGATAGATACTAGTAGTGAACGAGCAGGCTTCTTAATGCCAAATATTTTCCTGGATTACCTAGGTTGTACACGATTCTGTAAACATTGGGACAGAAACTGCAGCTGCCTTGAAGGCACAGGTTGGCTCTCAGGCTGCTTCTCTGTGTTCATTATTAATAATGAACCATTTCATTCTGACTTAGAGAAAAATAACCTCAAATAGTGACGATTTTGATTAGAAAGAGAACTTATTTTCTATGTCAGACGGAGCAAATGAACAGGGTCGTCAATGAACTGGATTCGATTCATTTTTCTATCAAGAAGGCCTCCCAACTAGTAAAAGAAATAGGTCGTCAGGTTAGTTTCAGCCACACCATTTCCTATTTATTTGCTCTTTCCTTTGCCTTTTCTGGTTTTGCTAAGCTTATTTCTCACAAACTTAGGTTGCAACGGATCGATGCATCATGGCACTTCTCTTTTTGATTGTCATGGGCGTGGTCTCAGTTATCATTGTAAAGGTTTGGTGTTATTTATTATTCATCTTTTCATAATTTTGTATTTGGAATAAGTCGGCTAAATCTTTTCACCGTCTCAAGAATAATGTCAATCGAATTCCAATCACAACAGGGGATGAGGAGAGGTGCGCTTGAGGGGGGGCTCTCGTCGTCGAAGGGAGCATTTGCGATGGGTGTTGAAGGGAGAGCTGAAGGAATGGAGGAGGGCTACCAAAAGAAGAGTGGAGAGGCGAGAGAGAGCTACCGGTCATGAGGAGGAGTTAGGAGGTTGGTCACTCGTTTCTCATCGAAAATGCAGCCAACGTTGTTATTGGTGCAGTGTGTATGGTCACCGAGCGGGCTCATGCACTCTTCCATCGCATTGTTTCAACTGTCACCAGAGCGGGCATCGAAGAGCGGCGTGCCCAGCCCACTCTTACTCCGAACAGATTGGGGTAGCAAAGCTGTTAACCCCTTGTGCGCCGCCGTTTCAATGGCACAATCATCGCGGATATCTTATACATGTGTTGTTCGTGGTGAAGTTCATGAACATTCATAGGCTAGCAATACCTTTCTTGTTGGCTACTACAAGAAAGGGGATGTGGATCTACGCTTCGTGGTAATCTTAGTGCAAGAACTACTGTAAGATTTGTTCACAGGAAATATTGTGCTGTGTCACCCAAAGTTTTGTGTGAGGGGGCTGCCAATTGCTGAATCAAAGACCCTGTTGAGCCGACTGTGGCTCAAAACTTGTGTAGAGGCCAGCAAGATTCACATATGGAGATGCCTCAAATGACAACCTCCAGGTGGCTCGAGTATTGGGAGTCCCTTTTCTATCTAGATCATTACATGCTTTGATGCCGGTGTTAAGAGATATTGGTAATGAAAGGTCCTTGTTGATGGTTTACCCACGTGGTTTGACCCAAGAATCCTGCTTAGAGAGCACGTACTCTTCCACTTTGGAATCAATTTTCAACTTGAAGGTGCGACGCCCTCGGATCCGGACACCCGTTTACGCCGCATTCACAATCAAATATCGCATTGGGTATATGAAATTACGGAGAAATTTTCCACGCTATTGTTGCATATGGCATTCAATTCCACATTCACAACCACAAATCAACGGGAAGATATGCCACCAACACTTTATTTCATTCATTTTCTTAATATATATACATGTACAAAAGAGGTCATCAGTTCATACATGTGTCCCAATATATATATATATATATATACAGAAGAGAAAGAAACATCTATAAAATAAGCTTGAGCAGAAACAATGGCAAAAGAAACCGTACCGTCTAGAATATAAACGATCTCCAGACATCATCAACCTGTTACTGTGCTGCAGGCTCCTTACTTGCCAAAACATGCAAGGAAGAAGAGGCATCACAAATGTGAATGCAACCCACAATTTAACAATAGCAAGTAATTTATTATGTGCAAAAGAAAACAAGTAGATATGCATGTATGAATAAAAATCTACCACTACCTGCGTAGAAAAAGGTTTTCAAATTTATTCCGCATGCGTTTATCATAACATTTTCCTATAATAAATGAGGCCAATAAGTAAATGTTGTTTACTTATTATCGCATGGGATTTTAATAAGAATTTAGCCACGTGATACTTTATTTATTCTTAATAATATATTAATCGGTAAGGATAATATTTTAATCAGATTTTCGTTTCTATCTATCTTTTCAAGTCTAGTGAATAGTCTGTGGTCTTGCTCTTTGTATAACCTCACATTATGACTCTAAGGCGTGAATATTGCCTTAGGGTTGGGTACCTTCGTAGGCATGTGGTGTTATATAATGCATCCTAACTAAGTTCCCAACACGTCCACTAGCTTATAGGGATTTTGACTCCAATTTAGTTATAGTTAATTTTAACCAACACCACTTATCATTGTTTTCAACTTTTAACCAAAATATATTATAACTCAATTAATTTTGATTGTAATTCCTCCCATCCACAACTGTAACTGACTCAGATGCAGCACCGCCAAGCCTGTTGGCGGAAAAGTAACTAAACTCAAGCGGTGAGGTAACCTCCTAAGAAACTCTTCCGTCTCGCCCTCTAATTGGTAATACTGTCCAATAGAGGGAACGGTCTACTCCAAAACTACTCCCCAGAGACGGGTGAGAAAGACTCTCTGGAAAAGTCACTCTAGAAATCGACCCGACCAGTAATGGGCAAACTAGCTCGTACAAAAAACTAAAACCGAGGATCCCTCGCTTAGGAATCCTAAAACAGAGGGTCAGCAGAACTGATCAAAAATCGGGAACCCAATGAGGCGTAAAAACACTGCGAGCTCACGTAAAACTGTAAAAAGATTGGGATCCTAGACCCACGCACTTGGTGGCCGCTGCCCTAATTGGGCTTCCTTTCCTCCGCCTAGTTGAGGGTCACCGCGTCCTCGCATGGTTAAGTATAAGGGTCACCATAACCGACACTCATATATCACTAATTTATCATCTTTCTTATTTTCTTGATTCCTTAACTCTTTCTCAACTCCTTTTGTGGGTAACCTTTCAGATCGTAGGTACTTTGTCTCAACTTATCATTTCATTATGCTTACGGATCAATTTATAAATCTACTACCCATAATGATCTTAGAATTCATTTGATGACTTTATAAAAGAAATATATTTATATTCTAATATTTCTAATTTCATTTTTCTCATTAAGGATATGAGATTAGGCGTTGATTGTATCTAGATCAAGTTTGTTTCCATGAAATTTTCCCTAACCTTTTCTTATCTTTTACACAGGAAAATTATACCATAATTTAATGAACTGAATTTGTTGGGATTATACGCAAGTTAATTACTTCCAAATATTTAAGGTTTAACATGACATCATTGAATAACCAACTCTAAATCGGTGACTGAAATTGATCTTTTTAAATATTTGTTAATCATCCTCAAATATTCAAATTTCAATATGAAGTTAATGAATGAAAAATTGTGAAAATATGGATTTAAAAGCTAATAGTCAAAACTGAAACTGGGGTTTGATTGTATCTTCTTAGTTATTTATTCTATAGATAACAACTCTAGAGTACAGACGTAATAGCTTACATTTTTGTATTTTCTATTGACAAGTCTACTTATTCATCTAATATGACTTCCACGTTTTGTTTCTCAACATACCCTTGTGCTAGTGATAGTGCATAATTGCAGAGAATAAGCACCAAAATCCCAGTTTGTGGTCCTTACTGCAGATGAATATGTTCACCAAAATGAATCGTAGAATTTGGTCAATGATTTGGATCTCACATTATGACACCAGAAACCACTGTTACATCTCATATATATATATATATACCACAAAATGAAATATCAGTAGTATAGCAATATCCCCATGTTCACAAAAACTTCTACTGAAGTTTCACCAGTATTTCAATAGATTATTAACATAGGTTTCTTTTAGCACCTTTGAGAAAAATTTCACAGAGGGGTTGTTCCTTCCAAATTAATTAAGTATGCTCTCATCCTACTATTTTAGTTATTACTCTAAATACTACGCCATTCGAAAAATGTTTTCCCATTATTGCTTATAACCTTCACCAGTGAACCACTGTTTTAAAATCTCTCCTAAAGTAATTCAATGGGCAGGGAACCGAGACAACAGTAACAAAAATTTGAATATCTAATGGGTCTGCTGTTTGATGATAATATTATATAGCAGCAGGAACTAAGTGTGTCATTAAGTTTATCAAGTGAACCATTTATCCACTTCATCTACTACTAATTGCAGGTAAAATAAACATTTACATGTGAAATTATATCATCATTATTTTCTTAGAGTAAGGTAGCTGACAGCCAACGTAAACCAGTCGGAGACTACTTCCTAAATAATATTTTTTTAAAAAATATTATTTACGAAGTTGCTTCATGATAGTCGGATCTTTTCAACATGGTTTTAAGCAAACATACAGATTTCGTTGGGGCGTTCCCTACTTGCGACGCGTTGCATCGCCCGAATGCAATGAAAAATTGGCAAGGGCCGCTACATCGCAGCCTGGATGTAGTTCAAAATTTGCAAGGGTTCTCGCATGAGGAACACATGCAGGTAATTAAGCTAGTTCCGTTGCATCACCGCCGGGATGCAGTCCAAAATTTAAAAGGGTTCTCGCATAATGGACGCATGCGAGTAAAGAGGTTAGTTCAAAAGAGATTGCAACGGAAGTTACGTATTGGTAGTTGGAATATTGGTACTTTGACTGGAAAATTGATGGTGATAGTGGATACGATGGAAAGAAGGAAGATTCATATACTATGTCTTCAAGAGACTAAATGGGTTGGAGAGAAAGCAAGGGAGATCGAGAAGACATGCTTTAAACTTTGGTATTCAGGTAAAGATAATGGTAGAAATGGTGTTGGAGTGGTTGTTCATAAGGATTTGAAGGATTGTGTGGTTGAGGTGCAAATATTCGGGGATCGGATTATTTTGCTAAAATTGGTGCTTGAAGAAGAAATTCTAAATATAATCTCAGTTTATGCACCGCAATTGGTTTAGATGAATGGACTAAACAAGCTTTTTGGGAGGATCTAGATAAGATTTTACAAGGAATCCCACAAAGAGAGATGATTTGCATATGTGATCTTAATGGACATGTGGGAAAAGATGCTTCAGGGTATGCTAGTGTTCATGGAGGACATGGTTTTGGGAATAGAAATGAAGAGGGAAAAGTCATCCTGGATTTTGTAACGGCATATGATCTTTTCATAGCAAACACTCTCTTCAAGAAGAGGGAGGATCATTTAATTACTTATAAGAGTGGGCCAACTAGAATACAGATAGATTACTTTGTGTTGAGAAGAAGAGATCGGTTGTGTTGTAAAGACTGCAAAGTAATCCCAGGAGAGATTTTGACAACTCAACATCGCTTGTTATTCTTGGATGTACAAATAAAAGATCTGGTAAAGAAAAGGAGGGTTCCTAAGATCACTAGAGCTAGATGGTGGAATCGTCCACTGAAGCAATCGAGCTTCAGGGAGAAGATTTTAGAAGATTTATCTTGGGATTGCAGTGGAAGTGCAAACGAGATGTGGGAGGCAGTAGCATCTTGTATCCGAAAGGTAGCCAAAGAGATGCTAGGCGAGTCAAAGGGAGGAGCCCCAGGTCAAAAGGAGGCTTGGTGGTGGAGTGAAGGGGTGCAAGAGAAGCTAAAAATTAAAAGAACATGCTTTAAAGGTATGTCTAAGGATAGAACAAAGTAAACTGTCACAAACTACAAAATAGCGAAGAAGGAAGCAAAGAAGGCTGTAAGCGAAGCTAAGTCGAAAGCTTGTGAAGTTTTGTATAAAAATCTCGACTCTAAGGAGGACCAGAAGGATATATTCAGGTTGGCCAAAGCAAGAGAAAGAAAGACCAAAGACCTTTCTCAAGTGAGATGCATTAAGGACGAGGAAGGTCACGTGCTTGTTACTCAGAAGGATATAGAGACTAGATGGGAGCAGTACTTCCATAAACTTTTCATTGGGGAAGGAAATAGATAGATCACTTTGGGTGATCTAACTAGTAATGAAAGTTACTTGAATCGTGCAAGCTATAGACGGATACAAAGAAAGGAAGTAGATGTGGCTTTGAAGGCTATGAGACCTGGGAAAGGTGTAGGAATGGATGACATCCCTGTAGAAGTATGGAAAGTTTTAGGTGAGCGCGGTTTGAGTTGGCTTACGAATCTATTCAATGTTATTTGGCGAAGCAAGAAAATGCCTGAAGATTGGAGGAGGAGTATCGTGGTGCCTCTTTATATGAATAAAGAAGACATTCAAAATTGTTCAAATTATAGAGGTATCAAGCTGATGAGTCACACTATGAAAATTTGGGAACGTGTGATCGAGAAAAGGTTGAGGCAAGTTTCCAACATCAAAGAAAACCAATTCAGATTCATGCCTGGTCGCTCAACTATTAAAGCCATCCATTTGCTGAGGAGAACAATAGAGATTTATAGAGCTAAAAGGAAGAACCTCCATATGATCTTTGTTGATTTGGAGAAGGCCTATAATTCTGTCCCACGAGAGATATTATGGAGAGTTTTGGAGAAGAGACAAGTGCCTGTCCTATACATTAACCTCATAAAGGACAAGTGTGATAGGGCTTTATCTTGTGTAAGGATCCCGTCTGGGAAGACTGGCTATTTTGACATCAATATTGGTTTACATCAAGGTTCAGCTTTGAGTCCATTTCTTTTTACTTTGATTATGAACAAGTTGACAAGTCACATTCAGGACGAGTTACCTTGGTGTATGTTATTTGCTGATGATATTGTGTTGATTGACGAGACTAGAGATGGAGTAAATGAGAAGCTTGAGGTCTGGAGACATGAGTTGGAGAGTAAAGGATTTCATATAAGTAGGGCTAAGACAGAATATATGGAGTGTACCTTTGATGGAAGCAATGGTGAAGGAATTGAGGTGAAGATTAGTGGTGATAACATTCAGAAGAGAGATTCTTTTAGATTTATGGGATCTATTTTGTAACATGATGGGGAAATTGATGGAGATGTTACTAATATAAAAAATGCAGGCTGGCTAAAGTGGAGAGGAGCCTCTGCTGTTCTCTGTGATAAGAAAATTCCTTTAAAAATTGAAGAAAAGTTTTGCAAAGCAGCCGTGAGACCTGCTATGCTCCATGGATCTGAATGTTGGCCTGTGAACCATAGACATGTGCAGAGAATGGCTGTAGCAGAAATGAAAATGCTAAGGTGGATGTGTGGACACACACGTAAAGATCGGATTCGGAATGATGCAATCAGAAAGAAAGTTGGTGTTGCTCCGATCGAGGATAAGATGTGAGAAAACCGCTTAAGATGGTTTGGTCATTTGCAAAGAAGATCAACTGATGCATCAGTTAGGAGATGCGAGTGTTGGGATGTTGAGCCGGCTAAGAGAGTGCGGGGACGGCCCAAGAAGTGTTGGAAAGAGACCATACGAAGGGATCTTTATTTTGTGGATAGAAGCCCATGATTGACCCAAGATAGATCTGAATGGAGGCGAAGAATCCATGTAGCTGACCCTACTTAATTGTGGGAAAATGCTTTGTTGTTGTTGTATTATTTTCTTAGAGTGGTAGCAGTAGCAGTCTGTAACCTTTCTAGATTCAAAAATAAATTTTTCTATGTGAAAGAAGAGAAAGAAATGTATAGAAAATGCATGCGTGGCAGCAATAGGAAGGGTTTAGGATTGTACTTGGGTTGTTTCAAACGGAAAAGCAGCAAGTTGAGCTTGGATGAGTGCTGGACAGCAGCTCCTTGAGGAAGAATTAGCTCCAACAAAGGTAGAAATGGGCTGCAGCAGGGGATTCTTTGGTCTGTTGGAGAGGAGCAGCAGTTGCTGTTCAATTTTAGGCTTCAACGACAAATGCAGATGTTGGCTACTGCAATGTGGAAAATTCTAGCAAGAGATGTGGAGAATAGAGAAGAGGAAGAAGAGCTCTTCATTGGAAGAAGTTGAGAGAAATTGGTGGAAAGTTGGTGTCTTTATATAGGGAAAGAGAATAGGAATGGGGAAGGTGGGGAGGAAGCTTCCTCCTCATGATGTCAGCCATGACATCAACATTCATGATGTCACTAGTGACATCATCCATGATGACATCATTAATTAATAATAATTTTTTAACCAAAAACTTTATTTATTTAATATACTTAAAGTTGATCGCATTTGCGCCCCGGGCCTCGGATTTTGACGTGCAATATCTTGATTTGATCGTCTCTGAACGACGATCAATATGAGTATAATATCGATATACTTCCGATTGGGTTTTGAACCCCCTAATTTTCGAGATATGGTTTCGATTTGGGATTAAATTTTGTGATTAAAAATATACAACGATATCCGATTGACGAACGGTCGATTCCGTTGGTCTTGTTTTGTCGAATCAGATTTTATGACGGTCTCGATTCATTTTGTGGTTTTCGAATTTGTGTCGTGGCTTTTCCGCGGCGCACATTACAATGCGACCGATTTTTGGTCAATTTTTTCCCGAACGACTTTTGACTTACGAGTAATTGATCGATTTATGTTATTTAATATTGATGGACAACTTTATTGGTTTAGCTTGACCTTAATCGAGTCGGGTTCGAGTTTAATTGGAACCCGGTTGTTATAAAAGGTGGGAAGAGCATCATTCAATCTCAAGGTGAGCATTCTTCCAGCATCGCCACCGCCATCACCGGAGATGATGGTGGCCGAAAGCTCCTCCTCGGTGGCTAGTTTTCCTCGAAAATTGGAATGCGAGTCCCAAAATTATCGCAGTCGGTTGTTTTAGGGGAGCCAAGCTTGGAAACTATTCAAAAGTAGAAGATTTTCCAGAGGATAATGCAGGGTACGATCCTTTAATGGAGGTCTTCAAGATTTATCCAAAGAAGAAGGTCAGACGGCTGTCTCATCGTTCATTCTAGACCTAAGGTTCCGCCAGCTGTTTCTGGGTGGGAATCCTATTGATTGCTCCTTATTTATCCGGGTAGAATTAAACCCAACCCGGTTTGAAATTCTACTGACAGACCCGATTACAGAGGCCTTCGTGGAGTTGAGTACTTCGGATCGTCTATGGTTCTCGGATCCATACTAGTTGAAGCTCCATCATTCGATCTTTTCGGGCCGGAGAAGACCCGATAGGATCACTTGTGATCCACTTTCGATCATTGCTCTACCATACGAAACTTCCAGCCCAGAATGGCATGGGGGATTGGGTGAGGTTGTCGGACCTGCTCCCATCGAGCCTCTGCAACCTCTTGGAGATCCTCTTCCCCTCCCTTGGTGATTGCGACTGACCCTTCCTCACATAAAACCCCTTTGACTACCACTGCTCACTGGCGACTAAACCTTGATTGGGCAGTAAGCATTCTTAAGGGGTCGGTGGTGTAGAATCTTCTGAGAAGTGGGAACCCTTTCTTGCCATCGACCTCTTGCCCCTCTACATTAGTTCCTTGCGAAGAAAGGAGGGGTAAAAGTTACAGAAGCAGAAAGAGAACTAGGGCTACATATTCAATGCCTAGCTCAATTCCTGCCCATAAAGCATTGTGGTTGAAGCGGCATGCACTATTGCTATCTCAGGGCATCCACATGGTACTAAATGAAGGTACTAACTTGGAACGTGAGGGGTCTGGGTGACCCAGAGAAACAAAGCTTAACATGAGCTCTTTTAAAAGACTGGGGCAGTGATGAGTCTACGTTTCATCATCTTTATTCTATCATTTTGGCTTAAAAACCCTAGTAAATGCGTGTAAATAGGTTTAATTCATGCATTTTATCATTCATGCATATTGGTGTAAATAGTGTACAAAATACAGTTTTTAATGCCAAAATTATAAAATAAAGAAAAGAAAAGAAAAAGAATAAAATATTACAAATATTTTATGACCCAAAACCCCGAGACCTAGGCATCTCGATGACTAGGTCGACAAGGAATAAAGTAGGGGGAGATAAGGGCCAAAAACAAAAAAAATTCCTTTTATTTTAATTCACTCTTTATTCATTTTGGGATCTATTTTTAGTTTCAGTTTTTATACTTCAAATAAAGAAGCTTTGAACATGAAAGTTGTAGATAATGAAATATAGAAAAATACAAAATCGATTTCATACAAAAAGTTTCAATTTGGCTAAGTGACTAATAGGATATTTGGTGCTTGACTTTTGTCTTGCCTGCTTTACTCCTTTGCTTCCTGTGTTCGACCCCTACTTGCTTGTCATTATACAGTTTTAGTAGGGTATAATAATTTTAACTCCTGCTTTTAATTGCTCAATTATTCATTTGGGTTCATTGTTAATCAACGTAAGGATTGGAGTAGTCGCTTCAGCAACAGTGAGCCTGAGTTGTCAGGCCATTACTTAGCGACTCCCGTCTTTTCGTTTTTCAAATGGCACCGTTGCTGGAGAGCATCGGCTTGTAGAGTAGACCTTTGTCTTTTTACTTGCTTAGCCATTTTTGATTATCTCTTTCTATTGGATCATTAATTGTGAACTGTCTGACATCTCTTTCTTGTTTTCTTACGAGGGATCACGGACCAAGGAGGATCGCCTAGGTGATTCTACGCAACCTTGGGAAGCAGAGCCGGCTATTCTAGCATAGCCGGCAGGAGAGAGCAGGGGGATCTTGAGAGAGAGAGAGAGGATAGTTAGGTTTTTAATTTTTGTGAGAGAGAGATTTATTGATTATAAATTTGTAATATACAGGTACACAGGACTTTGGACATTCGGGCCCAATTTCCAAGTGTTTGTTCATTTGGGGACTCACCGCAGTTTTGCCGCGTTTTCATTGCATTATTTATTTTGTTTTTCGATTTTGTTTTCTTTCTTTTGTGGAATGAGCCCTTAGTCTTTAGGTGTGCTTGATCGTGTAATCTAAGATCAAAAACCTAATAACCATTGCATGTATCTATAGTCTCTACGTTTGGACTTAGATATAATTAATTGTATAGTGCTCAGTCTTGAAGTCACGTACCGCTAGAGGTCGTATACAGCGCGTGCATGACCCATTGTGGCGGGCACCGATCGACATCAGAGATCGGACTTAGGCTTCATTCTGAGTACTTAGCATTTGGTTCTTCACGTGTAGCAATTGTCTGCTTAGGACGATTTCCGTGTGCATATCGACATTTAGTTTAGGTTTACAAATTCCTATTTTGCATCCCGCATGGAGAGAGCTGGGATGCACTGTAAGTCTTCTGACTGAGCATTCATCATTTAGGCACTAAAGTGAGATTTCCATCTTAGTATCGCCTTGCATTGCTTTTCCGATCTTCTTCATCTGTTTTTGGATCAATTAGGAATTAAAGAAAATACCAAAACGGTAGGCGCTTGTATTGAATCTACTCAAAACAAGTGATAACACAAAAAAATTAAAAAAGGATCTGCTAAAATACTTGACCTAAATAAAATTGATTAATTGAACTCATTGCCTTGGGGTGAGCAAAGCCCTCATTTGTTTTCATGTTGCATAGGAAGGTTTCCTTCCAGTGAGGTGAGCGACGTCGTAAGGATTAGAGCCCAAAGCCCAGTCTGTGGCTGCCTTGTGTATCGCCTGGATTTCCGAAGTATTGGTTTCGCCTATCGGCTTCCTCCCTCTATTTCTTTGGCTGAGTAGGGATCCAGGAAGGGTTACAAGGACCTCAAAAAGTGCAGACTACAGGTTACAAAGGAGGAGGACAAGTACGGGATACTTTTATGGCAATACTCTCTCTCCTATAGGCGTAGCGCTCTAAGGACTCGTTACAAGATAAATTGCCTGAATTCAAATCTAAAAATCACAAAGTTAATTACCAAACCTTCACGGCTTCACCGGTCGAGTTGGTGAATCCATTGCTTTGAGGTTTGATTGATTAGTCTTATTAAGGTCAAGATCAAACATCGCGCCTTTGCGCTATTTTGCTCTCCTTCATTTGACCCTTGCTCATTGTGAGCCTTCTACTGTTTTACGCTCCCTTTGTTTCTTGTTGACCTCCGTATCTTTCATCCACATAGATCTTCTGCTTGATCTTTGAGATGGCGACGAATGGACAGTTTAGTCGAGACTCTGTCGACACCCACATCAGTTCCATCCGCTCGCCTTCTCCAATAATTTGGGGTGATTCTCGAGAACCCCGATTCGAACTCCGTGAACCGATCTCCAGACTCCCCGCCTTCTTCAATAAATCAGGATCACTCTTGTCCCGAACTCTGTCCTGTTGTAGGAAATGTAGAACTTGTTTATTCCAGAGAACCCTAGGTTCTCTTATATAGAGGAAGCCTATGGGTAAATTACATAAGACGGAACAATAAAGATAAGCATAACACATAAGTACATAAATACTAGAAATATCTCTACACTCCCCCTCAAGATGGAGCATAGATGTCAATCATGCTCAGCTTGGAAGTACATTTCTGAAATGGCCCTCTGAGCAACGGCTTGGTGAAAATATCTGCAGTCTGTTCACCTGAACTCACATGAGAAGTATAAACTAACCCTTTCTGAATCATGTCCCTGGTATAGTGGCAGTCTACCTCAATATGCTTTGTCCTTTCATGAAATGCAGGATTATTAGCAATAAATAATGCGGCTTGATTATCACACTGTAACTGCATGGGTAACGATACATCTGTTAATACGGCTCGAACCCACATCATCTCCGTGCTAGCCTGTGCCATGGCCCTGTACTCAGATTCAGCACTAGATCTAGTCACCACTGTCTGTTTCTTGCTCTTCCAAGAGACTAAGGAACTGCCAATGAATACCGCAAATCCTGAGGTAGATTTCCGATCTCTAGGACATCCTGCATAGGCCGCATCAGTACATGCAGAGATAGAAAGATATGTTTCTTTCCTAAACAACAATCCTGCACTTGGAGACGACTTTAGATATCTCAGTATCATATATACAACATCCATGTGTACTTGTCTGGGTTGCTCCATGAATTGACTCACCCGACTCACTGCAAACGCAATGTCAGGTCTGGTGATGGTAATATAGAGAAGTTTTCCCCCCATTTCTCTATATCTTCTTTTATCAACTTTCTCTGTGTCATCTCCATATAGCTTCATACTAGGGTCCATGTGACTAGTAGAGGGTCAACACCCGATCATACCTATCTCCACAAGCATATCTGTAATATATTTCCTTTGGGTCATCACAAGACCCTGCGCATTCCTTGCAAACTCCAATCCCAAAAAGTACCTTAGAGTACCAAGATCCTTAGTCAAAAACTGACTGCCTAGAAATGCTTTTGCCATCTTTATCCCCTGCATGTCATCTCCCGTAACAAGTATATCGTCAACATATACCATAATAACAACAATACCTTTGGGAGTCTTTTGGACAAACAAAGAGTAATCGGCATTCGATTTTATGAAGCCTTGCGTCTGGATGAGATATGAAAGCTTCTGAAACCATGCCCGCGGACTTTGTTTAAGGCCATATATGGCCTTGTGTAGTCTACACACCATATGACACTCCCCCTCAGCAGCAAACCCCAGAGGCTGTTGCATGTAGACTTATTCCTGCAGATCTCCATACAAAAAGGCATTTTTGACATCAAGCTGAAACAAGGGCCAATCACGTACCACTGCAACTGAGAGGAGATTACGTAGCATTGAATGACGCGCCACTGGAGAGAAGGTGTCTATATAGTCCACCCCATAGGTCTGAGTGAATCCACAGGCCACTAGTCTTGCTTTGTAGCGATCAAGGCTGCCATCCGCATTATACTTGACAGTAAAGACCCATTTACAACTGACCACAGAAGCACCTGGAGGAGCAGCAACCAAGCTCCATGTACCACGAGATCGCAAGGCAACCATTTCTTCTTCCATGGCTAACCTCCAGCAGCTATCTTTCAATGCATCATGATAGTTCCGCGGTATCTTTACGGTAGATAGAGCAATGGCAAATCTCTGGAAATCACCAGTGAGGCGATGGAAGGAGACCTGGGAAGCAAGTGGGTAAGACGCACATGTCCTCTTGGACTTCCTTAGGGCAATAGGTACATCCAAATCATCAGCAGTGTCCACATGTACATCAATATCCTGCACTTGTGCATTGTTAGTCCCATTAGTACTCATATTACCTGGACATACCTGGGGCATTGTAGATGAATGACGACCTCCATGAGCAGTATTCGGACGACGAGTGTAGAATTTTGGTAAAGGTGGTACTGGTGGTTGGGAAGGTGGTGGTGGTGGTGACACTAGAGGAGTAGGTATGTGACCGGGCTGACGTATAGGAGGGGGTGGCACATAAATCTCATCAGCAGTATTTGAAGGCATCATCCTATCACATGTAGGCAAGAAATACATGACGTTTTCAAAGAAGGTGACATCAGCACTGACATAATATCTGTTATTCACAGGATCATAGCAACAGTAGCCCTTTTGAGTACGAGAGTACCCCAGAAAGACACTTGACAACCCTAGGTGAGAGCTTGTCAATCCCTGGCGCAAGTTGATGGACAAAAGCAACTGAACCAAAAACACGAGGAGTTAAAGTGAACAATTCCTTGTCAGGAAAAACAACAGAAAGAGGAACTCTCTCCCCCAACACAGAAGATGGCATACGATTGATTAGATAACCTGCCATAAGTACCGCATCACCCCAAAACGACAGAGGAACACTACTATGAATGAGTAAAGTTCGAGCCACATCAAGAAGATGACGATGTTTCCTTTCAGCAACATCGTTCTGTTGAGACGTATATGCACAGGTTGTTTGGTGAATAATGCCACGAGATAAGAAGAAATGGGAAAGAGCACGGTTGCAAAATTCTAATGCATTATCTGTACGTACAATCTTTACATTAGAAGAGAAGATATTCTGAATTTCATTGATAAGATTCTTGATTACATCCCCCGCTTCAGATTTATTTTTCAATAAAAAGACCCAAGACAATCTAGAGAAATCATCTACGACCACTAGGTAAAATCTGTGTCCCTGGTGATCAGGTACACGACTCGGACCCCAAATATCAACATGCAATAACTCAAAAGAGGAGCGACTGCTCCTAGACTCACGACTAGGGAAAGTAGACCTGTGATGCTTTCCCAACTGACAAGCGTCACACTGAAAGGAAGACTTGGGTGAAATCTGGGGCAAGATATGACGTAGCTTCTAAAGAGGGAGATGACCAAAATGCAGATGCCAAGTAAAGGGAGAAGCAGATCCACTGGACTGAGATGAGACACCAGCATAGGATGTGGGAACCAACCGATAAAGTCCATCCTGCTCACAGCCACAACACCTTGCCCGTAAGAATGTCCTGAAAGATAAGAGAGGATGGGTCAAATATAGCTCGACAATGCAAATCCTTCGTAAGCTGGCTAATAGAAAGCAAGTTCATAGAAAAATCTGGAGCATGCAAAACATTCAACAGACGAATGGAAGGTGTCAAACTGATCTCCCCCTGCCCAATGATGGGGGGATGAGTGCCATCTGCTATCACTACCGATCTCCCTTGAGAAACTTCCCTGTAGGATGTAAACTTATCTCTGTCTCGACAGAGATGATGTGTTTTCCCAGAGTCCAATATCCATTCGGAAACATCCGGACTGTGACATGAAGTAAATGCATAAACGCCATGGCTGATGTGCTGGCAGAGGCTGAGGCTGCGATGTCCGAGTGACCTCCTGGCTAATCAGTAGAGGCAGGAGGCATGATATCCCGTAATCTGGCGACAAGATCGTCAAACCTCTGGTCGGAAGTAGATGGCAGTGTAGAGACAGCATGCTCGGCTGCACGTGCAGAGGCAGGAAAACCATGCTTAGAATAGCATGTGTCTTCCATATGACCCGAGCAATTACAGAAGGAGCATGGCTGACGAAAGCGACCGTCTCGACTGCAAGGTCCACGGCCACGAAAGGAGGAAGCACCTCTGCCACGTGAAGCAACCATTGCCGAGGGAGGCGGCGTAGACGCAGAAGAAGGAACTGAGATTCGGCTTAGTCGCCGATACACTTCCTCCACTGGAGGAATAGTCGCATCTGCCAATATTTGTGAGCGAGCCGCATCATATTCCGGGTCTAGTGCCGCTAGTAAGACCCCCACCATTGTAGCATTCCGGAACATCTTCTGCTGCTCAGGGGTCGCTGTCAGGGGAATGATACTGTAGAGCTTCTCAAACATCCCCCGTAGAAATGTATACAACGAATGCAACGGGCGGCCATTCTGTTTGACCGTAAAGATGTCATGCTGAAGTTGAAGAATCTTTATCTCGTTCTTCATTTGTGAGTACGTTGCTGCAAGAATATCCCGCATGGCCTTAGCCATGGGCTGGTGTAGAACATCGTTGGCTATCTCCATTGTTAGAGTGCCAGAAAGCCAGACCTTGGCATACGAGTCATCGGCCTCCCATGAGGCGTAAATCCCCGTCTTCTCCTCCGGCTCATCTTTGATAAGAATGTGCTTCTTACCATTGAACTTCATCAGGCTCATTAACTACATCGCCCAGAGCTCGTAATTCGTCCCATCCATTTTGACTATAGGCGCTGGACCCTTGAATGCGCCAGTGGAGGGCATATCAACCTTGTTGTCTGATATATTGCCGGGGAAGAAGAGCTAGGGTTTGTAGACTAATGAAGAATTGTCTACATAAACCTGAAGGGGTATTTGTACATATGTAGACTTATGCACTCAAACCCATGAAGGAAGAAGGGGCGGGGGCCGGTGGCGTGGAGATAAGAGGCCGGCAACGTGGAGGGGCCGGGGCCGATGGCGTGGAGAGAGGCTGGGGCCGGCGTGGAGAGAGGTCGGCGGCGGCGTGGAGGGGCCGGGGCCGACTTGGAGAGAGGCCGACAGTGGCGTGGAGAGAGGCCGACGTGGAGAGAGGGGCGGCGAGAGGGATGGGGGGATGCTAGGGTTTAGGGTGGCTTTGATACCATGTTGTAGGAAATGAAGAACTTGTTTATTCCAGAGAACCCTAGGTTCCCTTATATAGAGGAAGCCTATGGGTAAATTACATAAGACGGAACAATAAAGATAAGCATAACACATAAGTACATAAATACTAGAAATATCTCTACCTGTCTGTTTTGGATGGCCATTGATTTCACTCCTTATACATCGCCATCTTAACAAAGTTCTGTGTTGTCCTTAACACAGAATATTTTTCTCCATTTGGTGCTGCAATTCAGACTGATCGGGACATTCTTCCATGTGCAGACCGAGAACCCAATTCCGAGCCAGCAAGTCAAGCATAATCTGAGATGGTCGGTGGAAGGGGAAAGGGACCACAGTCTCAACCTGAAGCTGAAGTCAACCCTGAGGAAGGGCAATATATCACTTAGAATGATGTTAATACTCAGCTGCTGGCATCCATCCAAGCAATCCAACAACAATTGACCAACCGAGCCCTGGTCCAGACCGTCTTCCAAGATATGCTGAATGATCTGAGAAGGAGGGCCGATGCAAGAGATGACCGAAGGGAGGATGAACCAAATCCTGACCAAGAGTTCAATTTTGGAGGAGCTGGAGATGAGCTTTCAGTGGGAAGACCCGAATTTGATAGAATGGACGCAGACCTCTAGCAACCGAAGTCGGCGTTGAAGGAGACATACAATCCTGGAGCGGACCGCATCACTGAGTGGATCCAAATTCCACAAATCCACGCCCACTTCAAGCTGAAGCCACAATTTTTGTCTCTGCTTCCCACATTCCATGTGAACACCACTGAGGAACCATATATCCATCTCAAGAAGTTCGACCACATCTGTGCTACTGCTCACTACCCTGGAATTCCTTTGGGGGTAGTCAAGATGACCACCTTTCCCTTCAGCCTCCAAGATAAGGCCTTATACCGGGTCGACCACTTGGGGAAGGTAGTCACGACCTGGGAGGAGCTTAAGTCTGCATTTCTCCACAAATTCTACCCTCTCGGTTGTTTGAATCAAATGCGTGCCCGTATCTCTAGTTTCTGCCAGCAACCCCACGAAACTATCCATGAAGCGTGGGAAAGATTCAATGATCTTCAGGAGAAGTGCCCCCACCATGAGATCCCAAAGACCAGTCTTGTACAACACTTCTTTGGTGGGCTCACACTTGAGAGCCAAAAGCTCGTCGATGCCGCATGCGGCGGCTCCCACTTTAACAAGGACGAGGACGTGGTGTGGAACGTCTTCGAGGAAATGGCTGAAGGAGAAGCCACTCAATCCTCGTCCCGCGTGTACATGAAGATGCCAGCCGCCATCAACAAGCCCGTGAACATGGCTACTCATACCCATGGTTTTAAAAGGCGGCGCCTTGAGGCGCAAAGGCGTACGCCTCAGGTACAGACTTAGGGGCGTACGCCTCAGCCTCGCCTGAGGCGCTCAAGGCATGAGGCGCTCGAGGCGAGGCGGAGGCGTAAGCCTCGAGTCATGAGGCTTTTTTACATTTTTTGTTACACATAACCCTATTTTTTTGTTAGCATTATATTTTTTATTTTTGTATTTTTGTTTCCATGTTAAACCTTGCATATTTCTAAATATATAGCTCCATGCAAAGAGAAGAGATAGCTTGAAACAAGCGAAGTTACATGATCTTGTATACATCATATTCAATTTATCATACATCTACACATACTAGTTCTATTACACATATTTTTGTTTGAATTGTAGTAGAATTTTATATTAGTTGCAAGTTTGCAACTTGATGTTGTTGTTTGGTTGTATAAGTTGTGCACTTAGAATAGTTATCACATATATGATATATGAAGTAATGTTGAAAAATAAACACGTGAAGACTGAAGTAAAATAATTATTACATTTTATTGTGAGTAGCTGAATACAAATAATTATTACTTGTTGGGGTATGATACGGCAGGAGGGGATGCATATGACAGTTCTCCAACTACATCCAACAAGACAATTGATTGGGATTCAAGGCATATTAATATTTTTTTATTCACACTAGAGATTATGGTTTCTATTGTACTTTAGTATTAAGTATAGACTTTAGTTTAATACTCATATAGAGTTATTGAAGTTGGAATTGGAACATGATATTGTGTATATTAGTGGCTTAGTATTAGTTTTTTTGAACTTCAATGCCTTCATCGCTTATGTATTGTATCTTTCACTAGTTTTAAATTATTCCTGAATGTGTTTTTGGCAAAATATAATAGTATTATATTTTTTTAAATGTATTTTGCTTTAATTTAATTTTTTTCCAAAAAAATGAGGCTTACGCCTCGACCGCCTCGAGGCTTACGCCTCGCCTCAATTTCAGAGAAAACGCCTCGGATCGCCTCGCTCTTTTTTAAACCTTGCTCATACCGAAGACAGGGATGGGAGATCCAACCTAAGCATCATCGGTGCTACCTGTCTAAGGTAGATATCATCGAGATGAGGTCGCAGGACCTCGAGAAATTATCAGTGATTGAGAAGAGGACCCAGGGCTTGGAAAAGCTCGACTTGATTTCCTAGCAGCTGGAGCAGCTCGTTCGAGCCCTGAACGCCAACATGTGCAACTCTGTATTTGCTACTGCCGAGCCGTCCACTGAGAAGAAGGAGCCTTTATTCATTAAACACCTCAACCGACTCGACCGCAGCCCCATCCTATTCAACATGTGTATTACGTGCAGGTTCTGGAGCAGCCCCCGCAGTCTCAAACACATATGGTTGTATATTAGCCAGAGTCTCAGCCGGCTTACTCTAAGCTGTTCTTTCCACCCCCGCCACTGATTCAGGAAATCAATGGTGTATGTAACAATGAAGCATAGCTGACCTGTCCTCAGGGACATTCTCTGGGTTAGAACATGGGCAACATGCCCTATCACCAGCAGCAACAGGGTGGGAGACCCTTCCAGCCCTCGTATCAGCATCAACCTCCGTCTCAGGGTAACACCTGGAGGCAGAATTATCAGAACGGTCCTCAGCAGTCCGGATATCGCGGTAAAGGATATCATCAGCAACTTGCTTGCCCAGTTTCATCAGCAGAATTCACAATATTCCTCCAACCCTCTGCCTCACCAATTCTCACAAGGATACCGGTCACAGTATCACCCTTCATATCCGCACCCTAGGCCCCATCGGGGGGAATCTTCTGAGATTGTGCTGGTTAACCCGTCCTTGCCTGCCTCGAACAATTGACGAAGAACATGGCTGAGATGAACCAGAAGATCGACGACTTGATGGCTGCGAAAACAACCATCCCTGCTCAAGTCAAAGCTAATCCGAACAATTTTCGACGCAAGGAGTAGGTAGCCGGTAGTGTCCAACCCGATTCAGGTGAATTAAACTGCTTTTTATCTAATGTTGTTACTCTCAGGAGCGGTAGGACACTCCAGCCATTGGCGACGATGAAGGGAAAGCATCCTACATCTGACAGGGAATCGTCAGTCCAGCCAATGCAAGGGCCAAGAAGTATTTTTGGAGAAGCATCACCAACCAAAAAATCACAAAAAATGAAGAAAACAGCAAAATACAAAAAGATAGCAGCAGCTTCGGTGGACATAGGCCAGCATTGGAGACGTCTGCACCTGCCCCAGAACCAGCTCCTGACATGAGGAATCCTGCACCTGCAGCGAGTCCAACGCCAGCACCAGAAGCCGAACCTGCAGTTTTTGGTCCACACATTATAGATGATTCCATTCCTTTTTGCCATCTACTTGTAAATAACAATATGTATACTATTTTGAATGACATTGTGGGAGATTTTGTAAATATTTCTTTCACAGAAGCAATGAAAAAACACAAAAAAATGAAAAATTTGAAAAATGCTTTGTGTGATCCTGCCATCATAGAGATTATTCAGAATTTAGTGTTGAACATGCCCTTGATGAAAGCTCTTGAGTACATGCCCGTCGTGAAGAAAGGATTGAAAGATGCATGCACAACCAGGTGCAGGCCTCACCCTCATAACTCTAGGAATAAGGGTGGCAAGTCCGAAAAGTAAATCGTCACAATGGCCACAGTTAATGCCATTAGCAACCTCCCGGATAAGAAGCCAGATATGAGAGCACCTCTTGTGTGTTGTCAGATGTTCAATCAGGACTTTGAACGCACATTGCTCGATAACGGATCTTCTATAAATGTGATGCCAGCCTCACTGCTTACAGAATTCAGGCTAGGACCGCTCAAACCTACAAAGATGATTTTGCAGTTCGCAGACAAATCAGTTAAGCGGCCTAGGGGCCTGTTGGAGGATGTAATAGTCACGGTTCAGAGGAAGCAGTTCCCAACCGATTTTGTGGTACTAGATATGGACGTCCCCGCTCCATTGCTCCTGACCCCAATAATACTTGGATGACCATTCCTGCGAACGTCTAACGCAGTGGTGAATTATGGGACTGGAGAAATTACTTTTGGCGCTAGCAGCGAAACAATCAAAGTAGAGACCCTATGCAGCACCACCAGAAGGAACATCTGCATCATGCGCAAGGGTAATTGAGTATTCTGAAGACTGCGACTTTTTGGCAGAAGGTCAAGACACCAACCTATTCTTGGATGACAATGAGATCCATGAACTCCTCTACTCCGAGGAGGGATTGGAGACCGCAGTCGAATTTTCCCTTATCGATCAGGGTGAGGTACTTGCTGATATGCTGAATGAGACTTCCATGGGGGTGATGTGCCTTCATACTCAAGAGCAAATTATTGAAGAATCTTATGATGAAGAGGAAATTATTGAAACGTTCTGTAAAGACTTTAATGAGGAGGCAGAACAGAGCATGGTGGACGCCGAACAGTTGAAAGAATCACCACCAGAAGGAATAGCTGAAGTCACTTCTGAAGCAGCTCCGACCCTGCTAGAGTTGAAATTCTTTCCCTCCAATATGAAATATGCCTTTCTTGCGGGATAACCTGACATGTACCCGGTCCATATCAATGCGCAACTGACTGCAGACCAAGAATCTCGTCTAATGGAGGTTCGTGAATGCAACCGCAAGGCAATAGGTTGGAGAACTTTAGATCTCCATGGGATCAATCCATCTCTGTGCTCGCATCGTATTTTCCTGGAAGAAGATTGCAAACCCTCTCGAGAACTTCAGAGAAGACTAAATCCTAATCTGCGGGAGGTTGTTATGAAAGAGATTTAGAAATGGTGCAATGCGGGATTCATTTATCCCATCTTCGACAGCAAATGGGTGAGCCATATGCATGTGGTGTCAAAGAAATCAGGGATCACCATCGTAAAGAATGACAAAGGAGAGGAGATCGCGAACAGAGTACCCACTTCTTGGCGAGTGTGTGGATTACAAAAAACCTAATCTCGCCACTAAGAAGGACCACTTTCCTTTACCCTTTATCGACCAGATCTTGGAAAGATTGGCCGCGAAGGAATACTTATGCTTCTTGGATGGATACTCTGGGTATAATCAAGTTGCTATCGCTCCTGATGTCCTTTGGGTACATATGCCTTCAGACGGATGCCGTTCGGATTTGCAACGCCCTAGCCACATTTCAAAGGTGTATGCTAGCAGTTTTTGCCGACATGGTGGGCAACTTTTTTGAGGTCTTTATGGACGATTTTTCGGTCTATAGGGACTCATTCGATCAATGTCTGGATTATTTAGACTGAGTCTTACAAAGGTGCTGCGAAGTAAATCTGGTGCTTTCGTGGGAAAAAACAACTTCATGGTGACCGAAGGAATCGTACTGGGTCACGTTGTTTCTAAACGTGGCATGGAGGTTGACCCAGCCAAGGTGGAGGTGATTTCTAAACTCGAGCCACCTACAACAATCAAGCAAGTCAGGTCATTCTTGGGCCATGTCGGTTTTTAGCAACGATTCATCAAAGATTTCAGTAAATTAGCCAGACCTTTGACCGAGTTGCTAGGCAAGGAGAATGATTTCATTTTAGATGACCGTGTGCTCCTTGCCTTTAATTAACTGAAAGAATTAATAACTCAGGCCCCTGTCTTGCAACCACCGATTTGGACTCAACCTTTTGAGATAATGACCGATGCGTCATATTATGCCATTGGTGCTGTACTCGGACAGAGGAAAGATAATGTACCATTTGCAATTCACTACGCTAGTTGTACGCTCGATGAAGCCCAACAAAACTACACTGTCACCGAAAAGGAGCTGCTAGCGGTAGTCTTTGTCTTGGAGAAGTTCAGATCCTATCTTCTCGGATCCAAAGTGATCATCTACACTGACCATTCGGCCATCAGGTATCTACTGTAGAAGAAGGACGTCAAACCACGCCTTATTCGGTAGATCCTTCTCCTCCAGGAATTTGACCTTGAAATCAGAGATAAACTTGGGGTAAAGAATGTAGTGGCTGATCATTTATCGAGGCTTCCTGAACCAGAATCTCCTGAGTTGAGCCTGCAACCAATCACAGAGACCTTTCCAGACGAGACAATTCTGTCAGTCACATCGCTTCCGTGGTATGCAGACATTGTGAATTATCTCTTGACCAAGAGAATCCCATAGGATTGGCCGAAGTTGAAAATAGACAAATTCTTGTCTAAAATACATTTCTACCAGTGGGAGGATCCATACTTATTTCGAGAGGGTGCAGACTGTATCTGGAGGAGGTGCATTCCTCAGGAGGAAGTTCCAAGTGTCCTCGCCTTATGCCATGATCAAGATTCTGGAAGACATCATTCAGGCAGACGAATGACAACAAAAGTTCTTCAGAGTGGCCTCTGGTGGCTGACCCTATTCAAAGATGCAGACGATTATGTCAAATGCTGCACTGACTGTCAGAAGATGGGCAGAACCATAGGAATGAGAGACACGATGCCTCTGAAATTCATTCAGATATCAGACGTCTTCGACGCATGGTGCATCGACTTTATGAGCCCATTTCCAACAACCAGGGCTATGAATATATTCTGCTTGCCGTCGATTATGTAAGTCGTTGGATGGAGGCTATCCCCACCTGAACCGCCGACATAGAATTGTCTATCGATTTTTGAGAGATCACATCATAGCACGGTTCGGGATCCTTACGATTCTAATATCTGACGGGGGTAGTTATTTCATAAACAGAGAGGTGAAGAAGCTAACTCAAGAATTCTGCATTGAACATCGTGTTGCTTCACCTTACCACCCGCAGTCCAATGGCTTAGCTGAATGTTCAAACAGGGAGATCAAGACAATTCTACAGAAGCTTGTGCATCCGGATCGTAATAATTGGTCTCAGCTGCTTGATTCAGTTCTTTGGACTTACAGAACCGCGTACAAGTCATCCTTGGGAATGTCTCCCTACCTCCTTGTGTATGGCAAGCCATGTCATCTGTCCGTTGAATTAATTCACAAATCTTTGTGTGCCATCAACATTTGTAATTTGGATTCTGAGAAAGCCGAGAAGAACCGAAAGTTGGATCTGAACAGATTATTGGAATTCAGAGATTATGCATATGACAACAGCCTGATGTACAAGGAGATGGTCAAAACATGGCACGACAAGCATATCCACCGCAAGTCCTTCGAGCTGGGTCAGAAGGGTGGTTGTTTGATGCAAAATTAAAGATCTTTCCAAATAAATTGAAGAGCAAATGGACTGTGCCGTTTATGGTAAAGCATGTGCGTGACAATGGAAGTGTATTGATATCTAATTTGTCAGCTGACGCACAGCCATTTGTAGTCAATGGACAGCTTCTGAAGCCTTACCTTGAACATGATACATTCATGTCTGTCGTTGACTCTATTCAAGTAATCTATAGGGATGAGCCTAATATTTCTGAAGCAGCAGAAGAAGACAAAGCCGAGCAAAACATTTTTGAATGATTTTTCTTCTTTTCCTTCGTTTCTTCCCTATTCTACCGATAAGATGTCATCTCCATCATCATTGCTACACTTAGGATGCATTTTATCCTAAATGTAGGGGGGATGTACATCCCGAGTTGTTTCTTCTTTTCTTCTTTTCCTTTTCTATCTTCTTTATCTACCGAAAAGGTGCCGCCCCTTGTTGTCAGTCTTCTATACTTAGGACCTACTTTGTCCCAAGTATAGGGGGGTGTGCACCCCGAGTTCTTACATTCTTTGGTCCTCTCCACTGTCTTCTCTTCTTGTCTATACTTAGGGATATCTTACCCTAAGTATAGGGGGAGACAGTCTGAGTACGATATGTTCATTCCCACCTTGACCCTCCCTGCTTTGTGTACAGTCTGTTATACTTAGGATTATTTGATCCTAAGTATAGGGGGGACGGTCAACTTCTCATTCGTTCATTCCTTCATTCGTTAGTTATTCTTTAGATTTTCCTATACTCAGTACGAGTTATGTCTTCTCTTTTCTCTCTGATCAATGAGGACATAGCTCAAGCTAAGTATAGGGGGGTCGTATATACTACATATATACTTTAGCCATAACTCGTACTTTCGTATTTTTATTAATAATTATGGCTAATTACACCTTTAAAAATTCAGTAAAAACACTCAATAAAAAGATGTTATTATTTCTCAAATTCTGTTTATATTTACTGATTATCAAGAGAAAATATTTTTTGCAAAATGTTTGAAAAATAGTTTGAAAACCCGTTTGAAAAATATTTTGAAAACAATTTGGAAAACATTTTGTTCAATATTTTCAACCATTGTAAAAATATTTTGTTTTGAAAATTTATTTCTTTGTGTGAAATAAAATGTTTGAAAAAACTATTTGCAAATGTTTGAAAAATGGTTGCAAAAATATTTGAAAAATCTATATATACTGTTTGGAAAACCTTTGCAAAACGATTTTCAATGTGTACATGCTTGTAAAAAGTGATTGTAAAAATTATTTTGGACTATAGTTTTCGAAATAGTTTGAAAAACCTTTTTCAAATAACTTTAAGGAATATATACATCACATAAAAATCTATTTTATATACCTATAATATTGAGCACTTACACTTGTAAATGCTTAAAATCTACTTCTTGTAAATATAAGAAGCTTACCCGTGTAAATTATTTGACCTAGTTTTTATCCAAAATCTTTTCTTTGCAAAAATCCCAAAAACATTTGCAAAACTAAAAATCCAAAAATATTTGAAAAATCTTTTTGAAAAACCCAAAAAATGTATATACATCATCTTTTCAAAAATCCATAAAAAGTTCAAAATTTTTGAAAATTGCATCACAAAAATATTTTCTGCATTTGCATAGCATGAACATTTTTCGGATTGAGTTTGATAGTTGAACAAGTCTAAGTAAAATCCAGAGATTGGAGCTTGGTAGGACCTTAAAACCTACCTAAATAACAGGAACCTTATAGGAGCTGGAATTGAGGTACTTCAGGTCTAGATGACTTAATTCTTTAAGGATCACGAGACTTGGTTCAATGGATTCTTGACTGTCTAAGTAGAGTATTTCGGAGCACACGCACGACTCTTGTTGATAATGACCTAACTTGGACACCTGCACCTTTCACTTGGCTCAACTCAGTTGGAGTGGTGAGGGGGTTGGATTTACCGGTATGAGACGCACACAAGTGGAAACATTTGTCCTTCTCTAGGGAGGGAAGTGCACCTCAACCCGTCCAGGGATGAGGAATTCTAAAGACAGGAGAGTGTAGGTTGCAATAAAGCTTCAAAAGAGGGATAGTCTACTGGCTCAAGAGGAAAAACTCCTTATGTAAATGCTGCTGTAAAAAGTATTTCAAAAAAAAAACTCCAAAAAAAATGGATAGGCCTGTACAAAAAAATAAGATGCCTGCCGGAATGTACATATATTGTATAGAAAATAAGCAAGCTTGAGCATCATAGTCAAATCATGTGAGCCTGCAACTGGATGACTTGACTACACTGGTCTTGCATCCTAGGATAGGTGGCTACACTGGCTACCGTCCATTCTTCTCTTCACCCCCCTCCTCTTGAGCTGGTTGATACTTGAACTTAGAAGGGAATACACCGCTCCTCGAGGAAGGAGTTTCTGGATTAGGGAATCATTGGGTTGTTGTACTGGAGAAGTTAGTCTCTCTGTTATTTCAGTTGAGGAGAGCCACTATCACTTACACTGTACGAGTCAGTTTCATAGTCGTAAGGCTTTGCGTATGAGTTGAAATATTTCTGACCTGGTTATTGAGGAGACTTGAGCAGAGTTTTGGGATTCTCGAAGGCTGTTCGATTTCAAATCCGATTCCCAATAAGGTTCCGTCCGCAGTAAAATTCCAAAGGTCCGGTTTAAGCTCCAAACTTTGATTTTGTGAAGACACGTTTAATAATTAAATTCAATTCATTTTTCTTCTTTTTCTTTTCTTTGTATTTCTTTTTCTGCACTTATTGCATAAGTGTGTTTGCTAGGGACTCGTAAAGGCAAGTGTAGGGGGATGATGAATCTACGTTTCATCATCTTTATTCTATCATTTTGGCCTTAAAAACCCTAGTAAATGTGTGTAAATAAGCTTAATTCATGCATTTTATCATTCATGCATATTGGTGTAAATAGTGTACAAAATACAGTTTTTAATGCTAAAATTATAGAATAAAGAAAAGAAAAGAAAAAGAATAAAACATTGCAAATATTTTATGACCCGAAATCCCGAGACCTAGGCATCTCGATGATTAGGTCGACAAGGAATAAAGTAGGGGGAGATAAGGGCCAAAAACAAAAAAAATTCCTTTTATTTTAATTCACTCTTTATTCATTTTGGGACCTATTTTTAGTTCCACTTTTTATACTTCAAATAAAGAAGCTTTGAACATGAACGCTGTAGATAATGAAATATAGAAAAATACAAAATCGATTTCACACAAAAAGTTTCAATTTGGCTAAGTGACTAACAGGATATTTGGTGCTTGACTTTTGTCTTGGCTGCTATACTCCTTTGCTTCCTGTGTTCGACCCCTACTTGCTTGCCATCATACAGTTTTAGTAGGGTATAATAAATTTTAACTCATGCTTTTAATTGCTCAATGATTCGTGTGGGTTAATTGTTGATCAACGTAAGGATTGGAGTAGCCGCTTCAGCGACAGTGAGCCTGAGTTGTCAGGCCATTACTTAGCGACTCCCGTCTTTCTGTTTTTCAGGCAGTGACATAGTTCTATTACAGGAGTCAAAGATCTCTTCTTGGTCACCGTTACTTTGGAAATCTTTAAACTGTGGCTCTCTTCTAGATTTCAGATCTTTAGATCTAGACGACTAGCGGGAGTTTTGATTGTAGCCTGGAAAAATATTGCTTTTAATATGGTGTCTGAGCTGAAGGTAAGACATACTATTACAGTTCTTCTGAAGATTATGGGATCAGATAGGAAGGTAGCCTTTTCTTGTTTGTATGGTCCATGTTCGCAGGCCCTAAGAACAAATCTATGGGATGATCTGTGAAGTGCAAGAAATACATTCCCGGAAGTCCTTGGTTATAAGTGGGGACTTTAATATCACTTTTCTCACCTCGGACCGCATACATTTGAGAGGAGGGCAAGACCGTGGCTCAATCGAATTTACAGAACTAATTGATGATCTTGAGTTGGAGGTGATTTATCCCTCGGATACTAAATATACTTGGAGAAACTCTGGCTTGCGGTCACTGATAGATTGCTTTTTTGGCTTCAACAGATCTTTTGGAATGCTATCATTTGTCTGCCGTCGAACCCGTACTTGATTTGCTCACACATCTACAATCTGGGAATCTGGAGACACCTCCCCCACTCGGGGTTTCTTCATATTTGAAAGAGCATGGCTGCTTGAAGCTGGGTTCAAAGAACTGGTTACATGCCACTGGTCCTCCATAATTGTCTTGTCTCTGGTTTGACAGCATCTATTTGGCACAAAAACTTGTATCCTTGAGAACGAGACTTCGTTCTTTCAAGAAGGTGGTCCGTAAAGCCAAGCGTGTGGTTCGTATGGAGTCAGAACTTGAGATGAGTCCCTTAGACAGTTGGAGGACACTAGAGATCTGACTGAAGAGCATCGACTCAAAGAGTGATAACGGTGGAAGATAAGAAGCGGATGGCGGAGTGGAAACAACATTCACGGAACTCTTGGCTCAAAGAGTGAGACGCAAACACAGACTTCTTTCACCATATAACCAGTGGAAGATGTCGCCAAAATAATATTCATTCACTCATGATAGATGGTAGAAGAGTAGATGGAGATAGGGAGATGGGGCATGATATAGCTACTCCTTTTTTTAATTTCTCTAGAAGAGCTGTGTTTTGAACTTTGAGGTGAACTGGCCAAGGTGCTTCGGTCTTATCTGAACAACATGTAGGCATTTGGTGTAGGAGTTTACATCGGAAGAGGTGAAGGTGGCGGTTTGGAACTTGAATGTTGACAGTGCACCGAGTCCCGATGCTTTCTCGGTTTCTTTTTTTTGGGAGTTCTTGTCGATTGTCGGAGGTGACGTTGAGGTGGTGAAAGAATTTGCAAGAGAAAATGCAGGGTTTGAGAAGCTAAATAAGGCACTCATTTTTTTGCTACCTAAGAAGGAGAGTTCTGAGATAATCAAAGACTTTCATCCAATTGCGATCTCTAACATGATTTACTTGATTGTGGCCAAGGTCATGGCAATCAGATTAAACATGGTCCTGGATTGCATTATTTCTTAGCTACAATTGGCTTTCATTCCTGGAAGACAAATATCTGATAGTTTGGTCAAGGCTACGAAGATTGTTGCAGAATGGAAAAGAAAAAAAAACAAGAGGTGTGCTTTGGAAAGTGGATTTCTCAATAGCTTATGATATAGTTGATTGGTGTTTCCTGTGGATGGCTTTGTCGTGTAGTGACAGAGTTGCGGATTTTTTGGATAAAGTACTACATCACCACTGCATTTTATTCTGTTCTAATCAAAGATCAGCCATAAGGAGGCTTTTTTCCAGCCACGTCGTGGAGTCAAACAGGGATGTCCTCTTACATGTATGTTTTTTGTTATTGCAACCAATGTATTACCATGTATGATGGAACAAGTGCTGGCATGATCTGACATCTGGATACGAGTCTAATGGAATCTCTATTCCTCTTTTACAATATACAGACGATACAACCGTCTTTATCGAAGGAAACAAGGACAAGGCTAAAGGCATGGCGATCACGATGGAAATATTTGGTGAGATGTCGAGACTTATTCTAAACCCTGGTAAGTCCAAGGCTATTCCCTTTGGGATGTCCAGTGAGGACGCTCATGAGTGGTGCGATGAACTGGGCACGACTAGTACCTCTCTTCCGATATGCTACTTAGGTCTCCCCCTTACAGTTGGTAGGTTGGGGTTGTCCGACTGGTTGCATGTTATAGAGAAGATGTAGATAAGGCTATCCGGTTGGAAGGCTACGATTCTTTCTCGTGGTGCTCGATTAGTCTTGATACATGTCGTTCTTTCTGCTATCCCCATTTTTTATGTCGTCTAGACTTCTCCCAGTTAGTATTAGACGGCGAATGGAATGGATTTTGCGCAGATTTCTCTGGCGGAAGAATGGTCAGGAGGGCCCGGGTCTTCATCTAGTGGATTGGGAGACGATAACTCTTTCCAAGGAGGTTAGGGGTCTTGGGATCTCATGTCTTGAATCGATAAACTAGGCTCTTCTTCTCAAATGGGTGAGCATAATTTGGGGTAGAAATGAATATCTAAGATGTCGCCTTATTCGGAATATTTATGATGTTTAGACTCAGGACAGAATATCTCAACACTATCTTCCGCAACCTTCGATTTTTTGGAAGGGAGTCAGCTTTGTGGTGCCCCGTTTTCAGGATCTTTTCAGATCGGTTCTCGGTGATGGAATCTCTTTTGCATTTTGGTATGACAACTAGTCAGGTAATGGTCATATCTCTTCCAGATTCTCAGGACTTTTTGCTCTGGTTGCAGACCATAATGCGAGGATTTTGGATTATTGGGTGGATGGAAATTAGATGCCCTCCTTCTTGACACAACTTTCAATTCAACGGCTTGAGGAATACCTTTTACTCCTCGAATCTCTCAGACCTCTGGAGTGTCTGTTTTGGGGCGTGACCACTGGGCTTGGAAGGACAACACTTTCTTGGCAAAGTGGGCCTACGTAACTATTTCAAGGCCTTCGCCATCTATAACAGACATGTTACACGACTGTAAGTTTATTTGTGATCTCAAACGTCCAAACAAAATTGTTTGTTTGCGGTTGATGCGCAGAAGACATTATCACAAGGGATCACTGTGAAAGAATCGTCTAATGTATCCAACATGTGTCCCCTTTGTGAGACGCAGATAGAAATAATGGAGCATCTTTTTTTTCATTGTACGGAGACGTCCGTAGTTTGGACATACATTGGGGAAAACTGGCTTAATCTGCAAAGCTTGGAGCTATTTTACACTCCCTATTTATGGCAAGACATCGCACCAGAGAGGAACTTTTGAGGCATGTTGCTATGCTTTGGGAAATCTGGCTGGCTCGTAATGGGTCTATCTTTTCTTCTCAGCATTTCTATTGTGAAAATGTTGTTTTTCATGCTAGGTTTCCATTATGTTCCCAGAATATGTAAGTTTTCTTGTAACCCTTTATGTTTTGATAAATTTGGGGCAGACACCTTAGCGTGTTTCCCCCTCTTTGGACTCAAAAAAAGAATAATATCAATCTGTCACCATGTACCTAAAATATATGGAAATATGTATTATTTTTTAAAGGAAACAATTTAAAGCAATGTTTTTTCGAATTCAAATATTAGAGATAGTGCTAGTTGGGTTATGATATTTAAGAAATCTAAGTTTTAGGGTAATGGATAATGATGATGGGGTCCATTGAGGAATTCTTCCCTTATTGACGAGAATTCAACACCAGAAGAGGGGCACATTGTGCAATATACAATAATCCAATAACAATTTATGTTTAAAAATATTCACAGTCCGCAAAGATATAAGCAGAGAAAACAAACCACTATGATTTTACATGGAAACACAAGAGGGTGAAAACTACAGACTGTTCTAAGATTTCCCCTTTGCTCTCTCGTTGAAGCTTGCTTTCAATATCCCATGCTACTTTAAACTGAGGGCATCATAACCTCTTTTACTTCATGTATCCTTCCTTGGACAACTTCCAAATAAAGATTTTATCTCCTTTTAGAGAAAGGGACTCACAACTCGGATACCTAGTTACAATGTTGAGATATTTGTATCTCATTGCGCCTATCTCTCATTTCTATTTCTTTCATGTGACTATGATGTAATTTATCGATTTTCTCCTACATAAGGGAGCCCTAGGGTCTCAATTATAAGCTATTCTATTTTTCCAACTTGGTATCGGAGCAACGGTCCTAGAGGAGTTCCCGTATCTCACAAAAAACCCTAACCCTATCCACCCTTCTTCCCCGTCGGCCGCCAGTCGCTGCCCCGACCCTCTCCTCCACCGGCCACCACAATGCCCTTGGCCCTACAGGCCACAGCCGAGGCCCGTTCAGGACCTCCCTCGCCCTCCCTCGGCCAACCATGCTGCCTCCGATGCACCTTTGGCCATAAAGTCTGCCGCCTGGGCCCTATCTCAGCCCTCCAAATCACCGCCCAGGCCTGTCCAGGCCATTGCAATGACCTTCCGACCCCCCACGTCTGTCGCCCCGACCTTCCCAGACCGCCATCGACCCTCCCGTGCTCGTTCTTGCACCTCTGTGCACCTTTGCAGTTCGTTCTGTAGTCTGAATCAGTCTGATTTTGATTGTGAATCGTGATTTCAGACACATAAATCACGTTTTCCGGCCCTAGACTAGAAGGATTGAAGAGGATGGTTGTATGAGTTTACACGTACAACCACTCCTCCATATGATTGTGTAGACTCACTCTGAGTAGTCTACTTCCTAAGTTTTGTTCCGGATTTTCGACATTTTTCTATCATGTCAGAGAACACGTGTGGCGTTTTTTCGTCGTCCGATGCCTTTAAGGGCCCCGGCTCCCATCGTAAAGATGGATGGGACCGACCACTAGTTGTGGTCTTTGCAGTTTCGCACGCTTATGCAGTGCCATAACAAGGTGCACATTTTGACTGATTCCGAGTCGGCGGACAAGACTAGGGCTAATGCTTCTTGGAAGCAAGATGATGCCTATGCATGGATTTGACTCTCCGGGAAGCTCACTACGGAGACTGCCAACGACATCGTCAATCAACCCACAACCAAGGCTATGTGTGACATCTTAGCAGCCACATATGAGCAAGCCATGAATACGAGCAAGATCCTACAGTTGCAGTATGATATTTTTCGACCAAGCAGAATGGTCAGCCTCTTCATGCCCACTTCTCGCATCTTCGAGGCATGTTTGAGCGACTCCATAGTTTTATGCCCACTACTACCAGCACTGAGTAGCATCAGACATATCGGAATGCCACTATGACAGGTGTCTTTCTGTCATCCCTTGACTCTGAGTATGATGCAACACATACTTAGTTGCTTACTGGAGAGACGATACCACCATTGGAGGAGGTCTATCAAAGGTTGGGCAGAATCACTGCATCTACTACCATGGCCTAAACTCCCTCTATAATGGCAGCTTCTCGCTGCATAGGGGGTACTTCACAATTTCGCAGGCGAGGATATCGTGGTAGAAGACGTCAGAGAAGCCCATGCTTACACTGCCACCGTCTAGGTCATTTGGAGGAGACATGCTATCTGAAGCATGGGTATCTTGCATCTCCCCATGTAGATTAACAAACATAGCCTATTCCAGCTCCTTCTCATGATGTGAGGCTTGATGATATCGTCTCTAGATTGAGAGAGATGATGACTACACCGACCACTCCAGCTGTAGGATCTTTTGACGTCGCAGCTGCTGCCTGAGCTTCTACAAGTTCATCAGGTATTGCTTATGCACTTTCCAGTTGTAGCAGTCAAGGTTGCAGAAATCGGTAGTCGGTACTCGGTCGATGGGGTCATTGACTAAGGATTAATCGGCAGTCGGGCGATTAATCAGATTTAGTCGGCTATTAGTCGGTTTTGAATTGTTTTAATTATTTTAAATATATAAACCATTTTTTATGCATATATTCTTATATATTTGCATAGTTTTGTACATTTTCTATACTATAATAATGAAACAAAAGAAGTAGTTGACTTTAAATATGACACTAAGTATACTAGAATAAATTTGCTTTTAAAAAAAGCAAAAAATATTTAAAATAAAAAGTTCTATGTAAAAGCCGGTCGAGTAGTCGGTCGACTAGGCCAATTTGTCAGCCCGATTAGTTGGGTTGACCGACTAATGGCCGACTAGGCCTAGTCGAGTCGGCTACCCCACCGACTCGACTAGTCAGCCTAATCAGCCAACTTTTACAATAGTGGTAGCAGTTTAGATTTGACTGATTGGATCATGGACTCTAGAGCTTCTCATCATATGTGTGGAGATCGGGCTAAGTTTAGTTCTTACAGATCTATCCCTCCTGGTAGATCAGTGGTGATTCAAATAGGGTTCAATATCTACCCATTGTTGGTTAAGGAAAGATTGTCCTTGCTCCCTCGATGCATCTACAGAATATCTTACATGCTCCAACATTTCAATTGAATCTTTTATCTATTAGCATGGTTTGAAAAGGCTAGCCTCGAGGCGTACGCCTCGAGACGAGGCGGTCCCTTTTAGCCTCGAGGCTTACGCCTCAGACCAGTCCTGTGAGGCGTGCGCCCCGAGTGGTCGAGGCGTAGCCTCGAGGCGGAACGCCTCGAGGCGGTCGAGGCGTTTCGTGAGGCGTTTTTGCTTTTTTGAAGTATTTTTTATTATTTTAATGGTTTACTTAGTAGTTTGAGAAGCTTATAAATATATTTTTATTTAAGATAATGATTATATAAGATGAATGCCTAAATATGATGTCTATGACATGCCCATACTTTATATTTACAATTAATGTATCCAACTATTTTGGTAAACTCTTACTATTTCACTCTTAATGAATGAATTCATAAATATTAAATTAAACAATACTTGTAACTTAACAAGATTTGCAAATATCAAGCAAAATAAAATGGATAAGGTTCACGGTTTCTCATGTTGCCTTATATTATATATTAGACACAACATAAATTTCTTCGACATATATTTAATTGAGTTTTTAGTTACAACAATATTTCAAAGATCTGCTCGAAATGGATATGATTCATGGTTTCTCGTGCGATCATATATTATATGTTAGACACATAACATAAATTTCTTTGATGTATATTTAGTCATACTTTTAATTACAACAATATTTCATAGACATATATGTATTGTTTAATTCTTTCACAATATCTATAGTCAATGAATTCCTCTTTGATTGGATGAAAATGTGTAGAAATGTATATGATATTGTTCTATCTTCTATTTTAGGGTTCTTATCTTTATTATTTCATCATATCTTGTAGTTTAAATTATTATATATTGGACAGAGAACATATAATTACATAGAGATATATATAATTGTAGTTTTATACATATATTTCTATATAAATTGAGGCTTACGCCTCGACCGCCTCGAGCTAAGCCTCGCCTCGATTCCAAGGAGACCGCCTCGTTCCGCCTTTAGTTTTTTCAAACCTTGTCTGTTAGTCAGATTACAAAAAAATTGCTTTGACGTGCCATATTTGACCTATCTTCTCTTGTGTTTCAGGACATACTCACGGGCATGGTGATTGGATGTGGCCGTGAGCAGAGAGGACTTTATAGACTGGTCCAGCCTCCGTATGCTGGTGCTTCTACCATTCCTTCTGGATCAATTTCTCCTTTCATGTGGCATCTTCGCTTTGGACACCTTCCTCTGTAGAAGCTGTGTCATGTTATCCCTCATATCTTTACTCTTACCACCTTGGAGTGTGAGACATGTTAGCTTGGGAAGCACCATCGGTCTTCTTTTCCGATGCGCCAGAGTTGTCACAGTAGTCAGTCGTTTGAGTTATTTCATTTTGACATCTGAGGTCCTAGTCGTGTTCCCAAACATGGAATATCGGTTCTATATGGTTATTGTAGATGATTTTTCTAGATTATCTTGGGTTTTCTTATTAAAGAATAAGTCGGAAGTTGGTTCTGTCATTAAATCATTTCTTATTAAAATTAAAAATATTTTTTTCTGCTAATGTGAATTTTATTCACACTGAGAATGCCTTTTAATTTTCTACATTACAGTTGTCTGACTTTCTCATATCTCTTGGTATTGTTCATCTAACTTCTTGTGCTTACACTTTCTCAGATCTTGATGTCACGAGGGCTCTTTTGATTCAGACTCGAGCTCCTCATTCTTTCTAGGGTGATACTGTTCTCACTGCTTGTTACTTAGTGAACCACATGCCCTCCATGGTCCTTGGAGAAAAGATTAAGAGAGGTATTGTTGCTATTCTGCTTTATGTTGATGGTGTTATTGTCATGGGTGATGATGAGTAGGGCATTCAAGTTGCCAAGGAGTTCCTAGGTCAGCCGTTTGTGACTAAGGATCTTGGTAGTCTTCGTTAGTTCCTTGGATTAGAGTTTGCCAGGAACTAGCGTGGTCTTGTGATGACCCAAAAGAAGTTTGTGATTGATCTTCTACTTGAGGCATGTATCACAGGGTGCAAGCCTGCTACTACCCCTATGGATATGAGCATGAGATTATGTGATGAATACACTGAGGAGGTAGATAGGAGGAGATACAATGGGCTTGTAGGGAAGCTTCTCTTTGCTACTATCACCAGGCCAAACATATTTGTTGTAGGAATGGTAAGCAGTTCATGAAGCAGCCCAAGAAGGTTCGTATGGATGCTATTTATATGATTTTGAGATATTTGAAGTCTTCCCCATGTACTGATCTTATATTCAGGAGAGGTACATCTCTTGGGGTAAAAACTTGTGCAGATGCAGATTACGCAGGATGCCCTAGAGACAGGAAGTATACTTCTGACTTTGCTATTTTTGTTGGGAGCTCACTCGTGTCATGGAAAAGCAAGAAGCAGACAATGGCTGTAGATCAAGTGTAGAATCTGAATATAGGGCTATGGCTCAGGGGAGTGCAGAGATGATGTGGGTTAGATCGATTTTGACTGATCTTGCAGTTGAGGTACTTTTTCCCATGCAGCTTCTATATGACAATGAAGAAGCTCTTTTTATTGCCAATAATTCTGCATTCCTGAACGAACCAAGCATATAGAGGTGGATTGCTGCTATACCAGAGACATGTTCCAGAAGGGTCTCATATCCGCCTCCCATGTTTCTACTGGAGATCAGACGACTGATATATTCACCAAAGCCCTTACTAGAGGTCCATTTCAGAGATGTTGTTCCAAGCTGAGCATGATAAACATATATACTCCATCTTGAGATGGAGTATTGAGATATTGTATCTCATTATGTTTATCTCTCATTTCTATTTGTTTCATGTATCTATGATGTAATTTACCCTAGGTTTTTCTCCTATATTAGAGATCTCTAGGGTCTCAATAATTATAAGCTATTCTATTTTTCTGACATACAATATGATCGAAAAAGAAAAAAAATAGCAGCAATCTTGAATTCACAAGCTTACCGAACTTTGAGCGCGGAAATTGCTCGAGAATGAAGCTGCACACTTTTGAGAGTAAAGTGCATAGAGAGCTTCGGATCACAGTTGGACCAAGAGAACGAATATAGAGAGAACGTTTATCTTGATTGTGCGTCTCAACAAAGACCTCTAAGGTCCTATTTATAGTGTTAGGTGATCAATATAGTCATTAGGGACTCCAAGTAGCTGTTGAGTAGCAAAATATAAAATTTCACCAGAAGTCCAAAAATAGGAGTTGATCGATCAACACAGTAAAAGTGATCGATCATGTCAACATTATTAATCGACATCGTTGAGGTTCATTTGAATATCGATCGATCATGATTAGAAGACGATCGATCTCAGTATGCTTATGATGTATCACCAGGTGGATTTTTAGCTACTGTGTACCATCTTATGAGAATACAATACGGTGTGAATCAACCGGAAGAGGTATGCATAAAAGTATTTACCCTAAATGAAGAATACTAAAATCCCCTATGTTATCTGGATTTGGAAAAGTGACGGTTTTCAAGAACAGGAATCATACAATATGTTGGAAATTTCTTATAATAATCATCCATGACTTAAACGTATCTTGATGCCTGAAGTTGGGTAGGAATTGATCGATCTGGATCAAAGATTGATCGATCAGCGGCTGATTTATCAATGTCAAGTTGATTGATCAAGCCATAAATAGAAGTCAAAATTGATCGATAATGATCAAGATTTCAATCGATTAGCTCAATTTTGATTTGTCAGCCTAGGTGATTCTGGATTTTTTTGCCTGCTGATTAAGAACATGTAAAATCATACAGTTTTTCGATACAAATAAAAACTTTGTAATTTGTCTGATTCAGATTTTGCAATAATGCCCGTGTCCTCTTTACTTGTCCTTGACCTCTAGAGACTTTAAACATTCCCTATAGATGAATTTGAGCTTCTAAATTCGAGCCTTGAGCTTTTTAGATCTCGGTACATTGAGTTGTATTTTTAGAAGTTGCGCTTCTTTGCTTTGATTGTCTATAACTTTCGATTATGTACATTCCATCACGAGCTTCTTTTAGATGAGAAGTTAATCCATCTATAAAACAAATATAAATGGAAGTCATTAACATAAATCTAGTTACTACAAATGACAACAATGAACTTAGCTTAATCTTGGAAGGTGTGCATAAGTTCATTACAATTGGAATGGACCCTGGTAAAGAGGGTGCATTTTTTGGGCATCCACTAAGTGCCATGTGTAACCCATCGTGGCCTTCGTAGCTATCTGTAGGTTGCAATTTGTAAGAAGAAGCTACATTAGTACAATTTATGTTTAAAAAAAATCAAGATGTATTTTGGTGATTGTTGAGTGTCGAGCTCTCGGACGAATGGTGTCGCTCCGCGATAGGTTTTCGGGTGCTAAGATCGGAGAAGGTGATAACGGGAAGTCATCGCTGGCGGCGGGCCTCCCAATGTGCAATGTCGTGGTGGGGGACTCGGGGTCCGCGAGAGCCGCTGGGCGGGGCCGATGGAGATGACCATGACGTTGGGCGGGGGTGGCTGGTGATGTTGGATGGATATCTCCCTGCGGGAGATGATGTATCCATGATGGGGATCCACCTCTCGGGGGTTCGTGGACCTGTGAGTGACCTTCTGGTGTTGCGATAGGGAACATCGAGGTTCCCCCTTCCGGGGGCCCATGCGATGGTGGCGGCAGGGTTCCCCTCTCGGGGTCAATTACTGTTTCGGCATTTGTAGCGACGCGTTGTTGCTCAGGGGAGATGGGTCATGTTTGGGAACCGGCTGGAGGATTAGGTGATGCAGATCTGGGGCTTCCGGAAGGGCCTGGAGGCATGGTTAGGCTAGGAGGTTGGTTTGGCGGTCGGGGAGAGGTGGGACAGACACTGCAGGGGGGATCGATGCGGGTGACACCCTCGGGGTAGGTGCCAGAGGGGCGGTGCGGTATGGCAGGTTGGCTGGCGGCATGGAGGTGAGAGAGGCTCGGAAGCTGGGCGGATATGGTGTGTGGTGAGTCGCCGATGGACAACCTTGATCATCCGGCCTTGGACGCGGGGGGCGCTGTCCCTCGGGGGGTGGTGAGAGGATGGCGATGGATGAGGGGGGTTTGAGGTTGGTATCGCCAAGGAGGAGGCTGGCGGATGGTCCGCAAGGTGCTGAGAGTGGAGGGCTTTCGCAGTGGGGGCGACCGCATCGGGAGGCTTTCTCCGACTCGAGGGGGGGATCGTGGTTGTACTTCAAGTGTGGAGCTTATGCCATTTGGCGGTGGTGTGCATGGATTCAGTGAAGTGCTTCTCTTGCAGGGGTATTGGGCATCGCAGGAGGAACTGCCCTCGCACGTGGATTCACCCGGCTGGAGCGAGGGTGGGAGGTGGTGGCCTACTGTCGAGGAAATGCCCGCCGTAGTGGGGAGGGTTTTTGGCTCCCTGACCAGGCAGTGGATCCGCTAGACGGCATCCTGGTGGGTGTCTGTTATGGCCCAGCTGAGTGCTTGCAGACAACTATGGCAGACATTGGTCGACGAGCGGGTCCGATGTTTGGAGGTGATGTTATTCAGCTCCAGGGGGAACTGTGTGTGCTCGGGGGCTATCCACTTCTGAGTTGGCCAGCTTACTGTGGTGGGAGCCAGACGGATTAGTGGGGTGGAGATGCCCATCACTCTGAGATGGGTCCTTGCACCGGTGATTCTACAAGATATTAGTGCTGAGGGTGTGCCCTTGCGGGCATGGGGCAGAAGTTCGGTGGAGGTGCTGCTGGGAGGTTTCGGGACTGTGATCTCCATCCAGAACTCGGGTCTCTGCAAGGGGGAGGACACCGATTTCATAGTGGAGTTTTTGGCAATCATAGTGGTTCTGCCATCAAAGCTTCTTCTGAGGATTGGTCGTGCCTCCTTCAGGGTGGAGTTGGAGGTGTCTGCCTGGGGGTTCCTATCTCGAGCCTACACAGCCAAGCAGCGTCGCGGGGAGATCGAGCAGGAGGTCGGCCACGACCTTGGCCCTTATGACATGGAACCGTATGGTGGTGAGCCTCTCTCGGGTGTGGCGAAGGGATCGACGTCTGTGCTGAGGAGGGTGAGCCTGGACTAGGGCTCTCGCCTTGGCATTTCTGTGGCTTTGGAGCAGTCGGCACAACTGGGGATCTGTAGCATCCGGTTTCCAATCAAATCCGAACTCGTCCGATTTTGGGTCCAATGAACCCAAAAACATTGTCGGTCAATACTAACCAACCTAAAACGACCAATTGGTAGTGAATCAAAAGTCGTTCGGGTAAAATCGACCAAAAAGCGGTCGTTTCGTAATACGTGCCGTGAAAAGCCGCGACGCAAATTCGGAAACCGCGAAACGAACCGAGATCGTCATTAGATCCGATTCGACGAAACAAGACCAACGGAATCGACCGTTCGTCAATCGGAGGCCGTTTGATATTTTAAAATCCTAAAATTAAACCTTAAACCGAAATCCGTATCCGAAAATTTCGGGTATTCAAAACCCACCGAAAGTATATCAATGTTATACTCATTTTGATCGTCGTTCCGAGACGGTCAAATCAAGATATTGCGCATCGAAATCAGACAATTTATGCGCGAATACGGTCAACTTTTGTATATCAAGTAAAAAGGTGATTTATATAAAAAAAATTCAAAGTCTGCTACTGTAGCAGACTGTCAGTGGAAAAAAAATATCTTTGAAATCACAAAAGCCACGTACAGCCCTCTATTCCCTTCCATTTGGTTTTTATCTATTTCCACTTGGCATCATGAGAGGCCATCACCTTGGGTATATAAACAGCCATTAAGGCCTCCCAATTCCAGCGAGAAGATCCCCAAAATTCTATCCGAGGAACCCTCTCCAGCCATTTCCTTTCCTGTGTTGTTGCTGTCCAACCAATCTGCTGGAGCTGCCCTTTTCCAGGAGCTTGCTGGGGTCCTCCTTGTTGCTATGCCATTTCAAGTGCAGCTCTTTATTCTCTCTAAAGCTGCTGTCCAACTAGCAGATTTCGGCCAATAAATGCCTCCTGGAAACTTCTGTTAGAGCCACTCCTTTGCTATAAAGCTGCTGCTCTTTGCTCCCTTCCAAAATTAGAAAAGGTTACAAGGTACAACCCTATTCCACTCCTCCTTGCTGCCATGCATGCTCATTTCATTTGATATATGTATCTTCCCTCCTCTCCTAATTGCTGCCATATATGTGACCTATACACTATTTTTTTTAGCTTAAAATTTTGGATCTGAATTAAGGTTCCAAATTCAGTAACTTGGTCACTTGGATCAAAGATTTGGTCAGAAGATCAATTGGTTAAGTGATCAATAAAACTTATTGAAATGTTGAGTCTTGACTTTTACCTTCCAAATTCAGTAACTTAGTCACTTGGATCAAAGATTTGGTCAGAAGATCAATTGGTAAATGATTTCCAAGTTTGTAGATTAAGAGAGCTAGATCTGTATCAAATATTAATACTCTTCTTTTACGAAGTTGGTAAATGATTTCCAAGATTGAAGATGAAGAGAGCTAGATCTGTATTACTAATCTCAAAAAGGGAATTGAGAAGGAAAGTAGACAAGCAAATGAAATTGATTGTGAGTCGGTAATGACTTATAAATTATATTGCCGGTCATGGTGGCCTTTTACACCGGACCGTGCGAGGGGGCGGTGACCCTCACCTGGGCGGAAGAAAGGAAGCCCAGTTAGGGCAGCGGCCGCCAAGTGCGCGGGTCTAGGATCCCAGTCCCTTTTCGATTTTTACGCGAGCTCGCAGTGTTTTTACGCCTCGTTGGGATCCAGACTTTAGACCAGTTCCGCTGACCCTGTCTTTTAGGATACCCAGGCGGGGGATCCTTGGTTTTCAGTTTTACGTACGAGCTCGGTTGCCCGTTACCGGTCGGGCTGTTTTTTTTAGAGTGACTTTTCCGGGAAGTCCCTCTCACCCGTCTCAGTGGCGTAGTTGGAGAGTAGACCTATCCCTCTATTGGACCGACCTTCCAACTAGAGGGTGAGACGGAAGAGCCATTTGCAGGCTTCTTCACCGCTTGAGTTTTCTTTCGCCAACAGACTTGGCGATTCTACATCTAGATCATCTATATCTACATCTAAATCATCAAGAGTTGCATCTGAGAGAGTTAGAGTGAAGATTTGGAGGAAATTACAATTAAAATTGAGTTGATTGGAGGTGACTATAACTTGATTCGAAATCCCTATAAGTTAGTGGACGTGTTGGGAACTTAGTTAGGATGCATTACACAACACCGCATGCCTACGGAGGCCCCCCAACCCTAAGGTACTTTTAATACCTTAGAGTCATAGTGTGAGGTTTCACACGAACCAAGACCACAGACTATCCACTAACTAAAAAGGAGTAAATAGCATTAAGGATCAAATCCATCATCATTATATCAGTCCTATATCGAAAACCATGATATAATCTCAATGACAAGAAATTAGCAATTTCATCATTCATGTGCCATCAAGTTCCACGACATGATCTCCAAGACCCAGAATCATGATCTTTATCTACATCATCTGGAGTTATATCTGAAACAATTGAAATTAAGAATTTGATGCCTACCTATTGAACTTGGGAATTAAGTAATCTATAAATATCTCCTATTCCATCTTTCACATCGACAAATCCACAGATTTGATATCTGGTCAATATAATAATAGAGATATATACATATATGCATACTCCTATAATTATCAACATTTGATTACTAAATAAATATGTTAAACTTGAAAAGTGTTGGGATAATGGGAGTTTATGTGAAATGCTTACAAGCCTGACTACCTTTTTACTTACGCAAGTAGATGTAAATAGTGCTTATTCCACCCTTCTACTTGCTCTCTTTTGCACATTAAATTACTTGTTAATTATTTAAACTACGGGTTTGTATTCACAATTGTGACTCCTTTTCTTCCTTGCACGCATGGCAGGAAAGGAGTCTGTTGTTCAGTAGCTATAAAGGGTTTCAGGAGACAAGGTCTATACCAGACGGTATGTGGTTTTTGTTACAGTTTTTAGTTCAATTGATATTGTAATTGCTTCTTCTCTTCAGTCACATTTTTGGGATGTTGTATGAACTGTCAAACATTGTACATGTTGAAATTAATGAAATAAGATTTTGGTGTCAATATTTTTCTCTATTAACTTGTGGTTGCGAATGTGAATGTCGAATGTCACTTGCAAATATATTCATTGCGAAAAATTTCCCCATAAGATTATGCTTTTAATGCGATGTCATAAATGGAATATTGCGAATTGTGTCGTAAACGGGTACCCAGATCCTGAGGGGTTCACAGGATCGGTCGGGTGGTGCTTCCTTTGGTGCTTGGGGGATGTTCAAAGCCGGGGGCCTTGGCTATGGTGGGGCGGTGGCTGCTTCGAGATGTCGTCGGTGGTTGGCCGACTGGGGGAGGTGGCACGTGATGTCTGGGGGGCGGTTTGCAGCTCGAGGGGGATGGAGTCCCAGTTTGATTATGTGGATGGAGCTTCCTCGAGAGACGGCAGGGGACCTTATCTGCGTCCATCGCCCACATGGAGAGTTGGGAGGAGGTACTTGCGGCTCTTCTCCAGAGGGGCCCCATCTGATGCTGCAAGAAACAAAGATATTTGTGGGGTTTGATGAGATCTGTGGATTGTTGGGTGAGTGGAGGGCAGTGGATGCTTCGGGGGCCTCTGAAGGCCTGGCGGTGGGCTGGAGTGGGGACAGCTTCGATCTCAGGAAGGATGTGAGCATGGATATACACTCTATCTCGGTACTCCTGCAGCAGAAGGCGAACGAGATCGGGTTGTTGGTGACTAATGTGTATGGGCCGCAGGCTAGCCAGGAGATATTTGGGTTGATTGATGACTTGCGAATTCTCTAGGAGAGGTACCTGGGCGAGGTTTGGATTATTGGGGGAGACTTCAACGTGACACTGCAGCCAGAGGATAGACCTTGTCTGCGGGGAGGTGCAGATGCGAGATAGTTGGAGTTGATGCGGTTCACTAGTGAGGCATGCTTATAGATTTGTGATGCTGCTGGGTGCTGCTATACGTAGAGGAACACGAGGTTCAGATCACGAATCGACCGTTTCTTGGTGTCCCAGAAGGTAGCGGGCCTGTTCCCCATTGGTAGACGCGTGGGTTCTTCGCCGGGCTCACTCTGATCACACATTGATCATCTGGTCCTCTGGGGAGGACATCAAGCCGAGGTCTTTATTCAAATTTGAGTTGTCATGGTTGCTGGAGGAGGGATTCCGTGACATGGTGGTGGAGTTTTGGCGGAACACGTGCCTTGAAGGATCGGCCTTGACTGTTCTGTCCTCAAAACTAGGGATGTTAAGGAAGCGATTGATTGAGTTCAAGAGGTACAACTGCGAGCAGAGGCAGAGCGTGAGGGCGGCTACCCAAGAGGTCATCGCTCGCATAGATGCGATGGAAGACACAAGGGACTTGTTGGACCATGAGGTTAATGAGAGATGCGCATGTTTGAATCAGGTGCGACTGGGGGATAAGAAAAAGGAGGTACAATGGAGGTAGAGATCGAGGCAGACTTGGCTAAGGGATGTGGTCAACAATACGCGCTTTTTCCACTCTATGGCCAGTGCCAGAAGGCGTCGAAACTTCATTAGGAGCATTGGGGTGGGGGGTGCATGCGACAAATGATGCGGAGATCGGTCGGCAACTCAAAGTGCATTTTTTAGCTTTCTCCAGGAGGTTGCGAGGGGCGGGGTCGGGGTGGCGTGGGAGGGGAGTGGGGTGTATTTCCACCCAGGATGCTGAGGATCTGGTGGTGCAAATCTTTGAGGATGAAGTTAGGCGGACGCTTTGGCAGCTAAATGCGGACGGGGCCGGATGGTTTCTCTGTGTGTTTGTTCAGAGAGTTTTGGGATTGTGTGAAGGGAAGGTGGTGGCGGTCCTAAGGGAGTTCGAGGGGGATAACCGATGATTTGAGCATCTCAACAGGACGCTGTTATTCCTATTACCCAAACGTGAGGGGGGTGTTCATGTGGAGGACTTTAGACCTATTGTTTTGTCCAATGCAATCTACCTTGTGGCCAAGATCCTGGCGAACTGCTTGTGAAAAGTCCTGGGGGACATCATCTCTCCTAAGCAGACGACCTTCGTGCTCGATAGGCATATGGTAGATTCTTGAGTGCTGGCTTCAGAGTTGGTGCTAGATTGGAAGAGGGAGAAGCAGAAGGGGGTCGTGTGGAAGGTAGATTTCTCGAAATCCTATGACTACGTGGATTGGCGCTTCCTTTGGCGGTCGCTGCAGAAGAGAGACCTTTGGGGTCATGTTGCCTGTGCTTGTGCTACCAGCTTGTTGTTGTACCGGTTGCATATGCCATCAAATTTTGTTCAAATATTGGTAGACATTAAGCAGCTTGCTGCTTCGCTTTATCCATTTTCGTGACATAGCTTTATTATGTTTTTATTCCGACGAATATACTTTAAGTATGCTAAGATCAACTCGTTAACACACTATTATTACCTTTGCAATTGGTTGTTAACTGATTATTTTCTCTATATTTGTAGCCTATTAAAAACCTAAAGTATTTAAAATAATCTCTACCTAATTGTATATTTATTAGTCCTTCAGTTAGATTTTTAATATGTAAGTCACAGAAATCTAGTCGATTTTTGGCTTTAGCATCACTTATAAATCTCTATATGCATGATTTATTTATGTTAGGCAACAATGAAGCAACAATAATCTTCTCAGGGACTTGAAGATTTATAATTTGGATGACAAGTATTGGGTCTTCAATTTTTGAATCACTAAAAAACCAGGGGTTGATTTCATCTTACTTGTTGCGATTCTGACTACCTCCTAATGTTCATATCATCAGCCCTACATACAACGAGAATATAAAAAATTGCAATTTAATTATTTTGGAATAGGGGAAATTCCAAATTTCATACATTATGAATATCTTTATTGCTTGTTTTTGCCAAATCAGAAAAAGTACTTATAAAAGTTGTATAATTTTGCGTGTGAATGTTCCCTACCCCAAAAATGAGAGGATACATTTTTTCTTGGTTACTAAGCATAAATATTACATACTTTATAGGGATTTTTACCCGGCAGACCCTATAAACTTTGCCAATTACCTCTACGACCTTTTGCACAACGTAATTACCCCATCAACCCTAAAAATTACCCCAAGAACCCTCACAGGCTTCAAACAGATTAACCGGAGGGTTCATGGGGTAAGAGTTGGCAAGTTTACGGGGTCGAGGGGGGAATTAGGTTGTTTCAAAGGTCGTAGAGGTAATTGGCAAAGTTTATAGGGTCTGCCGGGTAAAAATCCCTACTTTATATCTTTGAAATTTATTTATTTTGTGTGGCACATTATGAGATTTCCTTGTATGCTAGTGGTATGCCTTCTTGCTTTTTTGTTCCAAACTTGTGAAATATCAGCATTAGCCCTTAATACTATGGCTAACACTTTTTAAAATGTATATCTGTGTTTATACCTGCTAGATTTTCGGATAGAAAAAAATTCCGTGATTTTATTCTTTAGAAAAAACAACTTGCCTTCACAATTTCTCGAGATCATTCTCCCGAGTTTTTGATGGCTCGGGAGAAAAAGTGGGGGAAAGGGCCCTTGGTATCCGAGGGAGAAGCAGGGCTTTCGTCAGAGCGGGGGGTGGAGGAGAGAGAGGAGAGGAGGGCCACCGTTAGGGAGGTTCATTTTGTGGGAGGCGGCCGTAAAGACGTAGAAGGGCGTAAGAACGCTCATCCTCCTCGTCGATGGTGTTTCAAATGCGACCTAGTGGGTCTCATGGCGCGGTGGTGTCCCGTGTAAGCTCTTGTATGCTACTGTTGAAGCGTGGAAGGACATATTCGAATGGATTAGGACATATTCGAAAGGATTGTCCTTCGAGACCTTCCAAGTCGAATGTAGGAGGCTGCTCCGTGACATTAACAAAGATCGGCGTAGTGAGCCACGGTGACCCTTTGGAAGGAATTCTGATTGCAGATGATTCGACGGAGGACCTGAGGGCGGTGGTGGCAATTCTCGCCTTCGACCATACGACATGTTGCGTGGAAGATGCAGTGTGGCTTTTTGATTAGGCGCTCTATGTCCGGGGCATCGAAGCGGAGGAGCTGAATGGATTCTTGAACAACGATGGTGGGATGTTTCCACCATCGGTCCGATGGAGAAAACCTCACATGCACGATGGGTTGAAGGTGGCTACCTCGCAATGGTTGGTGTAGGTGAAGGGTCTATCTGTGATATCTCGTGACCTTCGGTCTGTTCAAGATGCATTGCGACCTGTAGGGGATGTTGAGAAGATTCTTCGATCGAGGCTAAGACCGCACAAGGGTTGGGATGTGATCGTTCAAATAAATGGTGCTCGAAGGGCCGTATTGCCAGAGATCATCCTTCGAGTCGGAAGGACGGAGTTTGAACTTCCTTTAAAGACTGTAGAAGAGGATATGTCGATTGCGGTGGCAATGCTGATGGTGGTTAAGGGCTCTGCGATTGCTTCTGATTGGCCGAAGGAGGTGGAGGGTTGACCAGAGGTTGATAGGTGGTTGGATGCTCATGTAGTAACGACTCGAGTAGTGGTTACGGTTTCGTCGGGATGATAGACACATGATACTCGCTTCGTTACAGCAGTTTCGCCCCAAGATCTTCAGACGAGAACGCCGGGTGCGATTGATAACCTTCCTTTTGGCTGGGTTTTCAATCATGCAGTGGAGCTGGATATTTTGAAGGGCCAACGACAGCAGTAGTGGGAGGTGTCATTTCAGGTCCTAACTCGATAAGTGGTGGCCCTTTTGGTGCGGGAGCGTTACTCTCATCGAATCCGAGTTCGGGTCTGATAGGATCTAAATCGGTGATGGGCCTTTTGTATCCGTGTCGATCTTTCTTTTAATTTTCAAATCTGATTGAGGATGCTAGGACATTCAAACGATTCGATTGAGATTGAGAGGGTCCTAAACCACTAAGGGGGGCGATGTTTTAGAAGTAGAGATTCCCTTGCCCTGTGATTCAAGAAGGGGCTTCTCCTCTATCCTTGCTTCTGTTGGGGCAGATCCCTCCAAGACTGCATGTGGGGGTAGTGCGACTGAGAAGGCGGGAAGCTCCGCCATGTTAGTGAGTGAAGAGACAGAGCTGGAGCTTGAAGGTTTGGAGGTTTAGGAGGTGCAGGTGCGACATCCTTGGCGAGAAGTTGGAAAATGGAGGAGCATATTCTGGCAGCAGAGCAAGCTCGAAGAGAGAAGGCTAGCGCTGGGGGATGGCAATGGAAGATCGAAGGAAGATCCGATTTTGTCCTTCTCCCGTAAGAGGAGGAAACCGGATGCACATATGTGGTTGAAGAAGGAATTGGAAGGCAAAGATGTGGGGACTTTGATCCCTGGACCGGGCGGGACCAACTCGATTGTGGTTCTTGTGATAGAGAATCAGATGGAGGACGAGGGGCATTCCTCTGATGCTTTAAATTCTACGGTCAACATCCATGCACTGGTTGTGGAGTGTCTTGATGTATTTGTGCCCGTCGCCAACCCTCTGAGTGGATCATCATGAAGATTGTCATACGGAATGTAAGGGGGTTGAGGACACGGTTGGCAAAAGTTTGAGTCCTTGGCATGTTGATGTAGTGTTCTTGTAAGTGTCTAAGATTGCAAGTTGTGATCCTTTGATTTGTAGTTCTATGGGTCGTCATAAGCTGTCGAAGTTCAGAGCAATACCGTCAGTGGGGAGTGCGGGTGGTGTGGTGTTGGCTTGGGATGGAGATATTCTGTTGGTTGTTGAAGAAAGATATGGTCTTAGATCGGTTTCTATTTTGTTGGAGCTGAAGTCGGGAGCTGACAGGTTGTTTATTTCCATGTACAGTGTTTCTGGGAGAAAGCGTGACCTCGTTTTGTGGGAGGAATTGAGGTTATCTAGAAGGGACTTCCTATCCATTCTTTGAATTGTCGGTGGAGATTTTAATGTAATGTTGCTTGCTTTGGATCACCCAGGTGACCGCAGTGGGTAGGATCCTGGTTCTAATGACTTTATGGAGTTTATTGGGGAGATTGTTGTGGAGGTGCTTGATACACCGAATGGGAGGTACATCTGGTGGAATACTTCATCAAGATCCTGTCTGGATCATTTTCTGGCATCTGTAGAGATGATGGAGATGTTCACACTTTTTGCAGTATAGGTCCTTCCTGGATCGAGATCGGACCACACGCTTATCAATTTAGAGTCGAGTGAGGGGAGGATCCTTAGATCATTGTTTGTGTTCGAAAGAGTGGTTGTTGGATGAAGTGTTCAGAGAGATGGTCACCAACTGTTGGAGATCTTTGTAGGTGGATGGCTCAACTGCATAGAGGTTAGCTCAGAAAATTGCAGAGTTGCGGAAGGTGACGATAAAACACAGGAAAGAGATTCTTCGAAGTAGAGGTGAACATCGTAACAATGGTATGAGAGAGATTGCTAGACTGGATGGGGTCGAAGATGAATGTGATCTTAACTTGGAGGATTTGCAGTCACGAAGAGAATACAAACAAGTTGTTGCAGAAGACGACAAGCAGAAGGCGGTAGAGTGACCACAGAGGTCAAGACAAAACTGTTAGAAAGAGGGTGATGCGAACACGAAGTTCTTTCACGTTGTGGCTAGTGGAAGGAGGAGAAACATGATGCACGACTTGCAAGTGGAGGGAGAGAGGGTTCATGGAGATGAGGTGATAGGAACGACTTTTGTGGAGCACTTTCGGTGTTCGGTAGGAGAGTATCGTCTTCCAGGGCGAGGTGGTTGTGAAGGGGTCCAAGCGCTTGGAGCTTGGTCACCAGGAGACACGTGTTTCATAGTTTACCTAGGAGGAGATGCGTACGATGGTTTTTGTTCGCAATACATATGGTTTCCCTGGACCATATGGCCTTCTATTTTTTTTCTACAGGGAATTCTGGGAGGTGGAGGATGATGTCATGGGGCTGATGTTGGAATTCAAAGAGCTGAATAAAGGCCTGGAAAAGCTCAATAGGTCCTTTTTGTTGCCGGAGGGTACGGTGCAGGTAGATGAGTTTAGACCCATAACATTGTCTAATACTATTTATTTGATTGTGGTTAAGGTGTCGACCAATTGATTCATGGCTGTTTTGGATTATCTGGTGTTGTTGGCACAATCTACGTTTGTTCTGAGGTGGCAACTGCTTGAATGAGTTGTTATGGCATCGGTGATAGTGTCAGATTGGAAGAGGAGAGGGGTCACTGGTTTCATATGGAGGTGGACTTCTCGAATGCTTATGACAGTTTGAATTGGAAGTTTATCTGGGCTTCGTTGATCAGGAGGGGCTTCTCGGACATTTGATAGACTGGGTAAAGAAATGCATCTCCACTTCCTCGCTCTTGGTGCTGGTTAATGGTAAGCACTAAGGGGGTTTCTTTCAGCTATAGAGGAGGGCGAGACGGGGATATCCTTTAGCCCCAATGTTTGTCCATGTGGCGGATGCACTTGCAGTTACGACGTGGCTTGCAGAAGGAGGGGTTTTTTTTAAGGGTTACTCCAGAGAGGATTTCTCGGTACCAAGCTTGCAATACGCGGACGACACCATTTTCTTCATATAAGGGGGAGCGTCGGAGTGTAAGGTGGTCATGACAGTGTTAGACATCTTTGGGGACTTGCCGGGTATGAAAGTTATGGTGCAAAGTCGGCTTTTCTACCATTTTACTTTGGTTCAGAGGAAACAACTTCGTGTATGGAGATGTTGGAAACAACACAGAAGAGTGCCTATCAGATATCTAGCCCTATCATTGTTGAGGCAGTTTGACTTGTTGTCGGTAGTGGAGGAGTTGGAGAAGCTGGAAAGATGGAAGGCTTCGTATCTCTCGAGAGGCAGAAGACTGGTGCTGGTGAAGAAGGTTTTCGCTGCAATTCCTATTTACTTCTTATCCACGAGAGTCTTACGTGTGGGCATTCGCAAGAGGTTGGAGTCACTGATGCAACGATTCTTTCGGTCATTTAAATTTGATGGGAATGTTCTTGCACTGGTGAAGTGATAGGTGGTAACTACATTGATCAAGGAGTGAGGACTAGGGGTGTTACAGATTGGAGAAATGAACAAGGCGTTGCTTGCGAAGTGGGTCATGAGGATATGGGGTGGTGGGAGTGATCTGTTCTCTAGAAAGGTTAGATCTATTTATGATGTGCCGCCTAGCCTTTGCGTCCGATTCGATGTTGTGCCTGTGCCAACCACTTTCTGGAGAGGTGTCTGTTTAATTCTGCCAATGCTGACAAACTAACTACGGCCATCGTTGGGAGATGGGCATGGGTTCAGGATCTGGACTTATGATTGGTCTATGGAGGGTGCGTTCAATGATTTGTACCCAAGGCTTTTTGCTCTAGCGGTAAACAAAGAGGCATATGTTGCGGAGTGCCAGGCTAACAGATCTTGGACCCCGGAGTTTGTGGTTGAATTGTCGGATCAGAGTAGTGGAGTATCTTTGTCTTTAAGAAAGCTAGCCAGGCCTGATGTGCCGATGAAGGGAAGAGATTCTTGGTGTTGGAGAGATAGGATGTTCACGGTCAAGAAGGTGTACAAGGTGGTTGCGACATACGCCCCTCTAGTATCAAAGTATTGGGCAAACTGATTTCCACGCACATACATTCCATGTTTGAAATACACAATATAAATATAACCAGGAGAAACTAGCACAAAAGAAGACCGAATTCCTTTCTTTTCCGTTTGTAACATGACCATCGTTCATTAATTACAATCCATGTGGATAAAAGATTACATGTATGCATCAAGAAGTAGGTCCATACATACATAGTACATCTCATGTCTCTCAAAATGCTACAAGTAAAGAACAATAAAAGCTACAACAAGTACTGCACCACGAAAGAACCGTAGCTGTACTTAAATACATTGCTCTAAGCCGCTTACTGCTGTGGTTGCTTCTAAGAACCCACAGAATCCAACACAAAAGGGTACATTATGAGCAAAGTTGCCCAGTACGATATAAAATTTATATCAAGGTATTAAAAGTGTGCAAAAGAAACAACTAGGTAATTCGTCCTCACAAAGAAATAAATTATAATCATTGTCATTAGATATAAGTAACCCAAGCTTCATGGATAGTGTGGTCTTGGTCCGTGTGAGACCTCACACTATGAATCTAAGGCAACAAGAAGACCTTAGGGTTGTGGTGCGTCCGTAGGCATGCGGTGGGATATAAGGCATCCTAACTAAGTTCCCAACACGTCCACTTAGCTTCACTTATCAAGTTGTGGCTCCTATCCCCAAATCATCTCTAACCCACGAATCATCTTGAACCGCCCAAGTCCACTACCCATGTGTAAGAATCCGTGATGGCATAAGGCACGAGTCATGGCACTAATTACTCAGTTCATTTATACCACAATCGAAATCACCATGACTATCCCAATCCTCCCTATGCACATGGGGCCTTTCTTTCATTCCGAACTCCATTTAACCATATTTTTCGGAACTCCCTTCTTAATGCTTCCACTCGGAATACTCATCAATGTGGCCTATACTAGCCAGTACATGAGTGTTAATCCTAAGTGAATATGCAAAACACTAGACTACCAACCATGACTACTTGTCTCTCTCTTGAAGTACTGGGCTAAAAGCGCACAAGTGTTGAGGCTGAACACCGCATGGTGACTCTTCAATGTGCCAAGCAATATGTCCCCCTACCAATACAATTGTTGGGTTCGTGGCGCTTAAGTTTCTACCCAGGGCTCCAATCCCTTGAAGTGTCTACTCCATCTACATACATGCCGCTTAAGATCAATCACTGCGGTATGGACGAGAACTCGACGGGAAAGGCATCCACTGAACATAAATATAGATATACAAATCTGGATATCCCCCCACGATTATTTGAATCGATGCTCTCAACTCGTCGAGGCTCACCACATCTAGATTAGTATTGATTCAACTCATATCCATTATTATATATACTCTATCTACAACTCATGAGATTATAACTTAAAATTTTATATCTCTTTGAATAGCGAAATCTTCGGCAGCTTTAGCTGCTCGTTCGGGGCTTCAGTTTTGCCGTCAACGCGGTTGGTGGAAGAGTGCAGAGATCCTAATGAGGAGAGGGCGATCAGTCAGAGTCTTTAGGAGTGTGACACGGCGACTCTCGAGGGCAACGGACACCAAGCCGAGGGGCTTGTGCCCTGCGACGGCCTGGGCCAGGATGGGGGCGACAACACGATGGAGGAGGGTGTCTTGAGGAAGGGGGTCCAGGAGGAAGCCGCACCCATGGAAGGCCATATCGATATCAATATCATTTCGGTCCGCCCGAAAATGGATATATCGAGATATATCGACGATATATCGACGATATCGGTGGAAATGTCGAAAATGGCTCAAAAAAGCTAATTCTTTTGGCATTTTTTCAGAAATTAAGATCATCCAAGATATTAGAACAACAAATAACATACAAATACACACTTATATCACACATATCGGTCATTTATAGACCATATATCGCACATATCGGTCATCATATCGAATATATCGTTGTTAATGTTTATTCCTGACCTTTAGATATTGGAAATGGATTCCATTCAAGTTCTTATAAGTAACATTAAATAACTTACAGATATACACTTATATGACACATATAGATCATTTGTGAAGACTATGATCCTTATATTGCAATATCTATCATATCGAAATATCGCTGGTACGGTTAGTTGTTGACCTATATATATTGAAAATGGAGTTCATCCAAGTTCTTAGATCACTAAATAACTTACAAATATACTCTTAGATCACACATATCGATCAATCTATGAAGCTTATATCGCATATATCGATCATTTGAACATATCGATATTAATGTTTGATTCTTGACTTATAGACATTTTTTTGAAGAATTGACTTATAAATATTGGAAATCGATTTTATTCAATTCTTACAACATAAATAACTTGTAAACGTACACCAAGTTGAAGAACCATTGTATGTATCCTCCTGTCGCACCATACCCTACTAGTACGGGGGTCTCGCTGCCCGGTCAGCGAGCCTGGGGGGGCTAGGGGGGGCCAGGTTGGCCTCCCCTTGCGGGGGTACGGGGCAGCGCCCCCGACCCGAAATAAAATATATAAAATCATTGTGTGTTTTAATACTAGGTGTAGCTAGATATATGTGTTTTAATACTAGGTGTTGAATCAATCTTCTATGAATAATAACATTGATATATAGAGATATCGGCAAAATATCGACGATATCGATCGATATCATGGATTTTTCTACTGAAACCAGCCATTTTTGACCGATATGAGCCGATATGGCGATATATCGCCGATATCCCTGTAAAAGGAGATACAGGGTAATATCGAAACCCCTCCCCTGTCGAAACCAATATATCGGCGATATATCGTCGATACGACCTTCCATGGCCGCACCATGTCCGGGTCGCATGGGCGAGGGATGTGTAGAGCGCACCATGGCGTCCGAGGAGGTTGGCATGGGGGTGGTTGGGCTACAGAGATCGACGAGTTCTGCTCTCCGATTTGGGACGTGCTATGTCAGGAAAGCTACCAGAACGAGGAAGCAGCGAAGGGCGGCAATGCTAGCCGTGGCGGAACGGGCTTGCGGGGAGCGTTGTTCGCTCGCTGACACCTCAACCACCGGGAACTCACAGAACCGTTTCTGCGTGCTGGACAGGGGGTGGTTGTGCTTTTGGGACTAGTCCCACCAAAGATGCAGCAACGTCACTTATGTCGATGAAGATCCTTTCGTGGAACGTCTAAGGCCTGGGCCGGCCGGAAAAGAGGATGGGTGTAAGGAATCTAATAACAGATGCCGGAGCAGATATCTTCCTCCTTCAGGAAACAAAATTGCAGGCAGGAGTAGAGGCTGAGTTGAGGGGATTAGATGGCGGTGGGCGGTTCCAGACAGCAGAACGGGGCGCATATGGTGCCTCGGGGGGGATGCTGTCTGCGTGGATGGGGGACTCTTTTGACCTTGTTGAGGAGTCGAAGTCGGCCCACTGTCTTTCGGTGCGACTACGTAGGAGGAAGGATGGCTTGGAGTTCCTTGTCACGAATATCTATGGGCCAAGCAGCGGTGAAAGGGGTGCCATGGTGACCGAGCTCGAGCACTTGGGTTCCTCGGCGGGGGCAGGTGTCTGGATCATTGGGGCCGATCTTAACGTTACCTTGCTCCCCGACGACAGGCCGTGGAGTGGCGGAGGCAGGGACCCTGGTTCGGCAGAGTTCCATGGGATGGCTGATAGCTTAGGTCTGTCAATTATCAATGCTGCGGGATGCGCTTTCACCAGGCGTAACAGTAGATCTCGCTCCAGACTGGACAGCTTTCTGCTCTCTCCGGCTGGGGCGGAGAGGTTCCCTCTCTCGCGAGCGTGGGCTCTCCCCCGTTCGCATTCGGACCATATGCCCATCATTTGGTCGACTGGAGAGGACGACAAGCATAGATTTTTCTTCCGATTCGAGAAATGTTGGCCACAGGAGGCTGGTTTTCGGGAGAAGGTGGGGGAGATTTAGAGAGGTTGTCTGACGGAGGGCTCGACGGTCTCAAGATTCACGGTGAAGCTCTCGACTTTGAGGTCCTTCCTTTCATCTTCTGGTAAGGAGGTCAGGTCGAGGCGAAGAGCGAGGAGGGGAGAGGCCCGGGACGAGGTTGTTAGATTGGATCGTTTGGATGATAAAAGGGAGCTGTCTGAGGAGTACAAGGAGAGACATGGCCTCCTTGAGGAGCTTCTTCTTGAGGATAAGAAGGAAGAGGTGGAATGGCGTCAAAGATCCAGGCAGAAGTGGCTTCGGGAGGGGGATGCCTACACGGCGTTCTTCCACTCTGTGGCGTCTGGGCGGTGGAGAAGAAATCACATTCACGAGCTTGAGGTGGGGGGGGGAGCGGGTATTGGGAGAGGTTGTTATCGGTCGGGCTTTGAGAAGGCACTTTGTGGATGCCTCTAGGAGGAGAGAGGGGAGCGGTTGGGGGTGGCTAGGGACAGGAGTGGAGGTCCTGTCGGTGGAGCAGACGGAGGGCCTTGGCCCTTTCTCGGTGGAGGAGGCGAGGAGGGCGGTTTGCGGCCTCAACGTGGCGCCCCTGGCCCGGACGGTGTCTCGATGTTTTTTATAAGGAATTCTGGGATCCTTTGAAGGAGGAAGTCTTGGACGTGCTCAATGAATTCAGGGAAGGAAATAAAGGATTAGAGAAGATCAAACGGCCGTTACTGTTTCTGCTGCCCATGAGGGACACCCCTGTGCAGGTGGACTATCGACCTATCGCTCTTTCGAATGGGATCTACCTCATCATTGCGAAGATCCTAGCGAATAGGCTGAAAGGTGTTCTAGACTCAGTGCTTCTCCAAGGACAATCGGCCTTCATTCCGAGGAGACAAATGGCGGATGGCCTAGTGATGGCCACGGAGATTTGTCTTGACTGGTAACGTTTGAAAACGAGCGAGGCCTTATGGAAAATCGATTATGTGAAGGCCTACGATTCGGTTGATTGGAAGTTCTTATGAGTATATCTTTGAAGGAAAGGTTTTCCTGAGCAGTGGGTGGACTGGATGAAGAGATGTGTCACCACCTCCTCCTATGTTATCTTGGTGAATGGCAAGCCGGAAGGAGGATTCTTCCAGCCGCAGCGTGGGGTGAGGCAAGGGTTCCCTTTAGCCCCTATGTTGTTTGTCATCATGGCGGATGCTCTGGGGGTCCTATTCAAGCAGGAAAATGCGGCAGGTTGGTGTGAGGGCTATCGTAGGGAGGACATCTCCATCCCTTTGCTACAATATGCAGACGATACGATTCTCTTTCTGGGGGGCACCGACGAGCAGAATGCCAATGCGGTACAACTTGCAGACATCTTTGGCAAGCTCTTGGGTCTGGAGATTAACAAGGCTAAGTTGACGGTCATTGCTTTCGGGATGAATGAAGTGGACCAAACTAGCTTGGCGGAGATCACAGAGTGCTCGGTGGCGAGTCTACCGATCCGTTACTTGGGGTTTGCTGCTTGTCATTGGGAAGCTTAGGAGGCAGGATTGGGGTGAGTTGATGTTGAGGATAGAACAGAGGCTGGCGGGATGGAAGGCGGTTACATTATCTCGTGGAGGGAAGCTGATTCTCTTGAAGCACGTCCTGTCTGCTATACCTATCTTTTTTTCTCCACTAGATTGATGCCAACGGGAGTTAGAAGAAAGGTTGAGTCTCTGATGTGAAGGTTCTTCATGTCCAACGGGAAGCAACAGGACTCTGGATTGCACTTAGTAAGATGGGAGGACGTCACAAGGGGGCGCGAGGAGGGTGGCCTCGAGGTTAGGGACGTTGAGTGCATGAACAAGGCTCTTATCGCTAAATGGGCCATTCAAATTTGGGGCCCGTCCTCTTCGTTGGTTGTGAGACTCCTGAGGAAGATTTATGGAGTCAGAGGCGAGTTGGAGCCTAAGAGAGTGCGGTACGAATCTCGGCTTTGGGTTGGTATACGTGCGATCATGCTGTGGATGGCGCCCAGGCTCAGACCGAATGTGGGGGATGGAGAAATTTTTATATTTTGGCGAGACGATTGGACTGGTAACGGTAGTTTGGAGGGCAGACTCCCTCGCCTCTTTTCCTTGGCGGCTATGAAGGAGGCAACTCCCTCGCAGGCGGCAGGTGGGAATGCATGGGCACCGCTGTTTTTGGTCGACCTCTCGGACCAATGTATGGACGAGTACCTTGCCTTGTTGTCTGTTCTTCCGCAGCATCATGGCTTCTCGCATGGTCGCGATCATGGCTTCTCGCATGGAACCCTACTCCGTGAGGAGCGAGATGAAACCACGGGAGAACGCCTCTAAGGGCTCATGTGTCTATTGACTTTCTCTCCTGATACAGGAGGTGTGGAGCTTCTTATATAGCCTCCACAGATCCTCCAAGTCCCACCACTGGTAGATGTGGGACTAAACTCCTGGATGTGCTAAATGGATCTTGGAATGATCCATTTACCCATCCTACATATGACGCATGTACTCCAACACTGACGGATGCACGATGGGCCAAACTTTTTCCAGGAGTGGAGGGTTGCAGTAGGTGTGGTGGAGCGATGGAAGACGTTGAGCACATTTTATTCTAGTGTCCCGGCTCAGTGGGCGAATAGCGAAATGCGAACATTCCGGGCATCCAGTGAAGTGATAAAGATTCCTTTCGAGCATCACTTGGTAGAGATTGGACGGGCTTAGAGGAAGGCCGGACGAAGGTGTCCGCACTTGTTTGGGCATTATGGCTAGCAAGAAACGTTGTTGTCTTCATAGGTGGAAGGTTTCATTTTGAAAATGTACTCGGGCATGCAGATCCCTTTACGGAACCTGGGGATGTAATTACTTTATTATTTTTTAATTTATTTTTTGGATAGACCTCTAAAGGAGGTCCATCCCATCCCTTCTCAAAAAAAACAGCAGCACTGGTACCCATGCTATTATTTTACTGTTTAAATCAGGAACAAAAAAAGGTATCGGGGGCAATAGTTATGATTTTCCTACAAAGAAGGCAGTACCTATGTTTCTATCTGATCATTTGCATCCTTCGAGGCAGTCATCTGTTGGGTAAGACATTCACCTAGACGGATTCCCTTGGTTAAGGAACATCTTGCACAATGCACCCAAGTGTCCGGAATTTTAGTTTTTCTTTCATTATGGGATGAGTGTAAATCATTATTTTTTTCCAGTCATCTTAGTGGGCTTGATTATTTTTTATAAAGTCAGCGGTAAAAACAATCAAATGCTAATCTTAGAAACTGATGTAAAATCTCCCCATGCTTCTTGTTTGAGAACTGTTAAATTCCAGAGCCATTTATTAGTTCTCTTTGGTCTAATATTTTGTGCTTTTTCACTCCTGTTGAGTTTAGATTGTCAAGCCGAACAACAAAGATATACCAGATATTCCTGGACTTGCACCCCCAGTTACTAGCCGGAGGCTTCTTTGGACCAGGGATTTCAGCTGTTAACGGTACCAGGATTTCATTTTTTCCCCTGTAATTGAGTGTCGCCGACAAGATTCATTGAGACTGGTATGTGCAATTCATCTGTTTCGCCAAAAGAGTTGATTAACGGATATAGCCAATGTATTGTCAGTGTAAATTTGCATTATATCCTGGGGTTAGCGGGATCATTATATGTGTATCTTTTGATTTTCGTAGAGAAACCACATAGTACTGGCAAGGGTGTTTTCTATTATTATTTTATTTGGATCAATCAATGCCATTTGTAAGTACTCGAGGCAAGAGCTCTTTAAGATGGTTAAATACCTAGCTTCATCTGAGGATTGCACTCCTGCCTTGAAATTTACGTCACTGCTTAAAAAGAATGCCATGCATACATGTTGCTTGTTATGGACTATGAGTAACTTTGTAGAGATTGTCTTGTTTGAGAAGGAACATTATGCGGATGTCAATATAGCAATTCTTAAATTGTTTGTAAGATCTTACAACAGTGGATGGATAGATCTGATTTTTAGTGAATCAAATGGAAGTCTCTGAACTTTATATCCAACTTCGATGTGATTCCCAACAGCATTGTCGCTGATTCTCAATTTCAGTTTCTATACGGCACTTGTCACCTGTTTTGTGAAATGAGCAGTTATCTTTTTGTTGTGGTGCGTTCTCGTTTTTTCCCCTTCATCTCCATCCACAACCTCCACAGACTATTGACTTTCCTTAGTCATTGTAATTTGTATCCATCTCTCATGTTTTTTCCCAGATTGCTACATCAAAAATCGATTTAGATGACAGACTGTGCATCTGCTTGGTTTAAGGAGCAAGTCGAAGAAATACTAAGGTATAGAGATTCCATTCCCATATTAATCATCTTAACTGGTGTAAGAAGGAAGGAAGAGGGATCTTGGATGTTAATCTGAGAAAATTAGAACAGGTCATATGGAATCCCATGGACCGAGAATATCCAATTCTGTAAAAGAAACTCATGACATGCAACAGTCTTTCAGTCAACTGATCCCTTCTGATTGTTCTATTGTCAACTGATCATTCTGCGACATGGGCATGTGCACATAGCTTAAACCATTGCATTATCTGGATGCTATATTCGGGTTTTTTGGTCCTTTCCATCTGTCAAGTTGATTGATCATGATCCTGATTCCTGAGAATGGCCACTGGTTGCATTGCTTTGTTTAGATTCAGAAGCTGATTCGATGGATACCGGACATCTAACTTGGAGCCATGTGATCTGAGAGAACATATGGGCAGAATGTGTATGACATTTATTTGTCTTTTGTCCATCAAAGATGTAATCTGTTGGATCAGGATTCAGAGTAACCCTTTACAAATAATGTGGATATCCATTTTGGTTTCGTGTGAGATGGAAGAATGGAAAGGAAAAATTACCATAGTAGTCAACTATATCGAAATATTTATCGTATATATTCCATTGATGGATCATGTCAGTAGGGGGAAGGTATTATAGCAGTAGGAGGGAAAGGCTTGATCGATGGGATTAGAAATTTTAGGGCTTTGGATTTTGGTTCCAGCGGTTCAGTCAGGTTCAACCAGATCGAATCAATTTGTTGAATTTGATTCTTAGTTCCTTTTTTTTCACAATAGACACTAAACTGACCAGTTCGATCGTCCTGGTTCGGATTTTTTAAGAACTTGCATATCTTGTTCAATGAGCTTGTGCTAACAAAGACTGGGAGTTAATTCGACCGTTGTTTCAGTTGTGCGCGCTATTAACTTGGTACCTTACCATGTCGATCTATTTACCTTGTTTAATATTGTAAATTTGAGAAGGATTTGGCTGCTTACCATGTCGATCTACTTACCTTGTTTAATATTGTAAATTTGAGAAGGATTTGGCTGCTAGGGGCATCTCCACTTTCATATTAGCAAGAGGACATTCTCCACTTGCATTTTGCGGCATGGTCGTCGACCGCATCTCAAATGTTGATTTTATAACTTTTCTTGTTGATGTCAGTATCCAAGACGCTAGTTCTTACCATGTTATAGGGCAGTTGATGAGGGCCCTTTCGAACCGTTGGGAGGGATGTTGAAGGAACTAGGGCTGCTAATTGAACCGAACTGTAACGACCGAACCTATGTTCGAGTTCAGTTCGATAAGGAAGTTCGAAAGTTCGAGTTTGGTTCGATAAACGAGTTCGTTTAGAAAATGAATGTTCAAGTTCGGTTCGATAACAGTTCGTTAACAATTTAACTTAACTAAAACTTGTTTATATGAACAAGTTTGAAACTGGAATTCGATAACAAGGTTCGATAAGCAGTAAAAATAAGAAATTATTCAACTTACAAAGTCCAATAAATACCATAATTTCTTTAACCTCAAAATTTATTAAGTGTATAAATACTAAGTTGTACATACAAATAGACACACATATACATATATCGAACTCGAACTTTTATCGAACGAACATATGTTATGTTCATGTTCGGTTCATTAAGCTATCGAACTAGAATTTGAAGTTTATATTCAGTTCGTTTAGAAACGAACAAACATTTTTCGAACTATTATCGAACGAACTCTAATCGAATACAAATATGTTCTGTTCAATTAGCAGCCCTAGAAGAAACTGACCTTTGAGATGTTGATTCTTCCATTACAAGCAAAATCGACATCTTGGATGCAATATGCACTTCATTCATGAGGTTCGTTTGGGTTGAAGGTTAAAACGCTAAGGGTGCATTTGGGTTGAAGGTTACCCCCTCTTTTGGGGGGTTTCCCCCCGAAATCCATATCCTCACCCCTCTTGTAGGGCTCACTCAAAGACCACGCTCTCTCTTATTTAATACATTAAACAATTCATTTTTCTTTCATCCATTCCAACAAAAACTAATATAGTATGCTATCTTAATATTTGAAAATTATAAAATACTTAACTTCTATTCACTTTTCCAAACTTCAATACAATCAAATCACAACAATTGCTCATTTTTCCAAACTTTAATACAAGGGATTTTTACCCGACAGATCCTGTAATCTTTTGCAATTACCGCTACGACCTTCGAAATATCGTAATTCCTCCGAGGACCCCTTAAACTTGTTAACCTTTATCCTACAGCCCCTGTGGTTAACCCCCATCCCTCTAACCGTTAAAACCAACCGGATTCCGTTATCTTCTTTTATACTATACCCAATTTAGTTATCAAATTTACTAAAAGTACCATTCCCTTCCACCCTCCACCTCCAGCTCCCCTTCCCTCCCATCCGTGATCAGGCTCCTGCTTGAATCCGCAACCGCCGCTCGAAGCCCCTCCCCCGATCACCAAGCTCCTGCTCGAAGCACGTCCCACCGATCGAAGTCCGTGAGGTCGTGCCCACCACCTTTCCCTCTCCCCAGCTCGACCCCCTTCCCCTCCCCCTGCAACCCCCCTCCTCCCACCCAGCACTCGTCGGCGCCGCCTCCCCCTGGAAGCCTCCCCTCCCCATCCCCCCACCCTCGCCCGGTCCCGCCGATCTTCTGCCCCCCTCCCTGCTCCCTTCCGGTCCCGTCGATCGTCGGGACCCCCACCCCCCACACACACATCCCTCTGCAAAGCCCCCTGTCGCCTCCCCCTACAGAACCCCTCTCCTCCCACCGGCACCCGTCGGCGCCACCTCAAAGCCCCCCGTCGCCTCGCCTCCCCCTACAGAATCCCCCGCCTCCCACCCGGCACCCATCGGCGCCGCCTCCCCCTGGAAGCCCCCCCCTGCGCATCCCTCTGCAAAGCCCCCCGTCGCCTCCCCCTACAGAACCCCCCTCCTCCCACCTGACACATGTCGGCGCCACCTCCCCCTAGAAGCCCCCCCCCGGCCCGCAAGCCCTGCTCTTCTCCAGCATGCTGATTGGCTCCGACTTTCATCCTGCCGTGCAGTAGGAGGGGAAGCTGGTAGAGAAGGGGGGATTTTTTTATTTTTCTTAGTTAATTCTAGCCGTCCATTCATGGATGGGTTAGATTAACTCGTTTCTAACTCAAGGAAATTAACTCTAGATGTGTTAATTTAACGGTAGGATTCGTGGGGTAAGACGGAGCAAGTTTAAGGGGTCCTCAGAGGAATTACGATGTTTCGAAGGTCGTAGCGGTAATTGCAAAAGATTACAGGGTCTGCCGGGTAAAAATCCCTTAATACAATCGCATCACAACAACTCCTCTCAACCTTAAACCCTCTATCTAAATAGCAAAACATAAAAACATGTTACCCATCTTCAGATAACCCTCTATTCAAACGCACCCTAAAAGTGTAGGGTGAACATTGCACTTCATGAAGAAGTGTGATTCCTTCGAAATAGGCTGGGAGAATTAACTTCGTCCACTGGGGCGGTCGTGGCCATATTCTCTACCTTCGAAGTAGATATACAAATAAATTAAGATTGGAGTTCCTTGGGAAAAAAATCTCTTTTCGGGTATGTGGGTGTGTGTGGTTGTGAGTGCATGCATGCATGTGCTCACGTGTGTGTTCATGTGTACATATGTGCGTGTGTGCTTGCGGATGCATGTTGCTTGTAGTATTTGATTGACGTATGTAATTTTAGCTCTTCAAATGAATCGTAGATACTTGTATAATGAGCATCAATTGAGATTAATTTGTCAGTGACCCTCACGTGATGGAAGATATAATACAGGATCCAGTATTGAAGATGATGATGATGACGATGATGGATCTTACATCACATGATTTCATTGTCGATCGAGTTACTTGTGGAGATCATTGCACTTTTTGTACATCCTAATCTCTTATATGGTCGAGTGCATGATCGAGAATTTTGCCTCATCGTCAAAAGACTATGTACATGGATTTTGGTTGAGACACATTAAGGCGAACATGTACCGCAATGGTCATATTAATATAGTTTGTTTGAGAAATTAAACGCTAGAAAAGCAATCACTATCTATATGCATTATTAAATAATACTGGAGATCCAAAGAATAGATGAGAATATTTAACCAATTGATAACAGATTAAGAAGGTGAAGATGAGATATATTGATCACTTGCTTACGACAAAGGAAAACAATATGGTTCAAGAAAACAAATTTCTTGGAAAGTTTGAACAATATTCTTTAAAAATGTCGAGGACGATGAATCATAAGAGTTAATAAGTATTTTAATGAGTGATGAATTGGAGGAACAGAAATGCCATCAATTCTTACTCTTTATGAGCAAATCATGCAAAGATATATGGTATAAAATATGGATACAAACGGACGGATACGGAAATGGATATTTGTTTTATAATATTCTCATTCTTTTTATAATTTAGATACAAGTACGGAACAGATATCTTGTGGTATGGATATGGTTTATCCTACGGATAATAAAATTTTCCTAATACTTAAATTCAATGTAAATATTTTTGTATAGTTAAACTTAAAGATTAAATAAATCAAAATTATATAAATTACAAATACAATAAAATAAAAAATAAAGTAATATTTTAAATCAAAATTTTATAAAAAAATAGGTAAATAGTTAAATAGCATAAGATATATATTTAGGTTTATGATCACCGAGAAAAAAAGCGCCAAGTATGCCTCAATTCCCATATAGGGGCCTCATTTTCTAAATGAAGAGGGTACTTAAGTTTTCAACTTTATGCTTTAACATCAACACATAAGGGTCACAAAAACTTACGGAGGCATGTACGTAAAACAAAACAGGATTAATACCCTTCATTATTACATTTCCAAAATGAGTGCCTAATTGGAAATGGATGTATAGTTGGAGTCTTTTTTGTAATTTAGCCTATATACTTTTCTTCAAATGACTTCAAAACACATTATATTATGTGTAACCTCTAATATATTTAGATATTTATTTATACATATTGATATATGTCTATGATACATACACACGTATTAAATAATATAGATAATTGTATCAATAACCGCTTGGTAAAATTATAACCATATCCAACAACAACAACAACAAAGTCTTTTCCCACAACTAAGTAGGGTCGGCTACATGGATTCTTCGCCTTCATTCAGATCTATCTTGGGTCAATCCCAGGCTTATATCCAAAAAACTAAGATCTCTTCGTAAAGTCTCTTTCCAATACTTCTTGGGTCATTCTCGCCCTCTCTTATATGGCTCAATATCCCAACACTCGCATCTCCTAACTGCTGCATCCGTTGATTTTCTTTGCAAATGATCAAACCATCTTAAGCAATTTCCTCGCATCTTATCATCGATCAGAGCTACACCAACTTTTTTTCTGATTGCATCATTCCTAATCCGATCTTTACGTGTGTGTGTGTGTGTGTGTCTGTGTCCACACATCCATCTTAGTATTTTCATTTCTGCTATAGCCATTCTCTGTACATGTCTATGGTTCACAGGACAACATTCAGATCCATAGAGCATATCAGGTCTCATGGCTGCTTTGTAAAACTTTCCTTTAATTTTGAAAGGAATTTTCTTATCACAGAGAACAACAGAGGCTCCTCTCCACTTTATCCAGCCTGTATTTATTCTATTAGTAGCATCTCCATCAATTTTCCCATCCTGTTACAAAATAGATCCCAGATATCTAAAAGAATCTCTCTTCTGAATGTTATTGTCACCAATCTTCACCTCAATTCATTCAAAATTGCTTCCATCAAAGGTGCACTCCATATATTCCGTCGTAGCTCTACTTATACGAAATCCTTTAGTCTCCAATGTATGTCTCCAGACCGCAAGCTTCTCATTTACTCCATCTCTAGTCTCATCAATCAACACAATATCATCAGCAAATAACATACACCAAGGTAACTCATCCTGAATGTGATTTGTCAACTCGTCTATAATCAAAGTAAAAAGAAATAGACTCAAAGCTGAACCTTGATGTAAACCAATGTTGACGTAAAAATAGTCAGTCTTCCTAGACGGAGTCCTTATACAAGATAAAGCCCGATCATAGATGTCCTTTATGAGGTTAATGTATAGGACACGTACTTGTCTCTTCTCCAAAACTCTCCACAATATTTCTCGCGGGACAGAATCATAAGTCTTCTCCAAATCAATAAAGATCACATGGAGGTTCTTCCTTTCAGCTCTATAAATCTCCATTGTTCTCCTTAGCAAATGGATGGCTTCAATAGTTGAGCGACCTGGCTAGAATCCGAATTGATTTTCTTTTACGTTGGAAACTTTCCTCAGCCTTCTTTCGATCACGTGTTCCCAAATTTTCATAGTGTGATTCATCAACTTGATACCTTTGTAATTTGAACAATTTTGAATGTCTCCTTTATTCTTATAAAGAGGCACCACGATACTCCTTCTCCAATCTTCAAGCATTTTCTTGCTTCGCCAAATAACATTGAATAGATTTGTAAGCCATGTCAAACCGCGCTCACCTAAAACTCTCCATATTTTATAGGAATGTCATCTGGTCCTACACCTTTCCCATATCTCATAACCTTCAAAGCCTCCTCTACTTTCTTTCTTTGTATTTGTCTATAGCTTACACGATTCAAGTAACTTTCACTACTAGCTAGATCAACCAAAGTGATTTCTCTATTTCCTTCTCCAATGAAAAGTTTATGGAAGTACTGCTCCCATCTAGCCTTTATGTCCTTCTGAGTAACAAGCACGTGACCTTCCTCGTCCTTAATGCATCTCACTTGAGAAAGGTATTTGATCTTTCTTTCTCTTGCTTTGCCCAACCTGAATATATCCTTCTGGCCCTCCTTAGAATCGAGATTTTTATAAAGTCAGGGGTTTGAAGCGAGGTATGCCTTTCTCTTTTGGCTGCGAGAGAGAATGGGCTAGAGGGACGGTTGGGGGCTCCCGAACTCGAGGTGGTTTTTGCTCCGATGATCGGCTTCTTCTCCATTAGGAGTCCATTTATAGGGCGCTAGCCCCTCGAGCCGTCCGCCCCTCAACCTCACGCCCTTCCGCCATTTCCGGTCATCCCGCAACCGCCGGCCGCGAAACGGCCGGGGTGCGGTTGCTGACCACTTAAGGTCACATGTTTTCGGAACCGTTCAAACATCTCCCACTTGACCGAAGTGGTCAAAACATATATGCTCCCACTATTCGTGTAGCATATACATGGAGATTTATCATTGTGAGGATCATTATTTATGAAACCTCTTTCTTAACTCATACATTCCTGAGTCCCATTAAACCAACATGTTTAATGTATGTTCCTGCTGCTATTCCTTTCGTTAGGGAATCCGCCAACATGTCACTGGTAGGTATGTAGGTTACCGTGATTTCTTGCTTCGCCACTATATCTTGTATATAGTGATATTGGATCTCAATGTATTTTCCTTTAGAACTATTAGCCCCACTATTGATCAAGCTTATCGCAGCTTGATTGTCACAATACATTTCAATTGGCCCTTTTACCAATTCGAGGCTTAGGTTCTCTAGAAAACGCCTGATCCATACAACATGAGTGGTGGCCATGCTACATGCAATGTACTCAGCCTCCTGTGTATGTCGAGATACACATCCTTGTTTCTTGCTACCCCAAGAAACGGCTGCACCACCAAACATGAACATATAACCTGATGTGGATTTTCTATCATCTACATCCCCTCCGAAATCGGCATCGGAGTAGCCTACCACTTCAAGCGATTCTGCTTGATATACGAGTTTCAGATGTACTGTTCCTTTCAGATATCGAAGAATCCTCTTTACAGCTTCCCAATGTGCTGGACCGGGATTGCTTTGATATCTACTGACTAAGCTTACTGGATAAGCTAAATCAGGTCGAGTACACATCATTGCATACATTAAACTTCCTACCTCTTGTGCATATGGTACATCTAAAGGTTTTTGCCCCTTTCCGGGACACTGACTCTTACTGAGTCTCTTTCCCATCACAAGTGGTGTTGGAGCTGGAGTGCTATTCTGCATTCCAAATCTCCTTAATACAATATGCAAATATCTTTCCTGACTAAGGCTCAATGTCCTTGAGTCCCTATCTCTTGTTATTTGAATTCCAAGAACATAGGATGCATCGCCCATGTCCTTCATCTCAAATTCATTGCTCAATTTCTGTTTGATTTCATTGAGCATTTGTATGTCATTACCTGCGAGCAGAATGTCATCTACATACAATGACATGATTGCAAACCTGCTCCCACTCTTCATGACATACACACAGTTATCCAATTTATTTGAAACAAATCCAAATTGAATAACTTTCTCATGAAATTTGAGATACCATTGCCGTGAAGACTACTTTAAGCCATATAATGACTTTCTTAACCTGTAAACCTTTTTCTCTTGACCTTCAACCTGAGATCCATCAGGTTGTCGCATATAAATCTCCTCCCTCAATTCTCCATTAAGGAAGGCTGTCTTCACATCCATTTGGAATAATTCCAAATCCATATATGCGACTATGGCTAAGATCATCCGAATGGATGCAAACTTAGCCACTGGAGAGTAGGTTTCCTGGAAATCTATTCCAGCTTGCTGAGTATAACCCTTGGCAACTAATCTGGCTTTGTATTTATCAACAGTACCGTCAACTCGGTACTTTTTCTTGAATACCCACTTACATCCTATGGATTGCCTACCTTCTGGCAAATCACATAATTCCCAAACACCGTTTCGCTCGATTGAGGTCCAACTCATCTCTCATGGCGGCCGACCATGATTCTGACTCAGATGAAGCCATAGCTTCATTAAAGGATACGGGATCTGTACAATCCGCGACATCCTCATCCACGGTGTAGCACGATGCCTCGCATCCATAGAAATGGTAATCTTCCATCCATGCGGGCCGTGTTCTGGGTCTCTTGTTGCCGATTATACTCGTGGGTTGTGTGGGTCCACCCACTTCTTCTAAAGGATCATCATGTTCCATAGGTTCATTCTCTACATTTGGATTATCGATATCATCCTCAAGTTCTTGTCTAATGCTCAAGTCGTCTTCATTGTCTTGTAAGACAATCAGAGGATCTGATTCCTCTATTTCATGCTCCTTTTCTTGATGAATTTCAAGGAAAGTAGCATCACGACTTTCGATCAGACCTTTATTTTCATGGAAGAACCTATATCCTTTAGAATTCTCACTATACCCAATAAACTTGCACTTTAATGTCCTGAAGTCTAGTTTGTCCCTAAGCTGACTCGGTACCAGAACATGTGCAACACATCCCCATTTCCGGAGATGGCCCAACTCGGGCTTTCTGCCATTCCATATTTCATATGGCGTTGATTCTACGGACTTGGTGGGAATCCTATTCTGTATATAGTTCGCAGTCAACACTGCCTCTCCCCAGAATTTCTTGGAGAGTCCTGAGTGTGAAAGCATACACCTTACTGCATTCATCAAAGTTCGATTCTTTCTTTCTGCTACACCATTCTGCTGTGGTGTATAGGGCATTGTAGTCTGCCTACGAATGCCTGCTTGAATACAGTAATCCTCAAACTCCTTTGAGGTATATTCCCCACCTCTATCTGTCCTAAGAGTCTTGATTGGTTTTCCCAATCTTGTCTCCACTTCCGTCTTGTATCTCTTAAATGTTTCAAGTGCTTCCGACTTTCTTCCTAAGAGATAGACATAGGAGAACTTTGAATAGTCATCAATGAATGTTATAAAATATTCCTTATTTCTATGTGTGCTGACGCTCAGTGGTCCACATATGTCTGAATGGATCAAACCTAATAACTCCGTTGACCGAATTCCGGTTGAGAAGGGTTTTCTCGTCATTTTACCGGTCAGACAGTGTTCGTAGGGCAATGTCCTTGCACCCGTGATCTTAGGCAACAAATTTATCTTAATCATTTGATCCATCTTAGAATTTCCTGGATGACCCAGTCGCATGTGCCACAAGTCATAATCAGACAAACAACACAAGGAATAATCAGAAGAGACATTCATTGATTCACTAGAAGTTATTACAGGAAGACAGAATAGGTCATGCTCGGGTACAAACTTTCCCATCGCATAGACCTTTTTATTCTTGCCTATTGACACACGCTTATTACAAAACCTAACTTCAAAGTCTTTCTTGAGCAGCACTGGGACAGATATCAGATTCCGGCGTATCCCTGGGGCATACAGTACATCATTCAGTACCATAATGTTGTCCCCAAGGTCAAGTCTGTAAGTCTCAACACCTTCTACATCCAGGTAGGTGTTGTTCCCCATAAAGATCCTCTGTTCGCCTTTTCTCAGCTCCTTGAAGTCCACCAGGCCCTCCTTCGTCTTCGCGATATGTCTGGTTGCTCCAGAGTCGATCCACCATCCTTCACTGTCCGTGATGACAGAGTTGCATTCCACGACAGCCGCGAATTCCATTTTCTTTTTGCCTTTATTTTCAGGTACTTTAGAATTTCCCGGCTTCTTCTTATTGGGGCAATTGACCTTGAAATGGCCATATTTGCCACAACCGTAGCAAGAGCCGCGTGGGTATTTCCCACTCTTTCCCTTGAAATTCGCCTTGGAGGGGCCTAGCCTTTTCTTCGCGTGCACGGCATTCGCTTCTTCTTCCTCCTCGACCTCAAAGATCTCAGCTTTCGATCTTTGTTTGGAGAGGTCCTGCTCAATTGCCAGCTGTGCAGGTAGGTCCGTCACAGACTTAATGTTGCCATTCATTCTCAGAGATGTGGCAACCATGTCGAATGACGGAGGGAGACTTCCTAATATGGCTGCGATCTGCATCCTCTCCGGAATCGCGCAATCAGCAGCCGCAAGATCCTTGGCCATCACGATCATCTTATTCACGTGCTCGAGGACGCTCTCAGATTCCTTCATTCTACACGAGTTGTACTTGTGTAGAAGAAGCTGGACGCTCACTTCCGATTTGGAGTGGTATTTGTCCTTCACCGCGGTCCAGAACTCGTAAGCTGATTCGCAGTTCTCAAAGACCCGAATCAGGTTCAGATCCATATGGGTCAGCATAAAGCTCCTAGCCCTATTATCTGTTTTCTCCCACTGTTCGCGGGACCTAATTTCCTCCACAGTCGGATTTTCAGATAAAGTTGGGCCGGGTTTATCTATGATGGTGTGTATACTATCGTGTAGCAGGCCATAGTAGATCTTTCTACTCCATAATTCGTAATTGGTACCGTTCAGGTACTCAATTTTCCCTACCTCAGTGGCAATCATCTTGCTTGTCATTTTTGTTGATCTGGGCGGCTTGTTCCTTAGGGTTTCACGGGATTCGTTTTCCTTGGGCAAACACGAACACCAGCGGCGGCGCCCAGCGAGCAAGGACGAACCGCACCGGCGGCAGCCAAGGAGCGAATGTGAACGGCAGCGGCGGCGAGACGGTCGGAGCTCTGATACCAGTCAGGGGTTTGAAGCGAGGTATGCCTTTCTCTTTTGGCTGCGAGAGAGAATGGGATAGAGGGATGGTTGGGGGCTCCCGAACTCGAGGTGGTTTTTGCTCCGATGATCGGCTTCTTCTCCATTAGGAGTCCATTTATAGGGCGCTAGCCCCTCGAGCCGTCCGCCCCTCAACCTCACGCCCTTCCGCCATTTCTGGTCATCCCGCAACCGCCGGCCGCGAAACGGCCGAGGTGTGGTTGCTGACCACTTAAGGTCACATGTTTTCGGAACCGTTCAAACAAAAACTTCATAAGCTTTTGACTTAGCTTTGCATACATCCTTCTTTGCTTCCATTGTTCTATCCTTAGGCATAGCTTTAAAGCATGCTCTTTAAATTATAACCATGTCCATATCCTCAAAAAAATGAAAATGTTATTTGTCACTATATCCATATCCATAAAAACCTATAAACATATCTGTATCAACTAAAATAAAAAATACATATCCATATCCTCATAAAAACGGATACGATGGTGATCAGATACGAGTATATCTTTATAGGGTAGCATCCCTGGTAAAAACTCATGTACTTAATGTCGGATAGTCTAACTATAATAAAATTCAAGTATAATCTTGTGAAGATATGTAAAAAGTGGTTCTAGACGTTGAAAAAAAAGCCATGCACATATATAATATATATTTATGGAGAGGAAATATCTAGTTTTCTCATATGCAACAACCTAGTCTAATATGAGGACAGAAATTCATAGTTGGCATCCTATTCTTCATTTTAAACTTTTAAAAAAGACTTTTTACATCCATGACCATACTTTCATATTTACGTGATAAATCTTTCAGAATTACACTCAGAATCCTAAATAAGCATTCCGTCTAACATTCTAATAATCAACGCTTGATCTAATCTACCATATTACATCTTTGAGCAACATATTATGAAAGTCTCCACCAAATAACAGATAATAGATTCTAGAAAAGAATACTGCAAAGAATTTATTACCTTCAATTCTAAAAAGAACAAAACGAAGAAAAAGAATTGAATCGAAAACGCTATGGATGAAATGAGTGGCCACAATGAAACATGCATTTTATGTCGTGTAGTTGGACACAATAGAACTTCATGCTTCATAAGAAATATGAACTAACTATGTTTCATAAAGTTTCTTAATGTAATATCTTTTCTGTTTTTCTTTTTTAAATGTTTAAACAAGGTTGTGTGATTTATCATATTGTGGATGAGATATAGTTTTTTTATTAGGGTATTTACATCAATAACCTTGTATACTTTCAATATTACTTATATAACCCTCAACAATGCATAGTTACACAAGAAACTCTAAATAGTCACTATGGCTTACACTCATAATCTCCGTTATATTGATCTAATAACTCAACGACTCATGTAAGTTAATCTAACCACACAATATCTTAAGGTTACCATTTACTTATTTTTTTTTTTTAAATTTTTAATCACCCAACCTCTTCCTTCTCCTCCTCCCCCTCCCCTCCCTCATCCCTCTCCTCTCCTCGTGACAACAGTGGCAGTGCTCTAGAGCCCCATCCTCCGTCTTCCCCTCTCCTCCTCCCCCCATCTCCTCTCCACGCAGCAGCGGCGGTGACGGAACCGGTGCCCCTTCCTCCGCCTCCCACTCTCATCCTCCATCCTTTGTCTCCTCTCCACGCAGCAGCGGCTCTGGTGTCCCCTCCTTCACCTCCCCCTCTCCTCCTCCCTCCTCCGTCTCCTATCGACGCAGCAGTAAAGACGACGGCTCTGGTGCCCTCTCCGGCACTCCCTCTTCGACCTTCTCTTGTCCAACACCAGCAACGACTGCAACTCTACTTCCCCCTCCTCGGACTCCTCTCCTTTTGCAGAAGAAGCATTGGAGCTTGGCCTACACCCCCTCCCCCTTTGACACCCCTCCTCAAACCCACTCTGTCGCCCCTCCTCAACATCCCCAGACTAGTTTGTGGAATCCCAAGTGCCTCCCGATGAAGTTGATGGTCTCTGCGTGGACTCTTGGAACGGTGACATGGGTAGGAGGAGAGGCCAACGCACTGGTGATGGCTTGACCGAAAGCGCCACTTGATTGGGAGCGGCATACCACAACTCCACCCACTCAGGTGGAGTGGGAATGAGGAAGAGAATGAAAGGGAATGATTCACAAATAAGATTGAGCATTAAGGGTAATTTTATTTTAAAAAAAACCATCAATGATTACAGACAAAAAGCGGAACATAATACATGGTTATATCATGTAAGAGTTAAGCATTATTTGAGACTTCTTGTATAATTACGAATTATCGAGGGTTATATACATAATATTGAAAGTATACAGTGTACTTTGATTTACAATAATCTGCATGCTATTATTTCATTCCAGGTTCTTAATTATTCTTTTAGTGTTATATAAGCGGGGAGATCATAAATATAAAAAACATTTTATAGACCAAATAAACATACTAGACAATTTTACTAATTGGAAAAAGAGAATATGTTGTTGAGCTAAAGGAAATTGTGTGTTCATCACCTCCATCCACCCTTGATTATGTCTCCGGATAAGTAAGTGCAAGTTGTAGTGCCTTGGAGTCTGAGTAGTTTCAAATTCTGGGGCAAATGAGTGGCTGAAAGATTATGAACATATATGCAACTGAGTTGCATACTTCCCCACCTCTTAGAAATTATTTCTCTTTATATACTCTGATTAGTTCTTATTTTTATTACCTATTTTCTCCCAATTTAATTATGATATTTGGAACAAACAACAAGTTTTAACTGTCTTCTAAAGAGAACATCCCTCTTCTCAAACCATTTAGATTTCGTTGAGAAGAGGGATGCTCTCCTTCAATAGAAACAACATTGTGATTTAGATGTGGAACAAACAACAAATTTTCGTGGGTATGTGAAATCTACATCAAAATGTTATTTCTATTGAAGTTGAGGAAGATGTGATGCAAATTGCACGTGCTTACATATATATTATATTATTCAGGATTCATCATTCTTGTAGATACTAGTTCGAATAGGGTGCCATTAAGGTATAATAATGAACTTCTAAACTGGATAATGCCATAAGAACAAATGTCAACAAAGTATATACACCTTCTATGCACTATTACCGTGTGTGGGCGTGGGAGCACATTCATAGTGGAAGACCCCAACTAAATTGGAATAACGAGATATTACACCACAGTGAACCACTAGGTCGTAGGTATATGAATGCATAACATGTTATTTTTATTAACAATTGACATTATATATTATTGCGGGTGTACAAGATGGAGGACATACAGACATAATGTGCAAACAAAAAACTCTTAGGGGTTGTACATTTGAGGTATAAGAGGTCCTTATCCCACCTTATCCCTCAAATTTGATATCCATATGAAGATGGATCTGAGTTATGGAATCGAGATGAGGGATATGGTTTGACCTCCCATCTCTCTATCATCAACTTCTCCCACCATAAAATATAAATAACTACCACTTACCTCACAACTTTATCTGGCATAACTAACTTATATCCATTATCCCTATTATTTAACCGAACGAAGAATAACAAATGTTTATTACATATCCCTCCTTATGCTATAGAATCTTATCCATGCAAATGAACAGAAATGGAGGATACAACAGCTTATTCCTTCTTACACATATCACATATCCCGCTATCGACGACCCCATAAGATACTTTATAATTGAGTTGGACACATAAAAGAAGCACCATACTTAACTAAATTTATCACAATACCTTAATTTACTTTAAGAATTGACTTTTCAATTTTTACCTTATTTATCTCAATATCTTGTTTTTTAACAAAGGGAGGGATCTATGAATCTTGGAAAGGGGATATGATTAGGCTGACAATTAATATATGTCCATAGTCAATAAATAACCTTTAAAGGTGGACAACTAAATAGTTGATTTGTAATGTCCCGGTTCCTAGATACCATCAATTATCGAGGATTGCTAGCTTAGACAACTTGGTGAGCTTGAGTCGAACTGGAGCCCTTGACCATAACGAAAATGCTTAAGTCTATATTGTCTAGCAGTAGCCCACACTATGTATAAGCTACTACATTTGAAGCACAGAGGTATGTCGTCGTTGATCCTTTCCACGAGAGTCAAGAGAGAGAGAGAGAGAGAGAGGATGGATTATGGTGGTAGGGAAGGGGCTCCCGATGAGCAAGGATGGATCGAGATGCGATGATGCATTCCACCTCCCGATGGAGGTATATATAGGGTGCAAACCCTCACGTTGTTCGCCTCATTCCCACACCCTGACGATTAGGGTCCCCGCGAATAGTCATAACTTCATCAAAGGATATGGGATCTGTACAATCCACGACATCCTCGTCCACAGTGTAACATGACGCCTCGTATCCATAGAAATGATAATCTTCCATCCATGCAGACCGTGTTCTGGATCTCTTGTTACCGATTATACTCATGGGTTATGTGGGTCCACCCACTTCCTCTAAAAGATCATCATGTTCCATAGGCTCATGTTTTATGTTTGGATGATCGATATCTGATGAATCCACATTTCATCATCTTTATTCTATCATTTTGGCACCAAAAACCCTAGCAAATGCCTGTAAATAGCATTAAATATACAATCTTAGCATTCATGCATGTGCATCTAAATAGTGTATAAAATACTGTAATTAAAGCCAAAATTATAGAATAAATAAAAGAAAAGAAAAAGAATAAAATATTGTAAATATTTTATGACCCAAACCCCCGAGACCTAGGCATCTTGATGAATAGGTCGACCAGGAATAAAGTAGGGGGAGATAAGGGCCAATTACCTATATTTATTAATTCATTCTTTAATCATTTTGGGACCTATTTTTGGTTCCACTTTTTATACATCAAATAAAGAAACTTTGTACATGAAAGTTGTAGATAATTTAATAAAGAAAAATACAAAATTGATTTCATTGAAAAATAATACATAAATAAAAAGTTATGATCTGAATAAAAATCTAGAATGCCAACTTCCCAGACACGTATCTCACAAATGAAAACTCCAAATGCATCAAACTCACTTTAATTGTATATAGAATAAAATAAGTTATTTAATGGTGGTGGTTTTGCATTTGACGGAGCTACGGTTTGAAAGTTGAGTTTTGGACCCCTATTGTACAGTTGTATAGATTAAAATATTCATTTTATTATTTATTCATTATTTTTGTATTTTTATATTTTTATAAATATTACTTATAATAAATATGTACATTAAAATCAGAATAAAAATGCAAAGAAAACTCAAAATAAAAATAATTGTATATACAAGACCTAGGTATTATACCTGTACCCATACCTATATAAAGTATACTTATATTTTATTAAACCTACAAAACACATCAGAAAAATAAAATAAAAATATATTTGTGTATATAAAAGTATTTAATAATTTTAGAAAATAATAAATAAGAATAATAAAATTAAAATACACAGAATAAAAATAAAGGACTAAAATATATATGTATTATACCTATAAAAGGCTAAAAAGTAAACTCATAAAAATATACCTTATAAAATAAATTAAAAATCATAATAAAATACTACATAAAATAACGAATATTTTTTATTTTATAATCATAATTTAATTCAGCCATTTTCTATTTTTAAATGATTTTATAACCATTTCTCTCAGGGTTTTTCCTGGTTGGTCCACGTGGACCAACCAGGGGGCGGTCTTAGTTGACTCGGGTCAACTGCCTGCCCTCCACCCATGTGCGTCTGTCAGAATGCGTTTGACCTCGTTTTGGTCAATTTTTCCAGGTCGCATCTTACACCATTCCATGATGGAATCTTCACAACTTTTTCTCCTCGATTATCAAGCTTGCTCGCCCTATGATCATCTCGAGGATTGGATCAGTGTGTTGCCCAATGCGCCTTGGTCTTTGAGCTCCTGTCACCTTGGGTCAAACCACTTAAAACAAACCCCCAACTTTCCATTCGAATTTGAGTCCCTTTGGTCCACCCCTCTCCGCCTCTCTTGCGCTCTGAAGCTCCCTGGAGGTGACAGCTCCACCGCGAGCTCATCAGCCAAGGCGTTCGAGGTCGAAGGCGTCTCCACCACCTCCCGCAACATCGGCGGTTGAGGTATCGTTTCTCCTCTGGCTCCGGCCATTGAGGGCCACTTCACCCCTTTCTTTTTCGTTCATTAGATCAGCCTTAGTCCTAGGAGCATAAGCCCTCAAGAAATTTTGAGATCTATCGGGTATTTCGCCAAATCTCATCACCTCGCCGGAGCGCAACTCCGGCCAGTCACACCCCCGTTGCCTTTCGCATCGATTCCGCCCACCTAAGGTCCAGGCATTTTGCCATGGACCTCCTAACCATTTTTGCAGGGTCACGCGCTTTGACTAGCGCCTAGGAGCGATTTTGGCACTCGCCGGAGCTCAGCCGAGCCCCCCAGCTCCGTCGGCCACCCGCGAGCACCCCGGCCTTCACCGTGGCATTCTGACGCCCCCAGGAGGAAGAGGAGACCCCCAGGAGCCTCCACGTCCATTTTGAAGCCCAATAGTCGCCGGAGAGCGGAGATCTTGGACGGCGAAGTTCGCCCTCGCCGGCGCTCGTCATTGTTCTTGGTCCTCGCCTCCCAACCGTCGGATCGAGGAGAGTTTCCAGATTGCACAGCTACCGTTGGATGGAGCAACGTTCGCCACCGTCGGATCTTCTCCCAACAATCTAATCTTCGCTGTCCAACGCGAAGCGTCATCGGCCATTGGATCCGCGCCACGTGTCAAGTGAAGAACCCAGCGCCGTTGGATCACCTCAGCGAGGGATTTTTGCAAGTATACCCTCGCTATTTTTGTAATTTTCTTTTAGTCCTGAAATTTTATTCAGCAGTTTAAATATTTTGTAAATTTTGCAAGTAGGCCCTTAGACTTTTCGTATTTACACATATGTCCTCTGCCACGTCACCTCACATGACCTGTACACGTGAGGTGCGGGCATTTTGCATTGAGGCTTGCGACCCTTTTATTATTTCATTTCAGTCCAAGGAATTTTATATTAAGTGAACTTTTTGGAGAAACTGCAAGTTAGCCCGCAGAGGTTTCTGATATTACACGTGCGTCCTTGTCAGGCGCGTGCAAGTCACGCGCCCTAGTGGGGAAATTGCTGTGACACCCCTGCGGGTTTTATAATTTGTATTTGGTCCTGGAAATTAAATATTCAGTGTTATTTTTGTGCGACAATTGCATGTATGCCCCTGGATGTTCTGATAATTGCACTTATACCCCTGTCAGGCTGTGATATTTTTGTGAATTTGTCTTATTTATTTGGAGCCTCATTTTAATTCCAAAAATTCTCAAAAATTAAACTTAAGCTCCTGTGTGCTTGTACTTTAATGTCATATTTTTAGTTTTTGATTTTATTTCATTTTCATATTTATTAAAAATCAAAAACATGCTTTTTATCTACTGTCTAGCTTAGAAAATACCAAAAAAATATTAAAATACCTCGAAAAATTCCAAAAAAAATTCCTACTGTCTATTTTAACCCATTTTAGTGGCAGTCCAAAAATCACTAAAAATCTCAAAAGAAAAACCTTAAAAATTTGAAAATACATAAAAACTTCAAAAAAATATAAAAAATTCTAGAAAACTCTAAAAATTGTAAACTCAATTCCTTTAGTCTCCTGATTTTATTGTCTTTATTTGAAAAATAGTTTGGAATTTTGTGGCTATCTGATATTTTTAATTCCCATTTTACCCCTAGCCAATAGCTTGTCCACTTTTTGGTTTATTTCAGTGTTAAAAAATACCAAAAATATTTTGAAAAATACCCAAAAATCATAAAAACAGTAAAAAATTATAAAAATACCCAAAAAAATTTATTTCTGAATTTCTGGTTATTTTTTCACATTTTTATAAATAGTTTATCACCCTTTTTATTACATTATCTTTATCTTCCAATATTGAAAAAGAAAAAAAATATAAAATATAAAAATCTAAAAATAAAAAATCAAAATACAAAATAAAAAAATTTAAAAAAAATTAAAAACCCAAAAAATCACTTGCTTGCATAGTGTAGACAACACTCACATTCACTCACACACATTTATTTGATCCGCCATGTTTGCTCCCTGTGTTCGAACACTCTGCATACTTGTCCTATACATCTTTTGTGCAGAGTTAAAAATAAATTTTAACTCCACATTTATTTCTAATTGATTGATCTATAGTGTGGGTTAATTGTTGACTTTAGTTGAGATTTTGTGTGGTCAACACACCGACTGAGTTCCCGCTTTGTGTGGAACTTACGACCACCGAATCTCGGCTAAATCAAATGGCGTCGTTGCCGGGGAGCAACAACGAGTAGTTTATCTTTTTGTCTGTTTGTGTTTGTTGTCTACCATTGCTTCATTTTATCTCTCTTGCACTTTTGATATATATTGATTGAGCTGTCTGGCCATTCTTTTCTTGTCTTCTTGCGAGGGATCGCGAGCGAGGCAGATCGCCTAGGGGATCCGAAGCAACCACGTGAGGCGGAGCCGGCTTTTCTTAAGCCAAGTCGGCAGGAGAGAGCAGGAGGACTGAGAGAGAGTGCTTAGATTAGTTGCATTTTTATTTTGTGAGAGAGAGTGTTTCATAATTTGTAATAATACAGGGACTTAGACTCTTGGACACTCCGGGCCTAATTTCCGAGTGTTTGTTCACCCGGGGGCTCACCGCGGCTTTTGTCGTGTTTTTCCGATTGTCATTTTCCGGTTTTGTTTTCATTTTCATTTCTTTTGTGGATTGAGCTCTTAGACTCTAGGCTTGCTTGATCGATTAGAATAGGTCCAAACACATTAATAACCTTTGCATGCTCCTATAGATCGTATTTAGACTTAGACTAATTAAACAGTTAATCATTAGCTTTCGATCCGCGCGCCGCGAGCTCATCCCGCCAAGCGCTTCTCCTAAACTCGATGTGTCGAGAGAAGGAGGGGTGAGCCTAGACCGGACACTAGGATTGGAGGTTAGTGGTTAGCTTGTGGTTCTTCACGCTAGCAGTTGCCTATCTTAGGACGGTTTCGGCATTGCATATTGGCATGTAGCTAGGTTTATAAAATTCTGCTTTGCATCCCGCATGGAGAGAGCTGGGATTCGCTGTAAGTCTTCTTACTTTGCATCCATCATTTAGGCACAAAGGTGAGATTTCCACCTTGTTGTCGACTTGCATTGGCTTTTCCGACTCTACTCTCCCTCTGTTTTTGGACAAAGTAGGATTAAAGAAAATACAAAAATCGTTAGGCGCTTGTTTGAATCAACTCAAAAGAAGCGATAACACCAAAAAAATTAAAAAAGGGACTGCTAAGAAAACCTTGACCAAAAATAAAATTGGTAATTGGATTCATTGATTGGGGAGAGTAACACCCTCACTTGTATTCAGGTTGCATGGGAAGGTCTCCTTCCAAGTGAGGTGAGCGCTTCGTAAGGATTAGAGCCCAAAACCCAACTTGTGGCTGCCTTGTGTATCGCCTGGATTTCCGAAGTATTGGCGCTACTATCGTACGTAGGCGAGTAGGGCTTGGTCACCATTGGTAACTCACTATTGTGTGAGCGTCGACTTTGTCTGAAGTACCGAGCATAGGCCACGCCTTCACGGGTGTGTCTGTCTCACTGTCTGCGTCCGAGTAGGATCTTGCACGCCCACGGGTGATTCTGTTGCGAGCGAGGTCCGAAGTATCGGTTTCGCCTATCGGCTTCCTCCCTCTTATTCTTTGGCTGAGTAGGGATCCAGGAAAGGTTACAAGGACCTTAAAAAGCGCAAGTTACAGGTTACACAGGAGGAGGACAAGTACGGGAACACTTTTCCAGCAGTATTCTCTCTCCTTTAGGCGTAGCGCTCTAAGGAATCGTGAAAAGACTAATTCCTGAATTCAAGCTAAAACCAACAAGATAAAAGCCGAACCTTCACAGCTTCATGTGTTGAGTTGGTGAACTCACCCCTGTTTTGTGTTTGATTGCTAGATTTATTTAGGTCAAGATTAAAAACACAGCATAATTGTGCGCAATTTTGCTTCTCATTCATTCCTCTTCTTCTTCATTCCCCCTGCTCTTCCCAATAATCAAGATGATGGGATGGAGATCTCTTAGGCCGACCTTGTCGGCACCGCTATCCAGCACTCCTCCTCATTCATCTAGGACGACCTCGGAGAGTCCTCTCTCCGAGCCTGAGTTTACCTCCACCCTGTTCCCCCTCGACCACCCTTCTCATTCTCCTTCTCTCAGTCCAATAGTTTCAGAATTCAGTGCATCACAGAGTTCAAGACATTCGACAGCACCTGAGATGGCCTCTTTTGCTTTTTCAGAGAATCCAGAGATGGCTGACAGAGGCGAGCACCCGGATGACCATGATCACCCTCCTTTCTTATTTGATCAAGCGGTCATCAACAATTCTTTGCTAGCTTCCCTGGAGACAATGCAGAGGCAGATCCGCGATCAGGGAACTTTCATGGGTGACCTCATGCGAGAGATAGCTCAGATGAGAGAAAACCGACCTGGGGCAGTGGCGGTGGAGGAGGAGGAGGACCTGATGCAGGAGGAGGTGACCTCGATGCTGAGAGACCGCCACAGACTATCATGAGGGAATTGCACAACCCAACCGCATCCCTCACTCATCGTTGGATCAGACTTCCGCCGATCCATGGGGATTTCGAGCTTCGGCCCCATACCATTCAGCTTGTACCCAAATTCCATGGGTTACCGACTGAAGAGCCACACCTCCACCTCCAAGAATTCGAGATGATATGCAGCATGATCCATGACAGGCTGATGACCGAGGACACGATCAAGATGATCACCTTTCCATTCTCCTTGGTTGACAGAGTCGCATATTGGCTCAAACACCTGGGGCAATTCATTGACACTTGGGCAGATCTTCGGACCGCGTATCTGAAGAAGTACTACCCTCTCAGCCGGACAAATGCAGCTAGAGCGATGATCATTAATTTCGTCATGATCCCGAATGAACAATTCCATGAAGCTTGGGATCGATTCTGAGAGCTCATTGACCGGTGTCCACATCATGATATCTCCAAGCCCAACTTGATTCAGAGTTTCTTCTGTGGGCTGACACCGGAGCTGCAGGGGCTTGTCAACGCCTCTTGCGGTGGGTCGTACTTTTCCAAGGGTGAAGACGACGTTTGGGCCATTTACGAGGGCATGGCAGAGAATTCAACTGTAATGGCCCAAGCCCGTGTTTACACACAACAGAAGCCCCCGCAAGGAGCGGGATCATTCCAGAGGATCGCCCGCATCGATGCCGGTCCTAACACATCGTCGGCAGCCGCAGCCCAAGCTGAATCAGCCGCAGCCGACATGGGCATAATCAGCGAGAAGCTGGACCGTCTCGAGATCCTCGAGAAGAAATAGATGCAAGGCATGACCCAGATGGACCAAATTGCCAAGACGATGAGTGACCTGAAGACGCAGATCCTTTGCATACAGGAGGCACAAACTCAGTTCCAGCAGCCTCCCAGGTCACGGGCTGACCCGAGCAGTAGCAGCTCATCCCAACCCTCTGCCTCATACCGTCAGGTGAATCATATCCAGGCAGAGCCGGTTCCGGAGCTACAGTACTACCCAGCGCAGCCGCCGTCTCCAGACACTCAGATGGTGGTCTACCAGCCGGAGCAGCCACTGGCAGTTCTTCCTCCACCCTCCTTTGAGCAGGACCCATTGATGGAAGTCAATGGGATATGGTACGACCGGTACCCTCAGCCCGGGATTCGTCGTGATCACCCCGGATTCCGTTGGGGCAACGGTGGCTCCTCATCCCAGCAGCAGAATCCCGCTCAAGGACAGCAGAGCAGCCAGTAGCAGCAGCAACACCAGCAGCCCCAGTATGCCCAGCAGCAACAGTACCAGCAAGGTCCTCGTCCCGCCTATCAGGGACAGCAATGGAGGCAGCGTCAGCAGCCCCATCAATCTTACTCCCATCACCCCCAGTACTAGCAGCAGCAACAACAACCTCAGTTCCAGCAGGGACAACCATTCGGTTCTCAGGCCTCAGCTTTTGAGAACCTAGCTTTAGATGATCTTGCCCGCTTGCTCTCCGAACAGAGAGCGTCCTTCAGGCAAGAAATGGATGAATTCCGGTAGGAAATGAGGGAAATCATTAAAGGAAAGGCCGCCATCCCAGCTCAGATTGAACCCAACCTGAACAATCTGAAAAGGAAGTATGAGCAGGTAGAGTTTACAGAGGATACCTCTCCTAGTGACTATTTGAGTGACATATCTCTTTCTTTGTATGATGCTGATTTTGTGACTACTAGGAGCGGTAGGATGCCAGCCGGCGGCACCTCTTCTGAGCGACAACCACCTGCTGAACCAGGAGCGCCAGAGGAGCAGAGTAGCGGTGCTGATGCCGCTAATGATGATGTTGAAGACGGTGGTGCTGAGGCCACCAATGATGGAGATCCATGCGACGGTGCTGAGGCCATCATGAGACCAGTTGCAGACGGTGGTGCTGATGCCACCATTTTGGATGCCGAGCCAGAGCACGGTGCTGATGCCTCAGAGACAGGTGCCAGTGGTGGTACTGAGGCCACCACATTTACTTTTTTTGAGCGTCCCTCTGTGATGTTACCACCTTTTGTATCCATGGATTGTGGTAACAAAAAGAAAAACAAAAAAATATGAATAAAGGAAAGGTTTCTGTTCACATTGCGGATCCATATGTATTGAATGATGATTATTGTATGGATTCTCCTCCTTCACAGGCACAGGGACCTATTCCTAGTCCTCCATCTGTGGAGGCCCCTACCATCCCCTTCCCTGAGGCACTCCGCCGAGCGAAGGGGAACAAAGAGAAAATCCCAAAAAAGAGCAACAGGTGGAGTTCAGCAACCAAATGATTGACATGTTCCATATTCAGCTGACTCTACAGGAAGCACTTGAGCACATCCCCCTCTTCAAAAAGAACTTGAAGGAGAAAACTACCATCCGTAGGAAGAGGAGGAACCACAGAGATCAGATCCATATGCTCACTCATTCCACTTGCTGCACCATTCAGAACAAGCTGCCAGCCAAGCGACCAGATGCAGGAGCTCCCTATGTCAGATGCGAGATTCAGGAGCAGCAGTTTGATCGTACTCTGTTAAACAACGGCTCTTCAATTAACCTTCTTCCGGCAGCCTTACTCGACCGATTCGAGTTTGGTCCTCTTCTTCGGAGCAGGACAGTCCTTCAGTTTGCTGACAGGTCGACTAAGAGACCGAAGGGGTTATTGAAAGACGTGGTCGTTACCATTCAGGGCCTGAAATTCCCCGTGGACTTCGTTGTGTTGGACATGGAGATCCCTGAGTCGGTAACTGATGCCCCCATCATTCTCGGACGTCCATTCTTGGCCACAGCCAAGGCGGTGACCGATCATGACAGTGGGAAGGTATGTTTTCGCGTAGAGGGCAAAACCATACAAATAGAGATGATCGAGGAAACCAGAGCCAGAGAGTTAGAATGCTCGGAGCAGTCAAGCGAAGCCGCGCAGATGACAGAGGAAGAGCTAGACATTCACCAGGAGTGCGATTTTGTGATGACAGATGATGAATCCAACTGGATAGATCCTGTAGCACTGACCCTCGCCTTGCCCACAGATTCACTATATCTAAAGCTCATGGCAGTCGAGAGCCGGGAGAGTACACCCTTGGATGAGGATACACCTGAGGCTGACAGTGTTGGGACGAGTGGTGCCGATGATTTTCATTCTTGCTCATCTTCTTCTGATCCCTCGGATTCAGACATTGACTGGGATGATTTTGATGACTATTTGCCATGTCTGATTCCTTCTGAGTCAACAATCATGACAGAGTGCGAGCCAGTGCAGTTCATTAATGATTCAGCAGGCCGTCCTTCGTCAGAAATTCATACAGAGCGAGAGTTCTCCCATGCAGACCTGGTCGCCTTCACACAGACATATCAAAAGCCAGATCTGCCGCCTCCCAGTTGTCCAGAACTGAAGCCTCTGCCGCAGTCGCTGAAGTATAGATTCCTTGTGGGCGAACTGGACATGCACCCAGTTATTATCTCAGCAGGTTTGACTGGAGAACAAGAATCTCGTCTGATGGAGGTTCTTGAGAGAAACCGCAAGGCGATAGGTTGGAGTATAGATGATCTCCAGGGGATTAGTCCGGCTCTGTGCTCTCACCATATCTATCTTGAGGATGACGCTAGGCCGTCACGTGAGTTCCAGCGACGGATGAACCCGAATCTTCGAGACGTAGTCATGAAAGAAATTTCGAAGTGGTGGAGCGTCGATTTTATCTACCCCATCTCTGACTCTAAATGGGTTAGTCCACTACATGTGGTACCTAAGAAGACGGGTATCACTACAGTTGTCAATGAGTCTGGAGAGGAGATCGCTACCAGAGTGCCCACTTCTTGGAGGGTTTGTGTGGACTACAGACGATTGAATGAGACCACCAAGAAGGATCACTTCCCGCTACCCTTCATTGATCAGATTATCGAGCGGCTAGCTGGGAAGAGTCATTATTGTTTTCTTGACGGGTACTCTAGATATAATCAAGTGACCATTGCGCCCAAAGACCAGGAGAAAACGACATTCACCTGTCCGTTTGGGACTTATGCTTTCAGACGGATGCCCTTTGGTCTATGTAACGCTCCGACGACATTCCAAAGGTGCATGTTGTCCATCTTCTCGGACATGGTGGGTGACTGTTTAGAGGTCTTCATGGATGACTTCTCGGTCTATGGCGACGGGTTCGATGCTTGTCTTGACTGCCTAAATCGTGTGCTTCAGCGCTGCATAGAGGTCAATCTTGTTTTATCTTGGGAGAAGAGTCACTTCATGGTGACTCAAGGGACGGTCCCCGGTCATATCGTCTCCAACAGGGGCATGGAGGTCGATCCGACCAAGGTGGATATCATCAGAAAACTCAATCCACCAACCAACTTGCGTCAGTTGCGGTCTTTTCTGGGGCACGTCGGTTTCTACCGACGGTTCATTCAGGACTTCAGTCGTATTGCTTGACCGCTTACTGACTTGCTGATAAAAGACACCGAGTTTATTGTCAATGATAAGTGTCTTGCGTCTTTTGAGACTCTCAAAAATATGGTTGTTTCAGCTCTTGTCCTTCAGCCACCCGATTGGTCTCTCCCATTCGAGATCATGACTGATGCTTCAGATTTTGCCATTGGGGCTGTGGTTGGACAAAGGAGGGATGGTTTACCTTTTGCCATTCACTACGCCTGCCGGACTTTGGATGCCGCTCAGTGGAATTACACTGTGACTGAGAAAGAGATGCTGGCCGTAGTCTTTGCTTTGGATAATTATCGATCTTATATTCTCGGATCTACAGTGACTATTTACACTGATCACACTGCCATCCGGTACTTAATGGCTAAGAAGGATGCCAAAGCACGCCTTACCAGATGGATCCTTCTGCTCCAGGAATTTGATATTGAGATTAAGGATAAGCCTGGAGTCAAGAATGTGGTGGCGGATCATCTCTCCAGATTGGAGAATCTTGAGGAATCTGAGCCCAGCGCACCTATCACAGAGACGTTTCCAGATGAGGCGATCTTGGCTATCACCTCGCTCCCATGGTACGCCGACATTGTGAACTATCTTGTCGCCAAGACGGTTCCACAAGGTTGGCCCAGACAGAAACTCGAGACCTTCCTGGTGAAGGCCAAGTTTTATCATTGGGAGGATCCCGTCCTTTATCATGAAGGAGGGGACAACATCTGGAGGAGGTGCATTCCTCAAGAAGAGCATCATAGCGTCCTCACATACTGCCACAAGCTTGAGGCAGGAGGACATCATTTTGGAAAAAGGACAGCACATAAGGTGCTTCAATCCGGCCTATGGTGGCCTACTCTCTTCAAGAATTCTGATGAGTTCGTGAAGAGATGTACTGACTGTCAGAAAATGGGAACCTGCGGATAGAGAGACATGATGCCCATGTAACTCATTCACTTCTGTGAGGTTTTTGACGCATGGGGGATTGATTTCATGGGCCCATTTCTTAAGAGTCAGGGATTCGAGCATATCCTGCTCGTTGTTGATTATGTCAGCCGATGGGTTGAGGCCATCCCCGCCCGAGCCGCAGATGCTAAAACCGTGTGCAAATTTTTGAGGAAAAATATCATTTCACGGTTCAGGGTACCTAGAGTCTTGATTTCAGACGGGGGGTCTCATTTCATCAATGACAAGGTTAGGGCCCTTGCAGACGAGTTCGGCATTGACCATCGGGTTGCCACACCGTATCACCCTCAGACTAATGGTCTTGCCGAAGTATCGAACCGGGAGATAAAAACTATCTTGCAGAAAGTTGTCCGCCCAGACCGAAAGGATTGGTCACAGCTTTTGGACTCGGTCTTGTGGGCCTATCGGACTTCTTTCAAGAATCCATTGGGGACATCTACCTTTCGTCTCGTCTATGGCAAGCCGTGCCATTTGCCAGTGGAAATCAAGCACAAATCTTTTTGGGCAGTCACTGAGTTACTGTTAGATCCTGAGAGCATAGGAGAACAGAGAAGAGCAGAATTGGCAGCCCTAGAAGAACTGAGAGATACAACCTTTTCCAACAGCCTACAGTACAAGGAGAAAGTGAAGACATGGCACGATTCGCATATCAGCCATAAACAGTTTGAGCCAGTCAGAGAGTATGGTTGTTTGATTCTAGGCTGAAATTATTCCCAGGGAAATTACAGAGCAAGTGGAAAGGTCCCTATGTGGTCAGGAAGGTACATGACAATGGCAGCATCGACATATCCAAACCGTCATCTTCCTCTACCTTCCGTGTCAATGGTCAACGCTTGAAACTATATCTAGATCATGACCCGCCGACCATTGACGTTGCCCCCATTCTTTTGGTATGAGATGTGTTCTTTGACTCACATCATCTGCATCTCATACATGGTGATCACTTCCATCTTCCGTTGTACAGATCCATCTGTTCATATCACTCTTGATTTATTTTCTTCTTTTCTTCTTTTCTTCTTTTCCTTTTCTATTTTCTTTATCTATCAAAAAGGTGCTGCCCCTTGTTGTCAGTTTTCTGTACTTAGGACGTATTTTGTCCTACGTATAGGGGGTTTGCACCTCGAGTTTTCATTCATTTCGATCCTCTCCATTGTCTCCTCTTCTTGTCTATACTTAGGGATATCTTACCCTAAGTATAGGGGGAGACAATCTGAGTACGATCTGTTCATTCCCACCCTTGACCCTCCCTGCGTTGTGTACAGTCTGTTATACTTAGGATTATTTGATCCTAAGTATAGGGGGGACGGTCAACCTCTCGTTGGTTCCTTCTTTGATTCATGTCTTTATTCCTTTATTATTTAGACTTGTCTATACTTAGTACGAGTTATGTCTTCTCTTTTCTCTCCGATCTATGAGGACATAGCTCAAGCTAAGTATAGGGGGGTCATATATACTGCGTATATACTTTAGCCATAACTCGTACTTTCGTATTTTCCTAATAATATGGCTAATCATTCTTTAAATTCATTAAAATCCTTAATAAAAAGATGTTACCATTCCTCAAATTCTTTTTGTATCTACTGATTAATAAATCAGGTGAAAATGTTTTTTGCAAAATGTTTGAAAAATAGTTTGAAAATCTTTGTGAACATCTATTGAAAACTATTTTGAAAATGTTTTGTTACATGTTTTCAACCTGTGTAAAACGTATGGTTTGTAAAAATTTATTTTCTTTGTGTGAAACAAAATGTGTGAAAAATGATTTGCATATGATTTGCAAATGGTTTGAAAGATGGTTGCAAAAATATTTTGAAAAATCTATCATACTGTTTTGAAAACCTTTGCAAAATGATTTTCAAATGTGTGTACATGTTTGCAAAAATGTTTGTAAAAACTATTTTGGACTATAGTTTTCAAAAATTGTGTGAAAAACTTGTGTCAAATAAGTTTGAGGAATACTAACATCACACCAAAATCCACTATATATATGTATAACATTGATCACTTACCCTTGTAAATTCTTAAAATCCACTTCTTGTACATATAAGAAGCACTTTCGTGTACATATTTTAACCTAGTTTTCAGCCAAAACTTTTTGTTTTCAAAAATCCCAAAAACATTTGCAAAACTAAAATTCAAAAACATTTGAAAAATCTTTTGAAAAAAAATATCCATAAAAAGTTCAAAATTCTTGAAAATTGCTTCACAAAAATATTTTCTGCATTGCATTGCATATCATGAGCATTTTCGGATTGAGTTTGATAGTTGAAAAAGTCTAAGTAAAATCCGGAGATTGGTGCTTGATTGGACCTTAAAATCTACCTAATAACAGGAACCTTATAGGAACTGGGTTTGAGGTACTTCAGGTCTAGTTGACTTAATTCTTTGAGGATCACGGGACTTGGTTCAATGAATTCTTGACTGCCTAAGTAGAGTATTTCGGAGCACACGCACGACTCTTGTGGATAATGACCTAACTTGGACACATGCACCTTTCACGTGGCTCAACTCAGTTGGAGTGGTGAGGGGATTGGATTTGCCGGTATGAGACGCACACAAGTGGAAACATTTGTCCTCCTCTAGGGAGGGAAGTGCACCCCAACCCGTCCAGTGATTAGGAAGTCTAAAGACAGGAGGCCGTGGGTTGCGATAAAGCTTCAAAAAAGGGATAGTCTACTGGCTCAAGTGGAAAAACTCCTTATGTAAATGCTGTTGTATGTAGTATTCAAAAAAAAGGTGTTCAGTCATGTACAAAAATAAAAAGCCTGCAAGTATGTACAAATGTTGTAAAGTCAATAAGCAAGCTTGAGTTCCAAAGTCAAATATGTGAGCATGCAGCAGGATGACTTGACTACACTGGTCTTGCATCCTCGGATAGGTAGCTACACTGGCTACCGTCCATTCTTCTCTTCACCCCCTCCTCTTGAGCTGGTTGCCACTTGAACTTAGAAGGGAATACCCCGCTCCTCGAGGATGGAGTTATTGGATTGGGGAATCATTGGGTTGTCATACTGGAGAAGTCAGTCTCTTTATCATTCTAGCTGAGGAGAGCCACCATCACTTACACTGTACGAGTCAGATTCAAAGTCGTAAGGGTTTGCGTATGAATTGAGATATTTTTGACCTGGCTATTGAGGAGACTTGGACAGAGTTTTGGGATTCTCAAGGACTGTTGAATTTCAAACACGATTCTCATTAAGGTTCCGCCCGCACTAAAATTCCAAAGGTCTGACTTAAGCTCCAAACTTTGATTTTGTGAAGACGAGTTTGATAATCAAATAAAATCCAAGTTCTTCTTTTTCTTTTCTTTCTTTTCTTTTTGCACTTATTGCATAAGTGTTTGCAAGGGACTAGCAAAGGTAAAGTATAGGGGAATGATGAATCCACATTTCATCATCTTTATTATATCATTTTGGCACCAAAAACCCTAGCAAATGCCTTTAAATAGCATTAAATACACAATCTTAGCATTCATGCATGTGCATCTAAATAGTGTATAAAATACTGTAATTAAAGCCAAAATTATAGAATAAATAAACGAAAAGAAAAAGAATAAAATATTGTAAATATTTTATGACCCAAACCCCCGAGACCTAGGCATCTTGATGAATAGGTCGACCAGGAATAAAGTAGGGGGAGATAAGGGCCAATTACCTATATTTATTAATTTATTCTTTAATCATTTTGGGACCTGTTTTTGGTTCCACTTTTTATACATCAAATAAATAAACTTTGTACATAAAAGTTGTAGATAATTTAATAAAGAAAAATACAAAAGTGATTTCATTGAAAAATAATACACAGATAAAAAGTTATGGTCTGAATAAAAATCCAGAATCCCAACTTCCCAGACCCGTATCTCACAAATGAAAACTCCAAATGCATCAAACTCACCTTTAATTGTATATAGAATAAAATAAACTATTTAATGATGGTGGTTTCGCATTTGGCGGAGCTACGGTTTGAAAGTTGAGTTTTGGACCCCTATTGTACAGTTGTACAGATTAAAATACTCATTTTATTATTTATTCATTATTTTTGTATTTTTATATTTTTATAATTTTGTAAATATTACTTATAATAAATATGTACATTAAAATCAGAATAAAAATGCAAAGAAAACTCAAAATAAAAATAATTGTATATACAAGACCTAGGTATTATACCTATACCCATACCTATATAAAGTATACTTATATTTTATTAAACCTACAAAACACATCAGAAAAATAAAATAAAAATATATTTGTGTATATAAAAGTATTTCATAATTTTAGAAAATAATAGATAAGAATAATAAAATTAAAATACACAGAATAAAAATAAAGGACTAAAATATATAGGTATTATACCTATAAAAGGCTAAAAAGTAAACTCATAAAAATATACCTCATAAAATAAATTAAAAATCATAATAAAATACTACATAAAATAATGAATATTTTTTATTTTATAATCATAATTTAATTCAGCCATTTTCTATTTTTAAATGATTTTATAAACTATTTCTCTCAGGGTTTTTCCTGGTTGGTTCACGTGGACCAACCAGGGGGCGGTCTTAGTTGACTCGGGTCAACTGCCTGCGCTCCACCCATGTGCGTCTGTCAGAATGCGTTTGACCTCATTTTGGTCGATTTTTCTAGGTCGCATCTTGCACCATTCCATGATGGAATCTTTACAACTTTTTCTCCTCGATTATCAAGCTTGTTCGCCCTATGATCATCTCGAGGATTGGATCAGTGTGTTGCCCAATGCGCCTTGGTCTTTGAGCTCCTGTCACCTTGGGTCAAACCACTTAAAACAAACCCCCAACTTCCCATTCGAATTTGAGTCCCTTTGGTCCACCCCTCTCCGCCTCTCTTGCGCTCTGAAGCTCCCTGGAGGTGACAGCTCCACCGCGAGCTCATCAGCCAAGGTGTTCGAGGTCGAAGGCGTCTCCACCACCTCCCGCAACACCGGCGGTTGAGGTATCGTTTCTCCTCTGGCTCCGGCCATTGAGGGCCACTTCACCCCTTTCTTTTTCGTTCATTTGATCAGCCTTAGTCCTAAGAGCATAAGTCCTCAAGAAATTTTGAGATCTATCGGGTATTTCGCCAAATCTCATCACCTCGTCGGAGCGCAACTCCGGCCAGTCACACCCCCATCGCCTTTCACATCGATTCCGCCCACCTAAGGTCCAGGCATTTTGCCCTGGACCCCTAACCATTTTTGCAGGGTCAACGCGCTTTGACTAGCGCCTGGGAGCGATTTTGGCACTCGCCAGAGCTCAGCAGAGCCCTCCAGCTCCGCCGGCCACCCGCGAGCACCCCGGCCTTCGTCGTGGCATTCTGACGCCCCCAGGAGGAAGAGGAGACCCCCAGGAGCCTCCATGTCCATTTTGAAGCCCAATAGACACCGGAGGGCGGAGATCTTGGACGGCGAAGTTCGCCCTCGCCGGTGCTCATCGTTGTTCTTGGTCCTCGCCTCCCAACCGTCGGATCGAGGAGAGTCTCCAGATTGCACAGCTACCATTGGATGGAGCAACGTTCGCCACCGTCGGATCGTCTCCCAACGATCTAATCTTCGCCGTCCAACGCGAAGCGTCATCGGCCATTGGATCCGCGCCACGTGTCAAGTGAAGAACTCAGCGCCGTTGGATCACCTCAGCGAGGGATTTTTGCAAGTATGCCCTCGCTATTTTTGTAATTTTCTTTTAGTCCTGAAATTTTATTTACAGTTTAAATATTTTGTAAATTTTACAAGTAGGCCCTTAGACTTTTCGTATTTACACATAGGTCCTCTGCCACGTCACCTCGCGTGACCTGTACACGTGAGGTGCGGGCATTTTGCATTGAGGCCCACGACCCTTTTATTATTTCATTTCAGTCCAAGGAATTTTATATTAAGTGTAAACTTTTTGGAGAAACTGCAAGTTAGCCCCCAGAGGTTTCTGATATTACACGTGGGTCCTTGCCAGGCGCGTGCAAGTCACACGCCCTGGTGGGAAAATTGCTGTGACACCCCTGTGGGTTTTATAATTTGTATTTGGTCCTGGAAATTAAATATTCAGTTTTATTTTTGTGCGACAATTGCATGTATGCCCATGGATGTTCTGATAATTGCACTTATACCCCTACCAGGCTGTGATATTTTTGTGAATTTATCTTATTTATTTGGAGCCTCATTTTAATTCCAAAAATTCTCAAAAATTAAACTTAAGCTCCTGTATGCTTGTACTTTAACGCCATATTTTAGTTTTTGATTTTATTTCATTTTCATATTTATTAAAAATCAAAAACATTCTTTTTGTCTACTGTCTAGCTTAGAAAATACCAAAAAAATATTAAAATACCTCGAAAAATTCCAAAAAAAATTCCCTACTATCTATTTTAACCCATTTTAGTGTCAATCCAAAAATCACTAAAAATCTCAAAAGAAAAACCTTAAAAATTCGAAAATACATAAAAACTTCAAAAAAATATAAAAAATCCTAGAAAACTCTAAAAATTGTAAACTCAAGTCCTGTAGTCTCCTGATTTTATTGTCTTTATTTGAAAAATAATTTGGAAAAATTTTGTGGCTATCTGATATTTTTAATTCCCATTTTACCCCCAGCCAGTAGCTTGTCCACTGTTTTGGTTTATTTCAGTGTTTAAAAATACCAAAAATATTTTGAAAAATACCCAAAAATCACAAAAAAATAGTAAAAAATTATAAAAATACCAAAAAGATTTTATTTCTGAATTTCTGGTTATTTTTGCACATTTTTATAAATAGTTTATCACCCTTTTTATTACATTGTCTTTATCTTCCAATATTGAAAAAGAAAAAAAATATAAAACATAAAAATCAGAAAATTAAAAATCAATATACAAAATTAAAAATTAAAAAAAATAAATTAAAAACCCCACAAAAATCACTTGCTTGCATAGTGTAGACAACACTCACATTCACTCACACACAATTTTTATTTGGGTCCTAGTGCCTAAAGAATCAGATAATTGTTTCCTTGGATTTTCTTATTTAAATATATCGTTTGATCAGTTTTTTATTGTCTTAATGTAATTGCCTAGATCATCACAATGGTACGTAGTTTAAAAAATTGATTTTTTTAAAGCTGTGGTGATAATTTTTCTGTTATGTGGCGCATGCGTAATTATTCTGATTAATTTGAACAAGCAAATTATAAGAAATTTGACATGCCTACTTTATATTACAAGTTTTTGATCTTGCGATCGATGTGTGAAAAGTTTGGCATTTAAGTTATGAAGTATTATGGTTGAGAACGACCAAGAAAAACTTTCTTTCTAGTTTTGCTCCATCGATAAATGGATTTGATTTCGTCAATTTGTACCGAAATTATAGGAATTGTAATGGTGGAGGTCATTTATAGTATAATCTAAATTTGTTGTCTCCACTATACAAAAAAAATACTATTTGAATCTTATTTAAATGGAATGAAGATATATGAATTTATTAAATAAATAAATTAAAATTTTATTTTTTTCTGTACTCCCATTATCTAGATAGGGTTATATCCATGTTTCACTAAAGTATTATCCATTTAAAACGGTATCTATCTCTAATGCATGGGATATGTTCCATTATGCTTCTATAAATTATCTATGTATGTTTTATCCCTTATACACCTCATATTTACATCCTAACGAAACAAAAAAAACAGCATTTAGTTATTGAATAAAAAACATGCAGGCCAAAACGTGTAAAAAGGCCAAAACGTGCAAAAGGCCAAAACGCACGAATATGGATTAAAAAAGAATAAATAAATAAATATATATACCTCAAATATAACCCTTGCTAGGGTTTCCAGGACTTCAGAAAAAGAAAGGAGGCGGCAGCAACTAGTTTCGACTATGCTCAGCAATGGGGATCTGATCTTCAAGTTGCGATGTAGCGTCGCTCATGTGGCCAAGGACGACGCAAGAAGTGAGCTTGATCCGTGATTGTGCTCTGATACCAGTGAAGCACAAAGGTATGTCGTCGTTGATTGTTTCCGCGAGGGTTGAGCAAGAGAGAGAGAGAGACGAGGGGTTATGGTGGTAGGGAAGGGGCTCCCGGTGAGCGAGCATGGATCAAGATGCGATGATGCATTCCACCTCCTGATGGAGGTATATATAGGACGCAAACCTTCGCGTCGTCCGCCCCATTCCCACGCCCTGACGGTTAGGGTCCCCGCGAGACCCCGACCTCGCCGCAACCGCCGGAGGCATCCTTTGTGATTACTAGATGTGGTACTTTGTTAGGGTGCTACAATAATCCTCACTTATTTCGCAACATCTTTGTTGCGCAATGCGCCCATGGCCTATTCCCAGTAACAAATACAGCTTCACTTCTTCGGTAGCCCTTTCCTCCTGAATCTGGTAGGAGTGGCTCCACCTCTTGTGTAGCCTTTCCACTATTAGAGAGAATATGTTCTGATATCATTTATAATGTCCTGGACCCGTCTGTTATCTATGATTATTGATCCGGACAACTTGCTGCCTTGTTGCACTTGGACCCAACTGGAATCCTTGACCACGGTCCAAAATGCGTAAGTTCAAGTTGGCTAATAGTAGACCCCACTACTTATAAGCTAGTACCACTGTTTATAATTAGTAGATGCGATACTATGTTTGAGGTGCTGCACGATTTCATCTATAATTAAGGTATGAATATTTCATCATTGAGTCTAGATTTGGGATGAGACTTAGATCAATCGGGAGTTCAACCAAGCAGTAGCCAACCTAATAGGTCAAGATTTCAATAAACTAGTTTACTATGATAGTAGCTAGCATGATATATGAAAGACAGGTTGACACTCATTATATGCGTCACATGTGAATCCAATCCGTTGAGCTTGAGTACTAGCAAGCCACAAATTAGCAAAGAGTTCATGACTTTTCATGTGTACTAGAAGCTTTTAAAGATTGGACGCCAATAATGCATCTTTAGAGAACATCGCTAATGTGACACTCTATGAGCCAGCATATAATAGAATTCGACCTTTCAAGGCAACACTTATGAAACAATATTGGGCTCATTTCCACTAGTAGCATGGAAGCAAGGTAGTAGCCTCGATGACATCACTTTGTGTAATGGTCAAAACTTTATTCAATTTATTTATGCGCTGGTGAAAGTGAATAACTCATGTAAATGCTTAATTCAAAATCTACTACGGTTAGAAGCAGAGCGTAAGATGCAAAATATAGACATTTACACACGTACACGGGTCGCAACTGCAACGTGCAATTTTTGTCTTATATTTCTACTCATCTACTGCACGTTTGATCAAGGATTTTAGTTCGATAATGTATCTTATTCTCCTTTTGATTCATGAGTGTGATGCAATTGATACAGGTGTGGGTTATTCTATATGTGCAAATTACATCATTGGTTTATACTTCATCATACTCATACCAGCATGATCCGTATGCTTTAGTTTGTCTTGAACATATAATTAGTGTCTAATGTAGTCAACACTGAATGATACTCTTCATTTCATTGTCTATTATCATGTCCAGGTGCTAATACCTTATAAGTGAAGACAAACCATGTGTGAAAATTAAATAGAAATACTAGAGGCCAATATTTTGACTGTCAGAAGAATTTTCTTTTCTTCTATTGACAAATATTGATACAAACTCTACAGAAAAATACAGTTTATTCACAACTGAGGAAACGCAATTCTTATCTTAGTCCCTCGAATATGAGGGACCAAAGAGCAACCAACCCACATGCACCATGTGTTCTACTTACATACATTTGATCATCAGTACGCGACGTCGTCTGCCAATCCAAGTGGTCATCCAATTCGGATCTTCGGCAACAATTCTGTATCCCTGCTTTCTGTAGAGTTGGAGCGCGGCCAGATCATCCTCGTATGCTCTTAAAACTAAGTACTTGAAACCCCATATTGTCGACATTACTTCGCAAGCTTTAAGCAAAACGCTTCCCACCTTCATCCTCCTGAACGAGAACGAATTATACTGTAATAACAATCAAGGAAGAATAAGCATCACCTAGGTTATGTCAAGAGAATGTGAATTGGCAATAATTTATGGGTCAATCGGTGTCGTAGGCACTCTAGATTTCATATTTGTAATTTGGTTTTATGTTTCTTGGCTTGATGATCTTCTTTGTTATTTTTGCTTCTTCCGCGGAGTAGCTTTTGATTGTTCAAGGTCAAGGTTGAACCATGCATATCTTGAGTATGTACTGAATATTTTATCTCGGATATATAATAGCATTGGGCACCTTGTCTTCAACCTCGAAAAATATAGCTCGATTTGTTGGAACACCAGGGACAGATTACTAAGAACAATAACCAACTAGTCGGTGTAGGACTCTTCAGCAGGAACGGCCTCTCTCTGATTGTGACTCTGTTCGGGATGCAAACGATTATTCATCATTATTGCCCACAGTAAATTAACTAATGTAACCCTAAGGAGCATCACGGTGAGCTTACGATAGTCTCCGAACTTAAGCAGCTTCAGCATGCTGGTTCCAAGTTGCTGAATAAGGTTGGAGCAAGAGGAGCAAGGACGAATCTTGCGGCTGCACAAGCAGGCAGAGAAAAGCATCTTGCTTTTGGGAGCTCCTTTGCACCACAGGGCCATGCAGGAACCACTTCTTGTTTTCTCACGCAAGAGAAGAAAGCTGAAAACGAGAAGGTGGCTGGAGAGAGATGGAGAACAAACTCAACTCTGATCCTGGTGAGTTATGAAAGGAGACGTTGAAAAGAAGTCAGGTGTGGAGGTCCCAAACTGTCTTATATTACCTATGAGTGTGTATCATGAGTTGGAGATGGACATTCGTGCGTGGTTTGCAGAAAATCTGTGGCGTAAGTTTCCTGGAACAAAACCTACAAGTGGATCACGAAGATACTCACACGGAATTTTAGGGCCTGAGCGACCGTGAGAAGAGAAGCACAGTTGGAAATTTTCACCTCGTGACATGTCAATGCCGCCTGCTTGCAAGAAATGAAAATAGAAAGATGGGATCAAGATTTATGGAGGTCGGTATCTAGTCTCCGGTTGAAGGACTTTAGAGCCTTGGACACTGTCACAAGTGCTGGGGGAATTATTTTTGCATGGAATGGGGAGAAGCTTCATATAGTGTAGGAACGATTGGGGACCAGGTTAATGTCAGGGATCCTGGAGCAGATCCAAACAGTTGTTACTTTCTTCGATGCACGTCCCATCCAAGGGAACTCACTGGGATGGCCTATTGGAGAGTGTAAGATCAACATTTACACGTATACCATGGCTTATCGGTGGTGATATTAATGTCACGTTTTACTTCCGATTGCCCGAGGGATGATGGGGCAAGGCCCCCGTTCAGAGGTGTTTTCTTCTCTTGTTGCTGAGCTTGCCCTCGAGGTACTGGATACACCCAATGGGAAATACACTTGGAGTAGCACCTCCCGATCCCAACTGGACAGTTTTATGACGTTGGTGGAACTTATGCAGCTCGTCCCATTTACACTGGTTCGGGCATCCCTGAGATCCCAAATCGGATCACATGCCTATACGTTGGGGCTCTGGTGAAGAGATGTGCCCAAGATTTATGTTCAGATTTGCATGGTTGGTGGAGGGATTTATATAGGTGGTGGCCACTGTATGGCCTTCTATACAGTTGGAGGGATCTCGAGAAGAAGGCTTATGACATTCAAGATTGAGACTCACCGAAGGCGGGATAAGCAACAGACTAGGCCAATCATGAGATTAACCATCTAGATGGTATTGAGGATGAACGGGACCTTAGTAAAGAGTTCCAGATTAGGAAAGCGCATCAAAAAATCATCAGGGAAAAAGATAGGAAGAGAGAGATAGCATGGAGGCAAAGATGGAGAGAAAAATGGCTCAAGTGGATAAAATCACGAAGTTTTCCATGCTATGGCAAGTGGAAGGAGGAGAAGAAACCTCATCCATGCAGTTAGAAGATCCAGGGCGACAATGCGGTGGGCGAGGCAATGGTGGCACATTTTCGAGAAATCAGTAGAAGAGTCCCCTTCTACAGATGTTCACGGGCTGGGTAGAGGGGTGCAGAGTCTTCTCATGAACAAGCAGATCTACTCATTAGCGACTTTCGCGCAGAAGAAATACATGCAGTTGTCTTTGACCTTAATGTTGATGGATCTCAAGGACCAGGTGGAATATCAGTCTTCTTTTTCAGAGAATTCTAGGACATGGTGGAAGGGGAAGTCACGATGATGCTCACAGAATTTTGGAATGGCAACCATGGAATTGAAAGATTGAACATGTCCTTAATCTTCCTCCTTCCTAAGAAGGATATTGCATGGAGAGTAGAAAATTTTAGAGTAGTAATCTATCTCACTATGCCCAAGGCTTTGGCAAAAAAGCTCTGGATTATTCTTGACTATGTAGTGGCACTATTTTGAACAGTATATATTCGAGATGTCAGTCGCTGGATAGTGCGGTAATGGCATCAAAGATTATGGTAGATTGAGAAAGGACAAAGACAATTGAGCATTTATAGAAAGTTGACTTTTCAAAGGCCTATGACTGCATAGATTGGTGATGGTTCATTTGAGCTTCTTTGGTCCAAAGGAACTCCTAGGATCAATGGGTACATTGGATTAAGAGATGCATCGCTACGCCTTCTTGCTTTATCTTTGTTAATGAGCATACGGAATGGGGCTTCTCCCAACCCCAAAGGGAGCTCCATTGTTGTTTGTGGTAGTGGCAGATGCACTCTCTGTCATGGTGAAGCTGGCAAGGGTGGGGAACTCCATCAAGAGGTTCACTAGAGATGATATCTCGATCCTCATGTTGTACAATATGCTTATACCATGATTTATTCATAAAAAGGGACTTCAGAGGGCAGAGGCATTCCTGCGGTGCTTGACATTCTGGGTGATTTTTATGGATTCCAGGTTAACATGGCCAAATCAGTTTGTTGTCTTTTAGCCTAGTACCAGAGGAAGTGGCTGCTTGTGAAACCTTAGGAACTCCTAGGAGTCTGTCTATCAGCTATGTTGGGTTGCTATTGATATGCAACCGAGTGAGATAGGTGGATTGGCTACCAATGACAGAGAAGATTGAAAATAAGTTGGTAGCATGGAAAGTATCATGTCTTTCTAAGGGTGAACTGTTGGTATTTGTAAAGGCAGCGCTCTCTCTTATTCCAGTGTTTTTTCTATTGTCATGTGTGTTGTTGATAGGTATTCGTAAGAACCTCAAATAGTTGAGACGCTTCTTGTGGTCCTCTTCATGGGAAACCTCACGGGATCCTTTAGTCAGTTTGGATGAGATGACGCGAACTATTGAGGAAAGGGGCTTGGGAATCTTGTAGTTGGAAGAAATGAACATGGCTCTGCTTGTAAAGTGGATTGTCAGAATCAGGGGGGCTGTCCAATCAGATCTCCTGTTAAGATTAATCAGATTTATTTAGAGGACTTCCACAGAATTATATGCGTGCATGGATGCAGTGGCATCCCACACTCCACTCTATAAAAGGGGTTCTATTTAGCCTTGCTAGAGGTGGCCTTGTCACTTCGCCCAGTGATGGGGGATGGGGAGGGCTTCTTGTTCGGGAAGGATGGCTGGAACGAGGGTGCACCATGTGACCTTTTTCCTTGCAAGTTCACCCTCGCAGTCGATAAGGAAGGTGGAGTTGCGGAGGTCTGGGATTAGGAGTGTGGACCCCAATTTTTACCTCTAAACTCTTAGACCAGAGAGTGGAGGATTTCATGGACATGTCAAACAAGCTCACCACGATGGAAGGACCTTCCAGAGGGAAGGATTCATGAATATGGAGGGGATGACATCTTCTCGATCAAGAAATCTTACAAGGTCCTTGCCACCTCCATCATGTTCGACTAAGGGATTATGACATGGGACTGTGATCAGATTTGGGAGTGGAAGATCCCCATAAGGATTAAGATATTCATGTGATAGTTCAGATTTGGGTGCAATATGACAAGGAAAATGAGCCATGATGTTTCCAGTTTGTGACAAGGTGTAGTATATGTGGGGAAGCACGGGGAAGATATTAACCATCTGTTTTGCGAGTAGCCTGATTCCAGATGGATTTAAGAGGAGGCAGGTCTGCCTAGCGCACAATTTAAAGATGAGTCTGCCTTCTAAGACTCTATAGGCAATAACCGAAACAGCTCATGTGAAGAATGGATAAAGGTTCTAGCTCAATTGTGGGCTATATGACTAGCAAGTTACAGAATAGTCTTCAAAAACGAGAGTTTTTTATTCTGAGAATTTAATTGAGCATGTCAGGGCTCTTTATGAGGTGTGGTCATTGTAAGCATCCTTGTAAATCACTTCTATTCTTAAACATATGAGATAGGGTGTCCATCTTTTGGATAGTCATTCAGATATGAAGCTATACATGAATGCTATGAAATTTGTAAAGAAATATACTAAAGATTACAAGGTTTGCCTATAGTTAAGCTATGTGAAATATTAAACACTACTAGGTTCACCAATAGTTAGGTTGGTTCTTAGACAATCTTTATTATATAGAGAAAGAACAGAGGACTACATACGACTATTATAGCCCTAAGCCTTCCTTTAGGAATCCCTAAAGAGCCGCTCCTAGTACGAATACATAGGAATAAATAAACTTTAAATAAACCCAATCCCAAGATATCTCTCCGAATGGGATGCAAAAAGACTATTTCAGATGGGGGGCTACAACTACTGATGGAGTAGTTTGCATTTTTGCAAGCATGGAGCACAACTACATCGGTCTAAGATGGGATAAGATCCAAAACAACTCAAGGTAGTGGTATGTCTCTGACATCACTAAAAGTTTAAAACATGCAGAGAGAACCTGATGTGAGTTCCGACCCACATAAAAGGCATAATCAGAGCATTGTCTCGGAGAGACTTAGTGAAATAGACATGTCTGTGAAGATGCGGACTACATGCACCTGGACAGAAAGACACTATGAAGCTTTATTGTTTACTAGGTTGGCTTTGGGCCTTTCTCGTACAGTTTAGGTAAAAGGCGAACAAGGCCTCCTTTGGGGGGGGGGGGGGGAGGGTGTTTGAGCCATCATGTTGGTTATTAACATATCGAATTGCATTTGGGAGGATTTGAGCATTAGAATTTCGTATATGAGATTTTACTAAGGAAGAAACATTCCATATATGTTGGAGTATGCGTCCATTGTGTGTAGGTGGGTAATTGGATCCCTCCAAGGTCCAATTATCACACCCACTTATGTTTAGTCCCGCATCGGTTATTCATGAGACATGGAGACTCGGTGGGGTTATATAAGAAGCTCCACACCCATTGTATCATATGAAAAAAGTGAATAGAAAACACAAGCCCTTTGAGGCGTTCTCCAGTGGTTTCCTCTAGCTCCTCACAGAGTAGGTTCCATGTAAAGTCCTGGTGTTCTTCATGTTTATTATATTTCTTTGATATTACTCTTCCGCACTCTCGATTTCTAACATGGTATCAGAGCAGACCAACTCTTGGTTGATTTTGAAGATTTATTCTTGAAGATTATTTATTCATTGTTCAAAATTGTTCAAGCTCGAGTTTCAATTTTTAGGGTTTCTTGAAACCCTAATTTTCAGCATATCACAAACTTTCGGAAGATCGATTAGCGTAGATTTATTATTATTCAAGATCAAGTTATGAGGTTTCTTTTCAAAACCCTAATTCTGCGCAGCAGTCATCGACGCCAATGTCGATCTGATCGGCAATCTCCAGTCTAGTTCCTGCAACCGTGACAGCACTGCTGCAAGCAAATTCAAAATTCTAGGAATCATGCAAAAAGAGATGTGCTTAGAAAGCTCCAACGCAACCTTCATTGCATTTGATTTGTTCTTGATGCAACCTTCAGCTTATCCCATGCGTAGGTTGATGAATCCCATGCGCAAGTTATGAGGTTTCTTTTCAAAACCCTAATTCTGCGCAGCAGTGATCGACACCAATGTCGATCTGATCGGCAATCTCCAGTCTAGTTCCTGCAACCGTGACAGCACTGCTGCAAGCAGATTCAAAATTCTAGGAATCATGCACAAAGAGATGTGCTTAGAAAGCTCCAACGCAACCTTCAATGCATTTGATTTGTTCTTGATGCAACCTTCAGCTTACCCCATGCGCAGGTTGATGAATCCCTCCTGGATCATCATAATTCTCTAGTTTTATCCTCGATTAATAAGAACTTCCAAAGAAATCTTCATTAATTCTGCATCTTTTAAAAATAAATCAACCTTTGTATATAATTATTTTTATTGTTGTATATAATTATTTTCTTTGATTTTATATTTTTTTGGGTTAATTATTGTATATATTTGTTTTGGTTTTTAAAAGAAACCAAAAATACAAAAAATGTCAAAGCCTTAAAAACATCATTTTTATCTTTTAAAAATACTTGCAAAAATATACTTTTGTACAAATGACCTTGTTTGACTTTTTGACCAACATGAAACTTGTAGATCTCAACGAGATTTACAAATTTCATGTTTTAACCTTTTCCTAATTCAACCTCTAACTAATTATTTTTTTCATTTTACTAATTTCCGAATTTTCTGATTGGGCCACGCGACACCCTCTGGACCGCCCACGTGGCTCGTTCCCCTTCTGCCACCTGCCACTTATTCTCAGTTGTTGATCCTCCTCTGAGCGCCTCCATCTCGCCCATTGATCACTGCTTCATCTTCAGCCGTTAGATCTCCATGGCCTGCCTCCATCTCAACTGTCCATTGCCCCTCGCGTGTCTACCGTCAGATCATTCCCCCCATCTAATCGTAGCCACCCACTCACGCCCTCTTCCGAACCACCCGATCTTCCCTTCCATCCAATGACTCCTCGCTCCACGTCACCTCTCCATTCCCAACCATTAGATCGCGCTTCTACTTCCACCCCAACCACTCGCCTTCGCCCACTTCCTAGCCACAGGATCAGATCCTAAGATCTGGTCCACATCTTTCGCCCGCACCCCTATATAGACCCTTGGATCGCAAGATCCAACGGCTATCACCCATCGTCTGACTCCCAATGTCCCCCGCTCTAGGCGTTACGCCTAACAGAACCCTCGCCCCCTTTCCATTTTTGCCACTGCTCCGATCATCCCCTCTTCGATGGAGGTGTTTTTGGGTTATGCGGTGTTAGCATGAAGGAGTTAAAAATAGGGGAAGTTAGGCTATTTACAGGTCAATTTGGGCTTGGATTTTTGGCTTCCTATTTTATGCGGAATTTTAATGCTAACATGCAATTCTTATGAAATCATGCACAAATGCTAATTATGCAAAATAGATGCCGAAATGCAGTTGATTTTGAGGGACTTGAGCTTTAATTAATGAGACTTAGAATGGTGAATCCGAGATTCATCATCCCCCTATACTTAAACCATGCTCGTCCTTGAGCATCAAAAAGAAATGCCATGACGTGAAATGAGACTGGGTTCCATACCAAGACCATGAACTGAAGGTGAAAGTGAAACTAAACTCGACCTTTGGATTAATAGTGTGGCGGAACTTCTGTGAGACTTAGAATTTTAAAATCAACAGCCCTCAAGTTCTACACATCATTGTCACAGTTTTGGCTCAGAAGTCATCTTAGATCAATCCTCTTCCCAAAGTATACCCTATGAACATTGAATAACCGACTCATGTGTGTGAAGGGTTTTAGCTCTTCCCATCCAGAATGCCGGACTACCATGCTCCTCTCCTCTCCAGTAACTCGTCCTCGGGGAGTCAGGTATTTCCTTCTAAGGTCTGTCGCGCTGTGTTCACAATCGAATGAGGGAGAAGATAGAAGAAAGAGAAAAGAACTGGAGGGTGGCCAGTGTAGTCACCTCTCCTTGTGAAGATGGCCAGTGTAGCCGAGTCTCCACCAAGATCTGCAGGTTCTGGAAGCTTGGACCTTTTTGGTCGGATTTTTATTTGGTAGAATGCTTCTTTGTATTTGGAATTTTTGGTGGTTCTGCTTGGATCTTGTTGTGCCCCTACGGATATAGAATCTTTTTGTTCCGTACATTTTTTGGGGTCTTAGAAAAAATTGTGCCCAGCCGTCCATCCCTTTTCCGAAGCTTTATTTCAACCCGTACTCCGGTCTTTAGATTTCCACGCTACCAGAAAAGAGACTCACACAGTCTTCCAACATCCCGTTTGGGTTGAGCTAAGTGCATAGTGCGAGAGTGCGAATTAATTCCCTATTCCAGAGTTGTACCCAGAATGAAGAGACCAGGTTAGACACTAAGAGTCAAACGTTGTACATTGTCATGTGGAACTTAAGGAATTAAGTCACAAAGACCTGAAGCTCTTAAAATCCTATTTCTCGGTGAAGTTCCTCTGAAAATTAGGTGGATTAAGGTCAAGTCCAGACCACTCTCGGTTTCGGCTCATAACTTGGTTCAGAACCCAATGACTTTTCACAGATGCAAATGCATGTGATGTTGGATGGAATGCAGGTGCGTGAAATGCAGACATTTCAATTTTTTTTTTTTGACATTTTATGCAAGGGATTTTTTTATGCAGAAAATGGAATAAGAAGCCTCTTTTTCATTCATTTTTTTTGTTTTTTTTTCCAGAAAATTTGGGCAAGTCAGTGTTCTTCTTCTTTTTTTTTTTAACAAGTTAGTACCCACCCCGTAAATACATATAGACTTACGCGAAAGTACGAGATATGGGTAAAATATATACAAAGTATATATACAGACCCCCCTATACTTAGCGAGTGCTGTGTCCTCAGAGCACAAGAAGCGTAAAGAAGACATAGCTCTGGCTAAGCGTAAGAGAGTGAGAAAGAAAAAAGAAAAGAAGAAAAAGAATGAAAAGAAAAGCGGTCAGAAACTGAGGAGAGTATATACGGGTGGATGTCGGTTCCCCCTATACCTATGTTTTGATTAGCCTAAGTACGGAGGGAGGGTGGAAATGGAGCGATTAGGAGTTAGGAGAAGAATGGTATATACAGATGGCATCGGTCTCCCCCTATACTTAGGCCTTGGCCTAAGTAAAGGAAGAAGCTGTACACGAAGGCCGATGTGGTCGGGAGGGAGGGAATGATCAGATAGATTTTCAATGTCCTCGCTCTGCGTGAAATAGATGACCTCGACTTGAACTGTTTGTTCTTTGGGTGATTCAATGTATGGCTTCAGCATTTGTCCATTTACTGAGAACGGTTGTGCATTCTCTTTGAGTTCGGCAATATCTATGCTTCCATTGGTATGCACATCGATGACAATGTAGGGACCCGTCCATTTTGATTTTAGTTTCCCATGAAAAATCTTCAACCGAGCATTAAACAACCACACTTTTTGTCCAGAGACAAAGGTCTTCTCTCGAATGTGTCTATCATGCCATCTCTTGACCTTGTCCTTATAAATCACACTGTTGTCATATGCCCGATTTCGGATTTCAATTAGCTCATTCAGATTTAAGTCTCGACATAGTTTCCCAAGGTGACAACTCCAATTCAACTTTTTGATCGCCCATTCAGATTTGTGGATCAATTCTGCAGGAAGATGACATGGCTTGCCATAGATCATCCTAAAAGGTGAAATACCGAGTGGAGTCTTATAGGCTGTCCTATAGGCCCATAGAACTTGGTCCAACAGTGTCGACCAATTCTTCCTATCGGGACGAACCAACTTCTGGAGAATGCTCTTCACCTCTCTGTTAGAAACCTCTGTCATGCCGTTAGATTGTGGATGATACGGGTTGGATATTCTATGCTCAAATTTGTACTCCTTAGCCAAAGATCTCATCTCCCTGTTCACGAAGTGGCTACCTCCATCAGAAATCAATACTTTTGGTATCCCGAACCTCGCAATGATGTTATCTTTGATAAACTTACAGACGACTTTGCTATCTGCGGTTCGGGTTGGAATAGCCTCTACCCATCTTGATAAATAATCTACCGCTAACAAGATGTACTCAAATCCATTGCTGTTGGGAAAGGGACCCATAAAATCGATCCCCCATGCATCAAAAACATCACAGAAAATTATTGGTTGCATGGGCATTTCATCTCTATATCCCATAGTCCCTCCCATTCTTTGACAAATCGGGCATGACCGTACAAATTCATTAGCATCCTGAAATAAGGTCCGCTAGTAAAATCCACATTGGAGTACCTTGTGCGCGGTTCTCTTTCCCGAATGGTGTCCTCCAGCCTCGAGAGAATGACAGTGTGTGAGGACACTCTGATATTCTTCCTGAGGGATACATCTTCTCCAGACACAATCCGGTCCTTCATAGAAAAGGAAAGGATCGTCCCAATGGTATTTTCTCGAATCCGACTTTAATCGATCAATCATTTTTTTGGTCCAACCATAGGGAACCTTCTTGGAGACAAGATAGTTCACTATGTCGGAATACCATGGGGTTGACTCAATGACGCAAATCGATTCGTCTGGAAAAGTCTCCTTGATTGGTCCGATATCAGGATGATCGTTTTGCTCGATTCGGGAAAGGTGATCAGCAACAACATTCTTTATTCCAGGTTTATCCTTGATCTCCAAATTAAACTCCTGGATTAACAAGATCCATCTCAAAAGTCGTGCCTTAGCATCCTTCTTATCCATGAGATATCTGATTGCTGTGTGATCTGTGAAGATTGTCACCTTGGAGCCCAATATGTATGATCTGAATTTTTCCAGGGCCCAAACAACCGCGAGCATTTCCTTTTCAGTCACTGTATAGTTTCTCTGTGCAGGGTCCAATACTTCGCTCGCGTAGTGAATCGCATAAGGAATTCCATCTCTTCTTTGTCCGAGTACCGCTCCGACAGCAAAAGCCGATGCATCAGTCATGATCTCGAAGGGAAGAGACCAGTCGGGAGCTTGTAATATCGGCGATTCACATATTTTCTTTTTCAGGAGCTCGAAGGCCTCTAGACATCTGTGATTTACAATAAACTCGGTGTCTTTTCCTAAGAGCTCAGTCAGTGGGCGGGCGATCTTTGAAAAATCAGGAATAAACCGTCGATAAAATCCAACATGCCCTAAGAACGACCTCACTGACTTGACGTTGGTTGGTGGCTCAAGTTTCTTGATCACATCCACCTTGGCAGGGTCCACCTCCATTCCCTTTTTGGAGATGACGTGCCCCAACATGATACCCTCAGTCACCATAAAGTGACTCTTCTCCCAGGAGAGTACCAAATTAACCTCCCCGCATCTCTGAAGGACTCGGTCCAAGTGCGCTAAGCATGTATCAAATGAATCACCATGAACTGAGAAGTCATCCATGAAGACTTCCAGGAAATCACCAACCATTTCGGCAAATACGGCAATCATGCACCGTTGAAATGTGCCCGGGGCATTACAAAGCCCGAATGGCATGCGCTTGAATGCATAAGTACCGAAGGGACATGTGAATGTGGTCTTTTCCTGGTCCTCGGGAGCGATAGCTACTTGGTTGTAGTCGGAGTATCCATCAAGAAAACAGAAGAATGCTTTCCCTGCAAGTCTCTCCAATATTTGATCAATGAATGGCAGTGGAAAGTAGTCTTTCTTGGTCGCAGCATTCAGGCGCCGGTAATCGACACAGACGCGCCACGACGTGGGTACTCGGGTCGCGATCTCTACCCCCTCCTCGTTGGTAACCATCTGGATTCCCGACTTCTTCGGGACGACATGAAGGGGGGCTACCCACTTGGAGTCAGAAATGGGGTAAATAAATCCTGCTTTGCACCATTTCTCTATTTCTTTCTTCACTACTTCCCGAAGATTAGGGTTTAATCTTCTCTGAAATTCACGGGAAGGCCTTGCATTATCCTCAACATAAATTTGGTGCGAGCAGAGAGCGGGGTTTATTTCTACGAGATCCGACACAGTCCTACCTATGGCTTTTCGATTTCACTCAAGGACTTCGATCAGTTTGGATTCTTGGTCCACTGTTAATGATGAGCTAATGATCAAAGGGAATTTTTCTTTGGGTCCATTGAGGAATGCATACTTCAGTGTGGGAGGAAGTGGCTTCAGCTCTGGCAATTCTGAATCGTCGATCAAGTCTGGCTGAATGACTCTTGCTTCTGGCTCAGTATCGGTTGGCGGTGAATCGTTGTGTGAGATGTTGGCTACCAATTCCGAAGAAAAGTGAGTCGGATCGATAGAGGAGAATGGTAATTCGGCCAGCGCCGCGTCCGACTCATCATCGATTGATTGTCCCAAAGGTGATGTGGTTGACAAATCCAAGGGGATTTCTGTGGTGTCAAGTGTGTGATAATCTGGGGGTCTAGAAGTCTCAGAGACTGCATCATGTATTATTTCTTCTTCTGAGGATGTGCTTTCTACCTGTATGTCTGGCAGTTGGTCCCATGACCCAGTGGTTTTGAGGAGATTGCATTCTGATGTTTCGGCATCTTCAGTTGTGGATTCGGAGTTTGGCCTTTGCCACTTTGTTTGTTTCATCTCCAAGTCCACTTCTCCGCTTGGAGAACGAAATTTCTTCATGCCAGTTCCGTAGTCAAATACGGCCTTAGCGGTTCTTAAGAAAGGTCTTCCGAGAATGATTTGCGATTCCTTCCAATGGTTCGGGGTCTCCATGTCCAGGACAGTGAAGTCTACTTTGTATTATGTACCCTCGATAATGATGATGACATTCTTCACTTCTCCCTTAGGTCTTTTAGTGGATTTATCAGCAAATTGGAGTAAAGATGCTGATTTCTTGAGAGGGCCCAACTCCAATCGATAATATAAGGCTAAGGGCAAAAGGTTTATGGAAGATCCATTGTCGAGAAGTGTGCGTGTGAATGCTATGCCGCCAATGTGACTCTCCACATAATGGGCGCCCAGATCCCTTTTCTTTCTTGGCAGATGCTGGTTTCTGATGCATTTAGTGGTGGCAACTGTCAAGATATGAGTCTCCACAAATTGACTTGTTCTCTTTGTACGAGTCCGGGTGGGGGTGCATTTTGCCTTCAAGTATTTCTGAAAGGCTGGATTACCTGCCACGTATTGATCAAAGGGTACTTTGACTGTGATGTTTTGTTGGCAGAATTTTTCCATGGCTGGGTCATCTTTGATGTTTTTCTTTTGTTTTTCTTTCTTTAAGGCATGGGGGAAAGGAATGGAAGCATTTGAGACAGGAGATAGAGGATCAGAATCAAAAATTAGAGCATCTTTATTCGACTTGGAGTTTTTATTACAATCATAATAATCAAAATCAGGTTGCTGAAAAGGTGACAAAGGTATTTTTGCAGCAACTAGAGGCTCAAGGTCCTCTGCAGACTCCATAGATGCTTTCCCTTTATCTACTGCTGGGATCTTCAGGCGTCCTTCATCTTCCTCCTCGGAAGCATCCTCCGGTTGATCTTCCGAGTCTTCATGGTCCGATTCCCTTGCCCGGTCAGGTACGACCACGGTCCTTCCGCTCCTGAGTGACATGGCATTTATTTTGTCAAACGAAAGGATCTCATGTTCAGATGTGGAAAAGTCTGGATAGTATACCTGGTTATTGTGTTGAGATGAGTTGAATTTGTTCAAGCTATTGGGGTTAGCTTGAACCTGGGCGGGAATGGTTATGGCTGGAGCTGTCTGCTCATCCTTCCAACGGGACAAGCGGTTGACATCAACCCGTAGATCTTCCAGTTCATGTCGGAAGTGACGAAACTCCTCAAGTATTTGTCTCTGGATGTCGATCGGTTCTTCTGGGGGTTTGGAAGACTGAGCTGATTGTCTGGGAGCTTGAGATTGCTGATGGTATTGCTGAGGTTGGCTCTGGCGGTTGTAGGGTTGCTGTTGCTTCGGTTGCTGGAATGCGGCATTATAGAAAGTAGGTGGGTGCTGATAATTCTGACGGTCTCCCATATTACCCTGTCGGGTAGTGTCTTGGGTGTACCAGATGCCATTCACTTCAAATGTCAGAGGCGGGGCTTCCTTGACTGTCTCAGTCGGTGGGGGCGGTTGTTGGGAGAATTGGGCGTGGGATTGATCGTGAGCCCATAGTTGTTGTTGCTCTTCTCCCGGTCGCTCCTGTACATGATGCACATGATATATCGGGACAGTAGGTGCACTAGGCATCCCCATCTTGGACACCTTCTCGGTGAGTTCCTCCATCTGCTTCGGGAATTGCGAAATCCTACTGTCGATATCGTTCATTCTCTTGTCCACAATTGTCAATTTATCAGAAATAAAGTGCATGCTTGGAATCAAGTCCTCAGCTATTTCTGCCACCGTCTGCTTCCCGCCTTTGGCTTGCAGGGTGTTCAGGGAATCAGTGTATGCTCGACTGGCAATTTGAGACCGGTTTGTTTCTGCCATCTGCTCCAGTATTTTCCAGACGGTTTCAGCTCCACGTGATGTGTAATTCCCTCCGCAGGCAGCACTAACTAACCCTTGAGTCTCGTGGTTGAGGCCAGAGTAGAGTGATTGGACGAGGATGTTGTTGTCCAGATCATGGCAGGAACATTTTTGTAGCAGGTCCTTAAACCTATCCCATGCCTCACAAAGTGGTTCATTGGGCATCTGAGCGAAACTGGTGATGCGGGTCCTCATTTGATTGGTCCGGCTCAAGGGGTAGAATTTCTTCAGAAAGAGGTTTTTAAACCTCTCGTAAGTCGTCACAGTTACCCCCAAGTTTTTCACCCAGTAGTCTGCTTTCCCTTTCAAGGCGAAAGGTAGTGCAGTGAGACGAATGTAGTCTTGGCTGACTTGTGGGTGCCTCAGATTAGAACATATCAGTTCCAGGTCCCTCAGGAATTCATATGGCTCCTCAGTAGTATTACCATGGAATTGAGGTAATTGACTGACAAAGTGTGGCTTCAGTTCATAGTGGATCTCTTGCTGTGGTGGCTGTAAATAGTTCCACACTCTGTACTGTCCAGGGTTGTATGCGGCTTCCATTGGTACTTCTCCCCCAGCATTCATTTGTTCGAGCTGCTCCCTCAGTAGCTGATGTTGCTGCTCAGATGCAGCCAGTCTCGCGAGAATCATCTTCATTGGATCTTCATTAGGTTCATCTTCAGGGTCTTTCTTGGAAGGTATCTTGGGTGGCATCTTTTTTTCTTTATCTGGAGAATATAAAGGGTTTGAGTTAATAGACTGGAAAAAATTGATGTAACAGTTATTCTCGATCTTTTGGGGTGAGAAATGGACAGGGTGGGTCTGTCCTCCTTCTAGGAGGAAGAAGGAATAGGGTTCTTGGGAGGGGTTTCCCAGAGGCCAAGCAGGTCCAGAGTAAGAGTTTCTCTGGGCTTTTGAGATTGGGGAGTTTGTGGTAGAGAGAGACGAGCCTGAACAAAAATTACCACAATCCTCCATTCTCGTGGTCAACAAGATGTTTTATGATGTAGACACAATTGTGTGGTATTCGTTGATGCACTATTTTCTACGCACAATCAAACACAATACAAGGGTTGTTTCACCAACTCAACTCAAAGTGAAGACCGTAAGGGTCCGGTCAATTATCTTGTTAGTTTTAATTGGTGAGAATTCAAGTCTTGCAAGCCGTTTACGCGAGCTGTTAGGTTTGGAGCTGGGCTCTATCCTAGTGTGCGTCTCTCTCCTCGCTGCAAGATAAATCAAACAATGTCGGGGTTGCTCTCCCGCAGAAATTCTTGATTTTATGGATTTTTTAGATCGGCTATATTTAGCAGTCCCAGTTTTATTAAGGCGATCACTGTAGAATTTAGATGAACACAAATACACGTCTACCGTCCAGTCCCAATTTCCTTTAGATTTATGTGATAAAACAAGAGAGAGGAATTCGGGAAAAGCCGATGCACGCGGAAAACTTATGATGAATGCTCAGTTAGAAGACTTACAGTGCCTCCTCGCAATCTCCATGTGGGATGCAATACAGAATTGAAAATTTATACTAAATGCGTGCAAGCCGATGAAAACCGCACCTAAGCAGAAAGTTCTATTAGCGGGGAAGAATGGAATTAATTTGGCTAAGTTGAACGATCTATGTGCGTCTCAGTTAGAGTGTAGTGTGGCTTAAGATCCTACGAGCACAATCAAAAATAAAATGCTCTAAGAGCCGTATGTGCAGGTCTATCCTAATCGCCACTCAAGTCGGGCCCCACCCTCTCCGGAGAGTGAAACAGGCCACGACACACCACAAATAAAGTTCAATGTCTTTGTACACATGCGAGAGTCCAAACGGACACCGCTATAAATGAGCAGAAAATAAAAATGCAGAAATTAAAAACCTAGACTCTACTCTCTCTCACGACTCGACTCGATCTTAATTTAATTGCGGTTTCTTCGGGTGTCGGTGAAGATGCGTCGGTTCCTTGAAAAACCGCTCCACGTGCGCCGGGTACCTCGCAAGAAAAATAAGAGAGAGATTGTAAGAGAGTGACTCAGAAAATAATCAAAAATAAAATAAATGAAAGAAATGCTGAAAAATAAATAAAGAAATAAAATGGGATTTACAATAAAAATTCGGGGGTCAGACTACCCGAATTCGGAAAACCGAACAAAAATTTTCAAAACAAAAAACAAAGCCGTTTGCCTCCCCGGCAACGGCGCCATCTGACGGGTCCGCAAAAGCCGCGTTAAGAAGTTGTTTTTAACGTTAGTTCGTGAAAATAATTAGAGTCGTTCGTTGTAGGCGGCAATCGGAAACAGTCAAGAAATAACCACAATTTTTAATCAAATTTAATCAAGTGGTTTTTATGTTTATTTTACTTGGGCAAGTCCCAAGGTCGATCACAAGGAGGCAAAGGAACAACCTAGAGTTGTGTCTATCCAATTTTGAGTTCGGTTTTCAAGGCGGTTTTTTTTTGGAATTTTTCAATGCAATATGAGATGCAAAATGCAAATTCGGCCTATTTTAGGGACTAAAATGTAAAATACGTTCAAACGGTGTCCGAAAAATACGAAACTTGGCCGAGATGTAAAAAATGATGAAATAAGTGCACTGTAATTTTTTTGGAATTTTTGGATGTAATATGAATTTTTTATGAATTTTTGAATGCAAACAAATTAATTTTCAATATTTAATTTTAATAAATATTAAACCTACTTATTTTCGAGAACTAAAATTATCTAAGATCTATCACTAGGTAATGGATCTTAGAAAAATCCTAGACCTCAAAAATGTGGGATTTTATACCTATTAAAATTCAAACATTGAAATGTGCAAAATGATTTTTACATGGCAAATGATGCATGCAAATGCAAAGATTTTTGGGCACAATGTTAATCAAAGTAATCTCTACAATATTTGATTTTTGGGGAATTTTTAGAGCAACGATTAATTACCTATGAATTTCAGAGCACAGATTGGGCAAAATATTCCAATTTCCACAAAATAATTATTTATTAATTAACCGTTAATCACAAAAATATCCACGACATATCAAAATGTAGAGAATTAGTCAATGAACATCATGCTATTTTTAAATAAATAAAATGAAGTCTAGAAGAGGTTCAAAACAAAGGGAGAACACAGGGGTATGAATGCAAATGTAATAAATAAAATAAATGAATAAAAAGTGCAGTGGGGGGCCTAAGTGCAATTACCAAACTTAAAGGGGTGAATTCTGCAAATTTCCCAAGGGGTCACGTGCAACGCACGTGACCTTGGCCTGAGGAACTTGGCGCGAATATGGAATATCCTCCGGGGCCTTTGTGTAATTTTCCCCTAGGTCACGTGCGGCGCACGCGACCTGGGGTGCTGACGCAAGGCCGACGTCCCCCCGCACGCGCCTCGCGCGTGGGGGGTCTCGGGCTTCGAGCCCGGCTGCTGGAGTCGAAGGCGGAGGCGGCCGATGGGGCGGCGTTCAGACGAATAGATGGCGGTGGAGGGCCTTTGGTGATGTGATGAAGATGGACCTCCAGGCGGTCCGGCAGAGCCTCCGGCTGGTGGTGGAAAACGTCTGGACGGAGGGGCGAAGCTGCGGGAGGTGAAGTCGGTGGAGCAGGCGACTGGCGGTGGCTGCTGATGTGGAGGCCCGGCTTCTGGAGGGCCGGTCGAGGAGGCGATGCCGGTGGCGTGGGCTAGCGAACCACCGCCTCCTACAGTGGTGGTGCGACGGCGGCGAGGGAGGACGGAGACGCTGGCCTGTCTCTGGCCGACACACGGCCACGAGGGGGCAGAGCTCGGTGATGTCGTTGATGAAGCTGCTGCGGAGGAGCGGGCGTTGATGTCGAGACACTGTCAATGACTCCGTCCTCAAGTATCACGGGTCAATCTAACGGTTCGTACTTACACACATACTGGCTGGAAGTAGATGCAACTATTCATATGAGCATGGGCCAGTCGTTGTCTCTCAAAGGACTTAAAAAAATGAAAAATTAAAATCCATAGAATTTTGCAAAAAGATAAAAATCACAAAAAATCACTAACTCTAGAGTTGGTATATTCTTGACACATTCACATTCACTCAAGTTTTAAGGATTTTGAGGACACTTGATTTCTGTGATCTTGAGAGACTGAGTTAACCAGCCTTAGTCATTAGGGTTTTGAACTTAATAATCAACACTTCCCTAGTTTGAAAGATATGAGCGCTATATTGCACTCTTCATCTCTACCCTTTAAAGAATATGGTGACCATCACATCACTTTCACAACGGCATGATTGATGAGATGAGTTAAGATATCACTTGAGGAACTGGGACTGCTGATTTGAGTCTAGACCCGATCTAATGATGTTCAAGGATGGGATAAAGTTAATGAAGGCTTCAAGAAACCTGAGTGTCAGCAAAACCCTAGTCAGTATGTGAACAAGTTCGCATGTTATCGTTTGATATCTACCTATGTACCATAGTATGATGAAACTAAATAATTATTGATCAGTGTGCGCCAACTCTTGGTAAAAGCAGTGGAGCTAGCCAAAAAGAAAAGAAAGAAATATATCAAGAAAAAGCTCTATCCTTCAAAGTCAAATTCAAAAGAGCTTCCACCAAAGGCGATCACTCCCAACCATTTTCAAAGTGTCCACTTAGACCAAACGCAATTAGGCCCAAGGAGTCGGGCTAGCACCATAAAAGGGCTCTGCATGATATAGCGATACAAGTCTAGGTGTCGAAGGTATCTTAGATACTCAAAAGAGACACCCCCCGATGTACTCCCAGAAAAAACAAGTGCAGACGAGTATGAATTCTCTTAACGGACACATTGATCAACAAACTAAAAAAATGTGTCAAGTAATAAGGCACTCGAGAGGCCCATTATTCCAATGTGAGGGAGAGAAAAATAGATACAATCATATGCTCTCCATCATCTGATCGTCCATCTACACTTTCAAGTCTGACAAATTAATGAGACGGTTGACTGAAGTAAGAAAAGACTTATTCCCTACTGTTGAGGATTAGGTCTAAAAGAGAGTCTCCTGGACTGGAACTTTAGGTGATGTCTCGACTCGACTCTTATGATTGCAGTGCACTAAATTTCATATTCTTATATTTTATATAAAAATAGAGGGTCTGATAACTAAAGAAGTTGGATTCCTTTTGACTAGAGCATGGTTAAGCCCGGAATTTTAGGATCACTTAAATTAAGGGTTTTTAAAAAATTGAGCCTTGAAATCTTCACATGCACTGTCAGGAATTAATCCGACTTCTTCATTCTCTAGATGCTCGAGGACGAGCATAGTTTAAGTGTAGGGGTATGATGAATCCTTCCTAGATTATCATAATTCTCTATTTTTATCCTCGATTAATAAGAACTTCCTGAGAAATCTTCATTAGTTCTGCATCTTTAAGAATAAATCAACCTTTGTATAATTAACACTATTTTTATTGTTGTATATAATTATTTTCTTTGATTTTATATTTTTTTAGGTTAATTACTGTCTATATTTGTTTTGGTTTTTAAAAGAAATCAAAAACACAAAAAATCTCAAAGTTTTAAAAACAGTGTTTTTATCTCTTAAAAATACTTGCAAAAATACACTTTTGTATAAATGACCTTGTTTGACTTTTTGTCCAACATGAAACTTGAACTTTCATGTTTTGACCTTTTCCTAATTCAGCCTCTAACTAATTCTTTTTTTTTTACTAATTTCTGAATTTTCTGATTGGGCAACGTGGTGCCCTCTAGGCCGCCCACGTGGCCCGTTCCCATTCTGCCACTCGCCACCCGTTCTTAGTCGTTGATCCTCCTCTAAGCGCCTCCATCTCACCCGTTGATCCCCGCTCCATCTTCAACCGTTAGATCTCCATGGGTCGCCTCCATCTCAACTGCTCATCGCCCCCCACGTGTCTACCGTCAGATCATTCCCCCCGATCTAATCGTAGCCACCCAGTTGCGCCCTCTTCTGAACCACCTGATCTTCCCTTCCATCCAACGATTCCCCTCACTCCACGTCACCTCTCCATTCCCAACTGTTAGGAGAAAACATAGAATTGTTTATTCCTTGAGCCCTAGGCTCTCTTATATAAGGAGAGACCTATGGGAAAATTACATAGAGTAGACAGAAAAAACATGAAATATGTAACGAGGGTACATAAATATAGAGCATATCTCAACGCTCCCCCTCAAGATGGAGCATAGATATCAATCATGCTCAGCTTGGATGAACACTTCTGGAAAGGCCCTCTAAGTAGAGTTTTGCTGAAGATGTCTGCAGTCTGGTTCCCTGAACTTACATGAGATGTAGAGATGAAGCCCTTCTGAATCATGCCACGTATATAATGACAATCAACCTCAATATGCTTTGTCCTCTCATGAAATCCAGTATTATTGGCAATGAATAGTGCAGTCTGATTGTTGCATTCCAGTGACATTGGAACAGGAACATCTATATGTAAGTCGGTTAGGACCGCACGAACCCACATCATCTCTGTACATGCTTGTGCCATCGCTCGATACTAAGATTCAGCACTAGATCTAGCAACAACAGCTTGCTTCTTATTTTTCCATGAGACAAGAGAATCTCCAACGAATATAGCAAACCTTGATGTGGATTTTTGTCCTTGGACATCCTGCATAGTCTGCATCTGCGCATGCTGAGATAGTCATAGAATCGCCCTTTTTAAATAGCAATCATGCACCTGGAGATGATTTGAGATACCTTAGTATCATTTGTATAGCATCCACATAAACTTGACGAGGTTGTTCCATGAATTGGCTTACATGACTGACTGCAAATGAAAAATTGGGTCTAGTAATGGTAACATAAAGGAGCTTTCCAACCATCTCTTTGTATCGTCTCTTGTCCACCTTGTCAGTATCATCATCATATAGCTTCATACTTGGATCCATGGGTGTCGTCGCAGGTCAACATCCAAGCATACTTGTATCACTCAACAAGTCAGTGACATACTTTCTCTGAGTCATCATAAGCCCCTTTTATTTCTAGCAAATCCCAATCCCATAAAGTATTTGAGGTCTCCTAGATATGTGGTAACAAATTCACGACCCAGAAAATCTTTTGCACTCTTTATTCCCTGCATATCATCTCCTGTAATGAGTATATCATCAATATATACCATAGTAACAGTCATACCTCTGGAGGTTCTCTGTGTAAAAAGAGAGTGATCTGCATTCGACCGTTTGAACCCCTGTTTTGCAAACAAGTCTGAGAGTTTCTGGAACCATGCTCTAGGACTCTGCTTAAGGCCATAGATTGCCTTATGAAGTATGCACACCTGTGAAGACTCCCCCTCAACAGCAAATCTCGATGGTTGTTGCATGTAGACTTCCTCCTGAAGATCACCATACAGAAAAGCATCCTTGACAACCAACTGAAACAGAGGCCAATCTCGCATCACAACAATTGATAAAAGAATACGTAAGGTAGAATGTCGAGCAAAAGGGGAGAACATGTCAAGATAATCCACCATGTATGTCTGTGTAAACCCACGAGCAACCAGTCGAGCTTTGTACCTATCAATGGTACCATCTGCATTCTGCTTCACCGTGAAAACCCACTTACAACTGACTATAGACACCCCAGCAGGGGCGGGCCCAATGCTCCAAGTACTTCTCGACTGAAGAGCAACCATCTCTTCTTCCATAGCTGATCGCCGTCGACTGTCCTGCAAGGCCTCCTGGTAGTTCCGTGGAATGGCCACGACAGATAATGCAATTGCAAACTTCCGAAAATCGCCAGTCAAGTGATCAAAGGAGACCAAGGATATGTAGCACAGCTGCGCTTGTGCTTCCGAAGTGCAATGTGAACGTCCATGCCGGTAACCTCCACACTTATCTCCTGCACAGATCCCTGCTCAGGTAGATCACTAGACCCATCGTTAGAATATATGTATTCAGAACATACCTCGCACGTGCTAGGTGATGAGCGGTGACCATGAGCAGACGTAGGCCGACGGGTATAGTAATGTGGCAAGGGTGGAACTAAGGCCATAGTAGGTGGTGTTGGTGGTGGTGACAGCGGTGATGACGGTGGTGGTGGAGTTAATGGTGGTGGTGGCATGTATATTTCATTATCGGAGTCTGAGGATGCCAACCGATCACCTGTAGGAGAAAAGTACATAACCAACTCAAAAAATGTGACATCAGCACTAACATAATACTTCATGTGCAGTGGATCATAACACATGTACCCTTTTTGTGTTCTGGAGTACCCTACAAAGACACACTTGACAGTCCTAGGAGAGAGCTTGTCAATACCAGGAGATAACTGGTGGAAAAATGCGATCGATCCAAACACACAAGGAGTAAGTGAGAATAATTCCTGTTCAGGAAAGGCAAGCGAAAAAGGGATTTTTCAACTAAAACTGACGAGGGCATGTGATTAATAAGATAACATGTGGTAAGGACGGCATCACCTCAAATGACGATGACTTGAATGCGAAGCACGACTCTGAATGAGAAGGGTTCGTGTGACATCAAGTAAATGACGATGGCTCCTTTCGGCAACTCCATTTAGATGGGAAAGGATAATAATACCTTTGGTTCTCACAAATGTGGTTGAAAAATACCTTTCGGCAACATGATGTCTGATGAATAATACCTTTGGTTGAAAAATAATTGGAAAGAGAATGAGTACAGAATTCCAAGGCATTATCAGCTATCACATTTCACAGAAGATGAAAACACATTTTGTACTTCAGTGAGAAAAGCTTTAATAACATCTCCAGCTTCAGATTTATTCCGTAAGAAGAAGACCCAAGACAGACGAGAGAAACCATCCACTGCAACAAGATAAAACATGTGTCCCTGATGATCCGGAACACGACTGGACCCAAAATATCTATATGAAACAACTAAAAAATGGAGCTACTGCTCCGACCCTGATGACTAGGAAATGACGACCTGTGATGTTTTCCCAACTGACAAGCCTCACATTGGAAGGACGAGTGAGGAGAAATCTGAGGTAGGACGTGATATATTTTCTGGAGCGGGAGATGACCAATGCGCAGGTGCCACATGAAGGAGGAAACAGGTCCAGTGGAAAAAGAAGAAATGCCAGCATATGGAGTTCGGGTTAAGCGATAGTGGTCACCTTGCTCACGGCTACACCCAATCACTTTGCCCGTAAGGATGCCATGAAATACAAGTGAAGATGGGTCAAAAATAGCTCGACAATATAAATCCTTTGTAATCTGAATGATAGATAATAAGTTCATAGAAAAGTCAGGTGCATGTAGCACATTCCGCAAATGCATAGAGGGTGTCAAACTAATCTCCCCTTGTCATGTAATCGGGGAATGAGTCCCATCTACAATAACCACCGTGCGTCATGAAGGGACGTGTCTGTATGCTGTAAGTTGATCCTTGTCTCCACACAAGTGAAGTGTGGCACCAGAATCCATAATCCATTCAACGACATCAGATCCACAAATACTAGTGAGTGCATAAGAACTATCTGAAGTGCTGGTGGAGGCTGAGGCAGCCACACCAGAGTGACTTCCAGAGGCTGAGGAAGACATGGCAGGACTGGCTGGAGGTATAATGCCCCTCAATCGTGCTACAAGAAAATCAAATCTCTGATCCATAGAGGAGGCAGCTGGAGGCTCAATCTACTCAGCCACACGAGCAGAGGCAGGAAATCCATACTTAAAGTAGCATGTATCTTCGGTATGTCCAGAACGATGGCAGAAAATGCAGGGTTGACGAATACGACCTCCTCTGTCGCGAGGTCCTCGTCCACGAAACTGAGAAGCGCCTCCACGACCTTGAGAGACAGCCATCGCTAAAGTAGTCTGACTGGCAGTGGAAGTTGGAACAGTGATCCGACTGAGCCTACGAAAGACTTCCTCCATTGGAGGAATAGTAGAGTCTGCCAAAATCTGAGAACAGGCCGCCTCATACTCAGGATCAAGGGTTGCCAGGAACACACCAACCATGGTGGCATTCCGATAAGTTTTCTGCTACTCAGGGGTAGATGTCAGAGGCATGAAGCTATAAAGCTTCTCAAACATCCCACACGAGGATGTATATAACGAGTGGAGCGGATGTCCATTCTGCTTGATAGTGAAGATATCATGCTGGAGCTATAGATTCTTTGTCTCATTTTTCGCCTGTGAATAAGTGGCAGCAAGTATATCCCACATCGCATTGGCTGTGGGTTGATGAAGTATATCATTGGAGATCTCTAATGCCAATGTACCTGAAAGCCAAACCTTCGCATAAGCATCATCCGCCTCCCATGAGGCGTTAACCCTAGTCTTCTCGGTTGGTTCTTCCTCAGCAAGAATGTGTTTCTTACCTGTAGATTTCATCATGCTTATGAACTGCATAGCCCACAGTTCATAGTTTGACCCATCCATTTTTACTATAAGCGCAAGACCTCTGAAGGCACCTATGGAGGGAACTTCGACCTTGCTTTCTGACATAACGACTCGAGAAGACTAGAGATGAAGACTAGACATGGTCTTGTCTATACTGACATAGAGAGATATGATTGCATGTGCAGACTCATGCAACCAATCTCATCCAAGGACAAACGACCCAGCGTGCGGAGAGGAGTTGGGGAGGGGGTCCACCCGTGTGGAAGGGAGGGTCACATGTGGCTAAAGGCTTTACACAGACATATAGGATTGATTACTTCCAAATATTTTCGCATGTTGCATGGATGGGCTCTATACGAACTATTCTTTCAGTGGCAGCAAACAATGGTTGGCTTATCTATCAACTCGATGTGAGGAATGCTTTCCTGTATGTAGATCTGGAAGAGGAGGTCTACCTGATGCAACCTCCTGGTTATGAAATCGAGGGAGAGTGTGTATGGCGACTTTGCAAGGCAATCTACAACCTAAAGTAGAGCCCGAGGGCATGGTTTGACAAACTTATTACTAAGACCAGCACTCTTGGCTTCTAGAGCACAACATCTGACTACTCTGCCTTTGTCAGATGGCCAACTGGTACTGTCATACTTGTTGCTTATGTTGATCGTATGGTTGTCACAGGTGATGATGATGAAGGTGTACTTTAGACCGAAGCTTTCCTTCAGAAGGTATTCATCATCAAGGAACTTGGTCAACTTCGCTACTTTCATGGCATAGAAGTATTATGCATCTCTCACAGAGGAGGTATTGCCTAGACATCCTGACCGAGGTTGAATTACTTGGACGTAAACCCTCTGGTATTCCTACATACCGAGGAAACACTCCACTTCCACTGATCATGTCTTCGAAGTACTATACGGTACATAATCTCGATGGCCAAACTTCTTTACCTTACTGTCACTAGGCCGGATACATCTTATGTTGTGAGCAGAGCCGGCCAATACATGGAGCAATCGTGTTACAGTCACTGGCAAGATGTTCCTCAGATCCCGCGCTACTTGAAGGAATCACCTGGACGTGGTCTCTTCTATGGGGCAAAGGGCTACATTGATGTTATTGTATATCCTGATGCAGATTATAGGAGTTCACCTGAGGATTGTTGCTCTACTACAGGATATGCAATGATGGTTGGAGGAATCCTTGTCACTTGGAGGAGCAAAAAGCAGATTGTAATCTCCAGATCCAGTGCAGAGGCAGAATACAGGGCAATGGCTCAGGCTACCTTTGAGATTACTTGTCTACTGACCTTTCTATAGGAACTTGGTGTTGTTGTCACTATTCCAGTTCCTCTATACGGTGACAACAAATTCGCTACATACATTGTTATGAATCATGTGTTTAATTAGTGAACCAAACACATATTGATTGATTGCCATTTTGTTCGTGATGTCTTACAAGGGAAGATTACTACTCCATGCATAACGATGGATCTTTAGCTTGCAGATGTATTCACGAATGCCTTACCAAAGAAGCGCATCTAGTGGATAACTTCCAAGCTGGGCATGATCGCTAGATATGCTCCAACTTGAGGGGAAGCGTTAGAGATGCGTTTATGTTTATCTTATTTCATTGTAACCCTCCGAGGGTATTTATGTATTTTCCCGGTTATGAACCTCTAGGGTTCCGTCCTATATATGAATCCCTATAGCTCATGAATAAAACATGTCATTGTGTTCTTTCCTCATTTCCACATAGCAGTTAAATATTGTAGCAACCCACCTTTTCTGGGTCGCTTAGTGAAGCTAAAATCCGAGATGTTGTTGGACAAGGATTTGCTGATCCCATGGTTTTTTATGCTCCCGTCAAGGAGGGCTTTCTAGGTTGTTATTTTTGTCTGTGTGTGTTTCATTCCTGTGCAAAAAACGCTCATATTATTAATGAACTGTGAATTCGGATTGGAATTTAGAATAGCCAGAACCTAAAAAAACTGACAAAACATCGTTGAAGGTTCCATAAAAACAAAAGGATGGCTTCTGACTTACCTATATTCTTTGAGTACAGCTATACCAGAGACATATAAATACTCCCCTTCTGCATCAAGATATCTTAAAACATCGTCGTCCCTCTGCACTGTGATGTCAACAACGCCCACAAGATCAGGAGGAAGTCTTGGTGTCAGATTATGTGCCTCCAAAGACTCCGCTACCAAACAAGCATATCTGCCAAGGTAATCCAATTCAGGACAAACCTCTAGATACAAATATGGATACTCTTCAAGTACACTTAGGATTTACCCAATTTAGGCAAACATTTATGCACCGGTAAATAAATTAAAAAAATGCATTGTGCAATAAAATTAACATTTGTAACAACTTTCAATCAATGAATTAATGCGACAGTAGCATTACAATGAGAGGAAGGATTTATTCAAGGGTAAGTGGGTAACCATATGTAGATTGATGGTAACAATCAGCATGAAAATTATACCTTTGGTAAAGCCAGGATCCTCCCAGAATATTACCATGGAACTCTAAAGCGATACTAAAGCAGAGATGAGCATGAAAAGTATTTCCTTTGGTGATGTGATAAGCCAGGATTGTCCAAGAATAAGCATGCAACTTGGAAGTGATTATGAAGCCTTGTAAATTGAGGGACTTGAGATTTTTTTAGAAAATGGAGGGACTTCTGAGAATGGTGAAGGCTTGAGTTAATTAGGTAATCCGATCTTGTGGAAGATTTATCTAGTGTGTGGTGGTAAAGTTCTTGCATTCATTCCCACATCACCTATTTATGAGAGGGTTGGGTGCGAGCGAGGCGTATATATAAGACATGGTACTACATGCTTTGTTGAGAAGAATATATTTCGCTTCTCCAATAGGGTAGGAAGGTCTTCCCGGCTATCTTGAACCAAGTACATGTTTTGATGCTTGAGTTAATGGAATTTATTACGTCTATTTCAGATTTCAACGTGTTCAAAACTGAAGATCCAAAGGTGTTATTGTTAGAAAATCGGAAGCGGAAGCGGAAATGATAAACAGAGCATTGACAAGAAAGATAAACATCAAAGAACACAAAAGATTTTTACGTGGAACCCTACTCCGTGAGGAGCGGGATGAAACCACGGGAGAAGCCCTCTACGGGGCGTGTTTGTCTATTGACTTTCTCAATGGATACAGGAGGTCTGGGGCTCCTTATATAGCCTCTCCAGAGCCTCCGAGTCCCACCACTGGACGATGTGGGACTAAACACTGGATGGGGTAAATGGATCTCCTCCAGGATCCATTTACCCTGCTACAACACAATGGGCGCATACAACTTATACTCCAACACTCCCCCTCAAGCTGGAGCATGCAATGCTCAGCTTGGACAAACAGAAAGAAACTCAACTCAACGCTACAGGACACTACGGACAATATCAACCCAACGCGCACATTGCTGCAGTCGAGGACATTGCTTCTCATGCCGTGCAGGTGAGGAGGACGAACGGGCTGGAGTGTGAGTCAACTGAAGACTTGGAACCTGACCATCGAGTCTGAACTTGCGCCTGAAGTCTCCTCGTCGGAGAACTGGGTCTCTCCCATCTGGCTCAGAGAATGGTGCACTGCTCTGGTGTACCTATGATACCACATGAAAACCCTTGCCCTCAAGGGAATGGTCCTCTGCTCTGGAGTCACTATGGCTCACATGAAAACTCTGGCCGAACGACAACAAGAATGATGGGGACCTCGAACTAATGATGGCAACTTATGCTCATCTGAAAAATGACCGCACACTCGTGCGTGTCTGAAACTGGAGACTCGGGAACAATGATCGTCGAGTCTGAAACTGAACTGTAGAGTCTGATCAACTGGCTGGTCTGGAGACTGGCATCTGAATCTAGAATCTGACTCATGAACAGACCTGTGACTCTACATACATACTCCCCTTTCTCCCATACTTGTCGGAAAATGTCATCGACAAAGTTGGGAGAAGACAAGATAAAATGGGGAAAACAACATGAAACTTGCGGCTTTTTCATTTTTTTTAAGCCGTTATTTTTTTTTGAAACACTTTTTTTCTCCTTTTTTTTACACATGCGTACGGTTTTTTTCCTCAATTTGTACGCGCCTTTTCGAATTTTTTTTCTTTTCTTTTCTTTTTTTTTTAACTGGCCCCTTGGCCCTTCTCTTTCTCCTCTCTCTCTCTTTTTTTTTAAACCAAAACTTGGCCCAATAGCTCCTTTTTTTTTTCTCTGGGCTTTTCCTCCTTTTTTTTTTCACAGCCCATATATTTTGTTTTTTTTTTTAACGAAAGAGGCTCGGTGGGCCAGCAAGAAGCAACAGAGTTTTTTTTTATAAGAGCCTCGTAGGACTCGATACTTGTCGTCGAGCCCCCAGTTCTCCCTGTGCACGATTAGGGTTCCCAGGAACCCAACCGCCATCAAGCAGCCTGTCGAGATGCGCCACCATCGGGTCTTGGGACCGGGGCTCCGAGCGTTGGGAACGTCGCCTGGGATCGCTGCTGGTCTGGATGGTGCAGCCGCACCACATGGGAGTAGCCGCCGCCCGGGCTCTGATGGAGGTCACCCCGATGAAGATATAGCTATGGGAGAGGGGGATCCGCCTGGGGCTAGGGCTCGCGAGTGTGGTGCCGCCGAGGGTCTTTTGCATCGCCTGGAAAGCCCTTAGGGCTTCGCTGCTCTGGAGAGACTTGCAGAAGATGTGCCTCTGCAGGAGGTGCTGAAGGGTGCCGCCAATGGAATCGGGCAGTGGAGAGGGAGTCCCCTGCCTGTGCGGCTCCGCCTGGAGGCCGCTGGGCTATGCGCTTGGAGTCTTGCCAGGAGGAGGTCGCGCGCATGGAGGGGGTGCGCTGCGCAGGAGCCTTGGACGGATCTAAGGCTGCGTCGCATTGGGGCGCCACCAGATCGCTGCTTTGGAGGGCTGGACCGATGGAGTAGGCGCGGGGATCTGGTTCGCAGGAGCAGTATGCACAGGAACGTGAAACCGTCAGAAGAGAGAGCCCGCGCCCTGGATTAGGACTTCGCGGCTGAAGATGCCGCCCGCAGGAGATGCAGCATGCCATGCCTGGAGATCTAGATTAGGGTTTCGTGTGAAACCCTAAAACTTCTTGAACAGGGATCTTGAATATTAACTTCATGAAAATAATCTTCAATAACAACACATCAAAACTCGAATCTCGAAAACACGAACAAGATAAATCTTCAAGAGTATTTCCTCGAGAAACGAACCCGCTTTGATACCATGTTAGAAAATCAGAAGCGGAAGCGGAAATGATAAACAGAGCATTGACAAGAAAGATAAACATCAAAGAACACAAAAGATTTTTACGTGGAACCCTACTCCGTGAGGAGCGGGATGAAACAACGGGAGAAGCCCTCTACGGGGCGTGTTTGTCTATTGACTTTCTCAATGGATACAGGAGGTCTGGGGCTCCTTATATAGCCTCTCCAGAGCCTCCGAGTCCCACCACTGGACGATGTGGGACTAAACACTGGATGGGGTAAATGGATCTCCTCCAGGATCCATTTACCCTGCTACAACACAATGGGCGCATACAACTTATACTCCAACAGTTATTATTATCAAGATTTGATTCTGTTCAACTATTTATTTAAATGTCTGAAGTCCTCGAAGTTCATTTTTTCAGAGATCATGCACACCACACGATGAGATATGTTTGCATAGATCAGGGTTCAGATCACTGCCCAAACAGGGCAATGTGAACCACATACATTGTTGATACAACATCATGATGGAGGCGATGCATGGGAGATCTAGGCATTGGAAGCCCAAGCAAACTTGGTCTTCCTGGAGCTAAGAGAACAACTTCAAATATGGGGGTCTTCCTGGAGCTAAGAGAACAACTTCAAATATGGGGCTCCACCCGATGTAAAATGAGCCAAAGGATCGAAAGGGTCACTGACATGCCCAAAATGAGCGAATTTGAAGCGCATTGCCCCCTCCGCTGCTCGTCTATAGGATTTAAGTAGGATTTAAGCAACAGAGATTGGCTTCAAACATCGTTTGTTACCCAGATCTGCATTTTAAAGTTGGATCTGTACCTGCCAACTGGAGCTCTACATACAAATCAGATCTGAATTATTGTCGCTAACTGGATCTGAAACCATTGAATCCCATAAAGACCGTATCGGATCCAGATTCAGGCCTTTAGCTCGATCCACCTCTTGAACAGTCTATTTGACTTTATCCAATGAAACCCACCAGTAGTCCACCTCAGGATGCATGTTCACTAAAAAGAACCCCCAAAGCTTCCCACTTCCTCCCTTATACAACAAACACCGAAGAGGTAAGGCTTCTCCTCAAGATCCTTCTTTATGTCCTTCCTGAACCCCCCCTTGCTCCTCAATCAATGTGCCACATGCCTTGAGTATCTTACCCAGTCAAACCTCCTCGAGCTTCCCTCTCGGCTGCATAGCACCGGCCCAACCCCTCCCTCCATCAGAATATTTTCTCTACTACTATCAAGTATTTATGATCTGACAATGCCTTAGAATTCTGCACTTTGTAGCTATCCGTGTTTCTCAGGTTTCTTGGCATCGTACACCAGACCTCGTGTGCCTATACATCCTAGCAAAATGGTGTTGCCGAACGCGAACACCGTCATTTACTCGATGTGACATGAACCCTTTTGATTCAGAGTCGTGCACCTCACTCTTACTGGGGTGATGCGGTCCTCACAGCTTGCTACTTGGTTAACCGTATGCCATCTTTTATTTTGGGAGAAAAGATTCCTTTCTCGATTGTGTTTCCCAAGAAGGACCTATTATCCCTTACACATTGAGTGTTTGGTTGTGTGCCTTTGTTCACAATCTGATGTACGGTTGTGACAAGCTCTCCCCTAAAGCTGCCAAGTGTGCCATTGTTGGCTACTCTTGTACCCATAAGGGGTACCGTTGTTTTGATCCGCTTTAGCGGAAACACTGTCAATGTTGATGTCACATTCTTTGAGTCTGTTATGTATTTCTCTCCTACAAATGACAGGTTGACCCCATCTAACTCCGGTGAGGAAGTATACATGCCTCCTCCTATGAATGCACCACCTCCAGTACCTGCACCACCACCTCTACCACCACCACCTCCAGTATCTACACCTGCTCATGAGGCTGCCCTTGGACCATCATCCAGTACCCTGACTCAGTTTTTACCACGTGTGTTTACTCACAGGTCTCACATTGTTCCTGTTGGAGGAAAAATAGAATTGCATCATTATTGAGACCCTAGGGCTCTCTTATATGCGAGAAAACCCATGGGTAAATTACATGAGAGGTACATAAAGGAAATAGAAATAACAAATACAAATAAAGAGATAAATATCTCAACAATCTCCCTCAAGCAGGAGCATTTATGTCAATCAAGCTTAGCTTGGAACATCTCTGAAAGGCACCTCTAATAAGGGTCTCGGTAAAATATCAATTGTCTGATCTCCAGTAGAAACATGGGAAGTGGATATGAGCCCTTCTGGATCATGTCTCTGGTATAGTGGCAATCGACCTCTACATGCTTGATTCATTCATGAAATGCAGGATTATTAGTAATAAATAGAGTTGCATGATTATCACATAAAAGATGCATGGGAAGAGGAACCTCAACAACAAGATAAGTCAAACCGATCTAACCTACATCATTTTTGTGCTTCCAAGTGCCATGGCCGTGTACTTAGATTCTACACTGGATCTAGCAACCATTGTCCGCTTCTTGCTTTTCCATGACACAAGAGAGCTCCCAACAAAAATAGCAAAGCCAGAAGTACACTTCCTGTCTCTAGGGCATCCTGCATAATATGCATTTGCACAAACAGTCATCTAAAAAGACGTACCTCTGCTGAATATAAAACCAATACCAAGTGAAGTCTTCAAATATCTCAAAATTATATAGATCGCATCCATATGAACCTTCCTGGACTACTCCATGAACTGGCTCACCTTGCTCACAACAAAGGATATGTCAGGACTGGTAATGGTAGCATATAGGAGCTTCCCAACAAGCTCCATGTATCTCCTCTTATCTACCTTCTCAGTGTCATCATAATATAATCTCATACTCGGATCCATATGGGTAGTAGCAGGCCTGCACCCTGTCATACCTGTCTCTAGTAGAAGATCACTCACAAACTTCCTCTAGGTCATCACAAGACCACGCTGGTTCCTGGCGGAACTCCAATCCAAGGAAGTATCAAAAATTGCCAAGGTCCTTGGTCACCAACTGTTGACCTAGGAACTCCTTGGCAGCTTGAATGCCCTCCTCATCATCACCCGTGACAATACTATCATCAATATAAACAAGAATAGCAACAGTACCTCTCTAAGTCCTTTGAACAAAAAACGAGTTATTCGCAGTGGACCGCGCAAACCCCTGGTGCTCTATCAATTCTGAAAGCTTCTGGTACCAAGCTCCTGGACTCTGCTTCAGGCTGCAAATCGCCTTGTGTAGCCTACAGACCATCTGAGACTCCCCCTCAACAGCAAACCCTGGTGGTTGTTGCATATATACCTCCTCATGAATATCTTCATATAGAAACACATTCTTCACATCATGTTGGCAAAGAGACCAGTCCCGTGAAATAGCAACAGATAGAGGAATGTGCAATGTCGAATGTCTGGCCACTGGAGAGAAGGTATCCTGATAGTCCATCCCATAAAACTAGGTGAACCCACGTGCTACAAGCCTAGCCTTGTAGCGATCCATACAACCATCTGCCCGTTGCTTCACCGTAAAGATCCATTTGCACCCCACAATAGAGGCACCTGGAGGAGCAGAAACAACACTCCAGGTACCACGAGACTACGAAGCGACCATCTCCTCCTCCATGGCAAGTTGCTAACTATTTTCATGTATGGCCTCCTGATATGTTCGTGGGATAGTAATATTTGAGAGTCACATAATAAACCTCATGTACTCTTCTGAAAGATGGTCCAAGGAAAAACGCGTAGCTAGAGGATAAGTGGCACAGTTACGATGTGGCTTCCTCAAGGCAACAGGTACATCGAGGTCATCATCCTCTCTGTTCTCTGCTATCAGCTCCTCATATATAGTATCCTGCGGAACAAGCATATTATCAGTGCCATCAGGAGAAACAATGTGTTCATTAGTATTACATACCTGAGGCATGCTGGATGACGGGGAAGGCGCATGAGCAGAGGGGCGAGTAGAGGACCCGTGAATCTAAAATCGAAGTAGGATTGTGTTAGGGTAGATGGAGGTGGAGGTGATGGAGGAAGTGGAGGTGGAGGTGACTGAGACTCAACATGGGGAGTTGTTAGAGGAGATAATGGAGGTGATGGAACAAAGACATCCTCACCAGAGTCAGCATTAGACAACCTGTCACATGTAGGAGAAAATTACATAATAGACTCAGAAACTATGGCATCAGCACTCACATAACATTTTCTCCTTACAGGATTCAAAACATTTATACCCTTTTCGGGTACGAGAATAACTGACAAACATACATTTGACAACTCTAGTGGTTCGTTTGGTAACCGGTTACCCCGGGGTAACCCAGTTTACCCCTCTCTATTCTTGGGTTGGAATTCCATTACAAATCATAGTGACATCACATCGCATTCCTTATTCCAACACTTTCCAATCCCCATAACCATCCCAAACAGCTACTATTCACATCAGGTTACCCCAACCCACCCCATCCCAGTAACCAAATATACCCTAGGAAAGAGCATGTCCGGACCAGGAGTAAAATTGTAGACAAATGCCACAAACCCAAAGACCTTGGGAGTAAGGGAGAATAGGTCCTTCTCGGGAAACGCAATCAAGAAAAGAACATTTTCTCCAAGGATAGTAGAAGGCATGTTGTTCACCAAGTAAGATGCAGTGAGAAATGGAATGAAATTTCGCGAAATTTCGGCGAAATTTTGGTTTCGAGAGGTCATGGGTATCGAAACTCCTATATATATCGATTTCCCGGATTTCGACCGAAATTTCGGTGATATTTCGACATTTCGATCCATTTCGACCCATTTCGATTGATATTCATGTATCTCAGTACAAAATTTCCTGGATTTCGACCGAAATTTCGGTGATATTTCGACATATCGACCCATTTCAGTTGAAATTCATGGATACATGGTATGTTGAGACAAGATGGTACATACATCGATTATTCAACTTGGGGAGCTTCTTCCCCTTCGGGTTTAAGTAACGGAGATGAAAAAACTCTATAGCTTCTATATATTTGATATAGCTTGTTCCTTTCATTTGTTTGTCATTTATCTTCGTAAATATATGCATCTTTATTGTAAGTATGTAATTAATTATGTAATTCATTCGAACTTTGTCTGTGACGGTTATTTCTATGAACAAAACATTGTTTAATTAATCATTATCTACATTTTTAAATAAAAAATTCTTTTCTATTTTTATGAACAAAAGATGTCTTCTAAGTGTTGTTAACTTAGTTATTTTGATTTCCATTTCCAGTATCTATCAGACTGCTCAACAATATGTATGATATGACTGATATGGTGTGATATAAGGCGCATGGATGAGAGATATGTGTGATATAAGTGTGCATTTGTAAGATGTTGTTTTAAGATCTTGGATTGGATGATATTAATTTCCAGTACATATCAGTCAAGAATCAACATTAACATCGATTTGACCGATATGACCGATATGTGCGATCTAAGGGGCATATATAAGCAATATGTATGATATAAGTGTGTATTTGTAAGCTATTTATTGTTATAATAACTCAGAAGTTCTTAATTTCCAAAAAAAATCATCGAAAAATGGCTTTTTTGAGTCATTTTCGACATTTCCACCGAAACGGTCGAAATTTACCGAAATTTCACCGAAATTTCGATTTTAAAGGGGACCGAAACGAAATCGAAATCGAGATTTCGAACCTTGGTGAGAACCGCATCACCCCAAAACAAATGAGGAGCTCTATTGTGAATCAAAAGAGTCCCCATGACATCTAAAAGATGACGGTGTTTGCTTTCAACAACATCATTTTGTTGCGAAGTATAAGCACAAGAAGTCTGATGAACAATACCGAAAGTTCTGAGAAAGTCGGACAATTGTAAAGTAGAAAAATCCAAGGCATTGTCAGTGCGAATAAACTCCACATTAGCATAAAAATGTTTTTAATCTCAATAAGAAACAATTTAATAAAAGGGGTCAGCTTCAGACTTATTCTTTAACAAGAAAACCCAAGACAATCTAGAGAAATCATCCATAGCAACCATATAGAATCGATGTCCCTGATGATCGGGAACACGACTAGGACCTCAGATATCAAAATGAACCAACTCAAACAACTGACTATTGTGACGAATCTGACGACTCAGAAAAAAAGAACGATGGTGCTTCCCAAGTTGACATGCCTCACACTCCAAGGTAGTACAACTAATACCTGACGAACTCGTAGATGCTCTGACAGCAGCTGCAACATCTGAAGATCATGCTACTGGGGCGGGCAGTGTAGACTGTAGTCATCATATCTCTCAATCTAAAGATAATATCATCAAGCATTGCATTATGAGGAGTTGGAGTAGTCTCTGTCTGCTTAGCTACACGGGCAGACATTGGATATCCATGCTTCAGATAGCATGTCTCCTCTGAATGTCCTGGACGGTGGCAATGTGAGCATGGGCCACGCTGACGTCTTCCTCCTTGACCACGGGATCCGCGTCTGTGAAGCTGTGACGTACCTCCTCTGCCACGAAGAGTAGCCGTCGGAGAGGGGAGTTTGGGCCATGGTAATAGACGAACTAGTGATCCTGCTCAACCTCTTGAAAACCTCATCCATCGAAGGTATCGTCTCTCATGTAAGTGATTGAGTACATGTTGCATCGTACTCTGAGTCAAGGGATTACAGCAAGACTCATGTCATAGTGGCATTCATGTATGCATGTTGTTGCTCAGTGCTGATAGTAATGGGCATAAAACTATGAAGATGCTCAAACATGCCTCGGAGATGCGAGAAGTGGGCATGAAGAGGTCGATCATTTGCTTGGTCAAGAAAATGCCATATTGCAACTGGAGTATTTTACTCTGATTCTTCGCTTGCCCATATGTATCGACTAGGATATCTCACATAGCCTTGGTTGTGGGTTGATTGATGATGTCGTTAGAAATCTCCATGGTGAACGTCCCAGAGAGCCAAATCCGTGCATAGGCATCATCTTGCTTCCATGAAGCATTAGCCCAAGTTTTGTCCATCGGCTCTAAATCAGTCAAAATGTGCTCCTTGCTATGGCACTACATAAGGGTGCGAAATTGCATGGACCACAACTCGTAGTTGGTCGCATCCATCTTCACGATAGGAGCCGAGCCTTTGAAGACACCGGACGACGAAAAACGTCACCCTTGTTCTCTGACATGATGGAATAATCGTCGAAAATCCGAATCGAAATTAGACCTTTGAGCAAGTCTACACAATCATATGAAGGAACGATTGTACGTACAGACTCATACAACCATCATCTTCAATCCTTGTATTCTAGGGCCGGAAAACGTGATTTATATGTCCGAAATCACGTCTTCCGATCAGAATCATACCTTATAGGCTTGAAAAAAGGGCCCGAACTGCAGCCCGCAAGCGGCAGCGGGCGGCAAGGCCGCAAGGAAGCGGTTGCCGGTGGCTGGGACGACTGGCTGAGGTGGCCGGAGGCATCCGCTAAGGCGGTAGGGGCCTGCTGGGAAGTACGGGCGGCCGACAACTATGCAGGTCGGCGGCAGTGAGCGGGGGGTAGGGTAGGATTTGGTGAGATATGGAACCTCGGTTTAGGACTGTTGCTCCGATACTATGTTGGAGAAAAAATAGAATTGCATCATTATTGAGACCTATGGCTCTCTTATATAGGAGAAAAACCCTAGGTAAATTACATGATAGGTGCATAAAGGAAATAGAAATAACAAATACATACAATGATATAAAGAGATATAAATATCTCAACATTACCCCCTGTTCATGGGCCTTCCCCATCATCCAGCACGCCCCGGATATGTACTAGGCACATTATTTCTACTAATGGCACTACTAAGTTGTTTATGCAGCAGGATTCTTTACAGGATAAACAGGTACCCTCTCAGGAGGGTAGTCTACAGGTTCAGGCGGTGGCAGATGATCTAGATGTTCCTATTGCTCTGCAGAAAAAGAGACGTATTTGTGCTACTTACCCTATTGCAGCCCAAGTCTCCTTGAGCAGACTCTCAGAGGACTTCAGGAGATTTGATGTGGCATTATCAGCTGCCGAGATTCCATGGACATATCAAGATGCCATACACGGCAGTCAGTGGCGTTTTGCCATGGAGGAGGAGATGACTGCACTACAATTGTGTAGCACTTGGAGCCTTGTTAAAGCTCCTACTATAGCATATGTTGTTCGATGCAAGTGGGTGTTCACGGTAAAGCACTGAGCAGATGGTATGTAGACCGCTACAAAGCAAGACTTGTGGCATGTGGGTTCACCCAGATATATGGGGTGGATTATCAAGATACCTTCTCTTTTATGGCTAGGTATTCTACTCTGTGTATACCTCTTTTTGTTGGAGTGACACGGGATTGGTTGTCGAAGATGAGTTCATTCCGTGCACACCAAATGGCCCACAGCATCGCAAACGATTTGGAGTAGTCCTCGTGAGAATTGCCACTGTACGTATGAATAAAATTCCAAAAGCCCATATTATCATCCACATTCAGCCATGGAATTGTCGATTGTCAAACCTAAATCGAGTGATCATATTTGAAGAAGAGATGGTTCATTTCCTCAACCTCCTCGTCATAGTTGTCATATAAACTAACATCAACCTATAAGAACATGTGCCAACGTGCTTTGGTAAGGATGCGACCATGCACTACCAGCCACATGAAGACCTTAATTCTCTGAGGTATCATGCAAGCCCATACCATCTTCAAGTCACGTGAAATATCCTCACGCTAAGCCAAAATCTCATTTGCAAAAAAATCGGTATGCTTTCTTCACACTAAATAACCATCCATCCACCTGAAGCGATCCCCGCCCATATGGGCCCTTCTCAAAAGCCAACTCTCTATCTAAAGGTAAGAAGTCCTCCAATCTTTGCTCGGAAAATGCAGCCATAAAGGATGGAGACCACGTGTTATGCGGCCAAACCCGGCTAACAGAAGCCTCTTTGTCCTCAGTAATTGCCAGAAGACCGGGGAAACAGTGCCCCGGAGTACTGTCACTAGTTCAGTCATCCAACCAAAATCTAAAGCATTCACCATTACCAAGAAACGGTTGCATCAACTCCGCCATCTCAGGCAGAATCTTCCAAATGGCCTGCTATAGGGAGGATGAGGAATGGATAACAGTAGTATCGAAAGAACCTTTAATGTCATAAATCCTTCTCAGAAGATGACACATCAAATCATCTGATTCGCCCCACAGTCTAATCAACCATTTCGCAATCAATGCCTTATTCATGCAATCCACCTTCAGAACCGCTAAACCACCATTCTTTTTCGTGGAGGAAATCACGGACCAGTCAACCAAGGGAAGATCGTTTTTATCCTACTTCTCGTCTGACCGGAAAAACCTTCTCATCAAACCCTCAAACTTCTTGTGAATACCACTTAGCAGCAATCTGGTTGTACAGAAAAACACTAGTATTGCTGAGAGCACGTGCTTGAGCAAAATCAGCTTCTCAGCCTTGGAGAGGATGATCGCCTTCCAATCAGCCATCGTGGACTCCAAACGATCAATGATCGGCTTCCAATCACAAAACTTCATCCTAAACCCGACTAAGGGGAGGCCTAAATACGTAATGGGTAGCTCACCAGCAGGGCAGCGAAGGGTGTCAAACACCACCTGAACCTCCGACCCTGTCAAATCAAACGGAACAATAACATATTTCTCTCTATTGCTTTACAAACCTGAGATATCGTCAAAGATGTCTAAAATATGGGCAACACTTATGGTGTGTCTTGGTTCCTCCAGAAATATCATCGTATCATCTGCATACTGAAGCAATGATAAAAAAAATCTCACCATTGCAGTACCCTGAGCAAAGATCGATGTCCGATGCTAGCTTCAACGTAGTCGTCAAACCATCAGCAGTAATAACAAACAAGAGTGAAGCAAGCAAGCATCCTTGACGGGCACCATGCTGGGTCTGAAAAAATCCATCCTCAGGGTGCCCATTAACCAGATTCGAGTAAGAGGCAGTAGTGATGCACCGCTTCATCCATGCTACCCAGATGTCAGGGAAACCACTTTTCTACAGCGAAATCCACATAAAGCGCCAATCCATGCAGTCATACGCCTTAGAGAAATCCACCTTCCATAGGAGACCCTTGTTCTTCCTCCTTTTCTAGTCCAGCAAAATCTCATAACCAAGCACTAAGCCATCTGCCATGAACCGACCAGGTATGAAAGCCGCCTGCTCCGAGGAGATAATATCATTCATGACGCTACGAAGTCGATGAGTAAACACCTTAGCAATAATAAGATAAGCCACATCCCACATTAGAGAGCAATAGCATTCATGAATCATGACGCTCCGGTCAGATCAATTCTTACTTATCTGACAGTTGAGGTGCATCTTCCCATGTACCTCCAATGTGACAACTAAGTTGTTCTCTTCATCGCCAACGACCTAGCTTTCCATGAGAGAACCAAGCATATTGAGATAGACTATCACTACAATCGAGACATGATACAGAAAGGTCTCATCTCCACTGCTCATGTTAGCTTAGGATATTAGACAACAAATGTACTTACCAAGGCCCTAACCAGAGGGCCTTACCAGAGATGTTGTTCCAAGCAGAGCATAATAGATATCTATGCTTCAGCATGAGGAAGTGTTGAGATATTTGTTATCTTTTGTCTTTTATGTATTATATATCATTTTTGTCTTCTTTATGTAGTTTGCCAAACAGGTTACTATCCTATATAAGAGAACCCTAGGACCTCATGATTAAACAATTCATTATGTTCTCTCCACAAATAGAGGAAACTATCACAAACTACAAAATAGCAAAGAAGGAAGCAAAGATGGTTGTAAGTGAAGCTAAGTTAAAAGCTTATGAAAATTTGTACAAAAGTCTTGACTCTAAGGACGGCCGAAAGGATATATTCAGATTAGCCAATGCAAGAGAAAGAAAGAGTAAAGATCTTTCTCAAGTGAGATGCATTAAGGATGAGGAAGGGCACGTGCTTGGAACTCATAGGATATAAAGACTAGATGGAAGTAGTATTTCCATAAGCTTTTCACTGGAGAAGGAAACAGAGAGATCGCTTTGGGAGATTTACCTAGTAACGAAAGTTACATTAATACAAAGGAAGTGGAAGAGGCTTTGAAGGTTATGAAATCTGGGAAATGTGTAGAACCTGATGGCATTCCAATAGAAGTATGGAGAGTTCTAGGTGAACGTGATTTGACTTGGCTCACAAATTTATTCAATATTATCTGGTGAAACAAGAAAATGCCTGAAGAATGGAGAACAAGCATAGTGATGCCTCATTATAAGAATAAAGGAGACATTCGAAATTGTTTGAATTACAGAGGTATCAAACAATGAGTCATACTATGAAAATTTGGAAATATGGGATCGAAAGAAGGTTAAGGCCAGTTACTAAAGTAAAAGAAAATCAATCTTAAATCATGGCACGTCGCTCAACTATTAAAGCTATCCACTTATTGAGGAAAATGATGGGGATTTATAGTGGATAAAGGAAGAACCGCCATATGATTTCGATTGATATGGATAAGGCGTATGATTCTATATGATTCTATCACATGGGAGAAATTGTGGAGAGTTTTAGAGAAGAGACAAGTACATGTCCTATACATTAACCTTATAAAGGATATGTATGATGGGGCCTCATCTTGTGTAAGGGTTGATGTAACATCCGGTTTCTAATAAAACCCGAAGTCGACCGATTTTGGGTCTAATGAACCCAAAAACATTGTCGTTCAATACTAAACAACCTAAAACGACCAATTAGTAGTAAATCAAAAGTCGTTCGGACGAAATCGACCAAAAATCGGTCCCTTCGTAGCGCGCGCCGTGAAAAGCCGCGACGCAAATTCGGAAACCGCGAAACGAACCGAGACCGTCATTAGATCCGATTCGATGACACGAGACCAACGGAATCGACCGTTCGTCAATCAGAGGTCATATAATATTTTAAATTACAAAATTTAGTCTTAGACAAAAAATAAACCGTATCCGGAAATTTCGGGTATTCAAAACTCGACCGGAAGTATACCAACATTATACTCATATTGACCGTCATTTTGTGACGATCAAAACGAGATATTTCTCGTCAAAATCCGACGTCCGAGTCGTAAATACGGAAGACTTTAATGTCTTGAGTAAATAAAGAGATTTATGGTTAAAAAAAAAAAGAGAACTTTTTATATGTACAGTCACTGTACATGCACGGCTGGAAATGTTTAGACCTCCACTTGGTTGTGCTATGGCCCATGTGGCAAGCACTCAAGGTCTCTCTTCTTCTTATAAATATCACCAAGACCCCAAGCCCTTCTCTCTTACATGTTTCAGCCGTTGGGAGCAATCTTCCCTCTCCCTCTCTTGATTCCCAAATTTCCATCCCCGGTTATTCCCCAAACAGCAACTTGAAGCTGCTGAGTTTTCTCTCCTGGAGCTTCTTTCCCTTGCTGCATGCCAACACATGTTGCTGTACACTTTAATTCAAGCTAAAAGAACTTGATCTTCAAAGATTTGAGACTCCTAAGGTACGAATTCCTCTCTTTTGCTCCCAATTCTCTAAGTTTTCCAGCCGTGAGAAAGAGTTCCAGCCCCTTGTTATTTGTTTTTCTCTACAACAGCAGCTGGAGCTGCTATTTTTGGTTGCCGATCCAGTACTTGTTGAAGCCCAAGTTCCTATTGCATGTCTTGAAAAAGGTACCTCCTTCCCCACTTTGCTGCCTTGCATGCTGATTTTCATTTGAGTTGATTCTTGGTTTTCTGGTGATGGTGCTGCTCTATATACGTTGGTGGTTGAGTTATGTTAGTGTTTAAGAATATAATAAACCTTTGATTACAATCCATTAAAAGTTATATTACCATCAATTTAGGCCCAAACTTGCTAAAATCTAAAGATTGACAGGTTATATAATTGGAGCCCTATTTACAGAATCCTAGAAATTTCTATACAAATTGTAGGTGTATATATGCGTATAGGAAATTGTTCACATGTTTCATGATTAGTTATTTATGAATCTTGTCCTCACTCCTCCCAAATTATGTTTTCAACATCATCATTATGGAGGTCAAAGTCTCGGAAAAGTTATAAAGTTTGAGTCTTTACTTCTCCTTGAAAGCAACCATGGTAGGATGAACACTATATGACTTTTGGTGGCAGCTTAGCTATAAATTTTCAGAAGACTAATATCACGTAATTTAGGATTTTTTTTCTGGAAGTTGAAACTGTTGACAATTAAAAAGGGTGGCTGCTAGAATTATTGATTTTAGTCAACTACAAGGAAAATTTAGAGGAAGTGGAAGTCCACAGAAGATTACTATCACAAAGATAATTGGGTTTGCCGCTAAAATTGGCCTCCTTACCCTGGATGCTCTGTATGGGTGACCTGTCTCATATACACTAAATTATTTTGATAGCCCTAATCTTTTTTTGTTACAGTATCTAAAATCTAACTTTCATAATTTCAGCAGTAGGGGCCATCTGTTAAATACTCTCCAAGAGTCCAAATGATTTCTTCGTTGAGATTTTACTGTGTTAAATCATAGCTTCTGGGAATGGGAGAAAAATAATTGCTTGTCATTTTTTTTTCTGAACTGAACGAATGGAAAGTAATGAACATGGAGTTAAAATGACGGGGAAAAGACCTTAGTTGAATTGGTCACGGTGTGAGGTTGAATCCTTAAGAGTAGACACCAAAGTGAGATTACTTATCAATAAATATAAACTTGAAATCTACATTCAGATTCAATAATAGGTTTCAAAAAAAAAAAAAAAAAACTCAAAAGAATATAAATGGTACCCATAAAGATCGATTATCTCCATGCAATCATCCCTAGGTATACCCTACTAACTATTGATTATTATCAGTCAAATCATTGACCAAAAGACCTATACATATAGGACCAATGCGAAGAATCTATAGGGATATATATATATTCCCTATTACCTGCATTTGGGCAATTAAATGTTTTTCTTTTAACTATGATATGGGCTTGGTGGTACACGTAGGGAAGATACTCAAAAAGATCTCTCTTCATTTCAAGAGAATAAGATATATGGTGGCAGATTCTAGTATAGGTCTTGTATTCTTATTAATTAGTAGAGTTTTGACTTTGAGAAGAGTAGTAGAGCATGAATAAGCTAAAAAGGAGCTGTGAAATATCCCCTTTAATATGGTCATGCTTATAAAAAAAAAAATAACTTACACATTGAGTAGTTAAAAATCTCCTAAGCCAAAGAAAAGAAAAATCGGGAGTTTGACATAGATCATATATATAATAAGTAGCTTCTAATCTCATAAGTTACGAAAATAATAACTTGTGACCATAAAAACCGAACATAGTTATAAATTCTTAAAGAAATATCTCGGATATGATCGAACCAGTCTATGGATTTCTGTATTAATCTCATCAATTGACTCTTGCGTATAATTATATGATCAATGAACCTAGGTGGCTAATAAGAATCCGTGGCGGGAATGGATTTGTAAAAATCATCTTTTAGATACACTCTGTTATCTATGGACCACTATCAATAAAGTAAGTTGATCAAGAGATCTACATCTGTATGTTTAACCACATAAAGAGTTGGGAAGAGTTGAGCTGACAAGCAAGTAATGATAATTATGAATCAGTAATGACTTATGAATTTGAGTGCCGATCATGGCGATCTTTACCATGATCGTGCGAGGGGGCGGTGACCCTCACCTGGGCGGAAGAAAGGAAGCCCAGTTTAGGCAGCGGCCGCCAAGTGCGCGGGTCTAGGATCCCAGTCCCCCTTCGGTTTTTAACGTGAGCTCACAGTGTTTTTACACCTCGTTGGGATCCCGACTTTAGACCAGTTTCGCTGACCCTGTTTTAGGATGCCCAGACGGGGGATCCTGGTTTTTCAGTTTTACGTGCGAGCTCGGTTGCCCGTTACCGGTCGGGCTGTTTTTCTAGAGTGACTTTTCCGGGAAGTCCCTCTCACCCGTCTCAGTGGCGTAGTTTGGGAGTGTAGACCTATCCCTCTATTGGACCGTCCTTCCAATTAGAGGGCGAGACGGAAGAGCCCTTTTGTTGGCTTCTTCACCGCTTGAGTTTTTACTTCGCCAACAGACTTGGCGATTCTACATCCAGATTATCCATATCTATATCTATATCATTTAGAGTTACCTTTGAGACTGTTGCACTAAGGGTTGAAGGAATTGATTCTACATTCAGATCATCCATCTCTATATCCATTCCATCTAGAGTTACATCTGACACTGTTGCACTTAAGGCTTTAAGGGATTATAATTAAAATTGAGTAACTGGAAAAGATACTAATCTGATTCAAAATCCCTTTGAATTAGTGGACGTATTAGGAACTTAGTGAGGATGCATTACACAACACCGCATGCCTACGGAGGCCCCCCAACCCTGAGACATTCCCCAAGTCTTAGAGTCATAGTGTGAGGTTTCACAAGAACCAAGACCACAGACTATCCACTAACTTAACGGAGTAACTAGGCTTCAGAATTTAATAAACCATTATATCTTCTCATCTTATCTTCCCATCATCAAAATCCAAAAATATGATCTCTGAGAAATATGAGAATAAAATATCATACTTATGATCAATTAATCACCATAGAAATATACTCATGTGGGAAATGTTGGGATAATGGCTGATCATAAGAGGTGCTTGCTAGAAATTTGGAAACCTTTTACATTTGCAAGTAGAAATAAATTTTAAATTTGAGTTGCTCATGCCTCTCTACTTGCTTTCTTTTGTAAATAATAAATGCCTGTTATTTTTATATAAGTTTTTGGGAGGTACCAGCAACCGCTGACGCCTTTTCTTCCTTGCACGCTTGGCAGGCAAACAGCCTGCAGTTCAGTAGCTATACATGGATTCAGAAGATAAATTTTATACCCAACGGTATGGTTTATTTTGTGCTAGTTTCTGTTCAATGTATAATGTATTATGTTTCTATCTCTTCAGTCAGATTTTGGGATATAATGCATGTACTGTCAGACTTTGTACATGTAAAATATATGAAGTTACTAAAATGAAATAAGATTTTGGTGACCATTGTTCTATGTGTTTGTGGTTATAAATGTTGATTGTGAATGTCAGATGAAATTGTTTCATTCGCGAAAAATTTCCCCGTACTTTCAGTTGCTTAATGCGATAGAAATGAATGTTGTAAAGCAATGTGTGATTAACGGGTACCCATATCCTAGGGGGTTCACAGTTTGGTATCAGAGCCGTGGTACCCCGATACGCACATTCGCAGTATTTCAATTCCGATCGCATTGAGTTCTCGGATAGCGGCAGTCTTCCGACTTGTCGTGAGTCCGAGAAGGGAAATATGACATTCAGATTCAATTACCACAGATGTCACCAATTTCATTAATTTTTATACTATATCCTAAGAAGAGAAAAAAATGGTTCTCATGCAGAGCCATGTCATCCCGACCAGACCAGGAGATGACTAACCAACTAGTACACATACTGACTACTCTTGTCAACCTTTCCATGATCTATTTGATTCTGGTACGACACATCCTTTTTCTTGCTTCGAGACTACTAGTTTCCTTAGGTAGAGTCGCAGAGACTCTATCTTCTCCATATCATATCCGACGGAAAGACAACCAGTTGTTGATCATTTCCGTGATAGTTAAGCACTTGCCCATATTGATTGGCGGTCACGAGATGATCGCAGATTGTCTACCTCTACAGCTTGATGAGTTCGACTTGATTATAGGCATAGATTGGTTATCCGCTCATCATACACTTGTGGATTGCTTTAGAAAGACGGTTGTCTTCAGAATACCCAGATGTGTTTCCTGATGAGCTACCGAGATTACCTCCTGAGAGAGATCGAGTTCGAGATCACATTACTACCAGACACCCAGCCGATCTCGACGGCTCCTTACCGTATGGCACCAGCTGAGTTGCGGGAGTTGAAGGTGCAATTACGAGAGCTACTTGACTTAAGATTCGTGAGGCCGAGCACTTCACCTTGGGGTGCTCCGGTCCTATTTGTCAAGAAGAAGGACGAATCCATGAGGTTGTGCATTGATAACCGGCAGCTGAACAAGAGAACGGTAAAGAACCGTTATCCTTTGCCATGCATCGATGATTTGTTCGATCAACTCCAGGGATCTTCGGTATTCTCGAAGATCGATCTTCGCTCATGCTACCATCAGCTGAGGATTCGCGAGTCGGATATTTCAAAAACAGCCTTTAGGACTCGCTATGGACACTACGAGTTTGAAGTCGTTTGGACACACCAATGCACCTGTGGCTTTTCATGGATATGATGAACAGGATCTTCTGTCCATACTTGGACAAGTTTGTTGTGGTGTTCATAGATGATGTGCTCATCTATTCACGGAATGAATGGGATCATGCGAATGATCTACGGATCGTCTTAGATACATTACGAGAGCACAAGCTATATGCCAAGTTGAGCAAGTGTGAGTTCTGGTTATCCCAGGTCTCATTTCTCGGGCATATCATTTCTGGAGCAGGCATCGCAGTTGATCCTGCGAAGATTGAGACAGTCATGTCTTGGGAGCAGCCCAAGACTGTTACTCAGATTCGGAGTTTCCTCGGACTAGCGGGCGATTACAGACACTTTGTCAGCGGATTTTCCCGCATTGTTCGCCCTCTGACACGACTGATGCAGAAGGGAGTCCCATTTATTTGGGACGATTCATGTGATCAGGCCTTCCAGACACTGAAGGAGAAATTGACTACAGCACCTATTCTTGCTCTTCCTTCAGGCACTCAGGACTATGCAGTCTATACAGATGCATCTGGAGAAGGTCTAGGAGCAGTGTTGATGCAGAGAGGACAGGTTATTGCTTACGCATCACGACAGTTGAGACCGCACGGACGGAACTACCCCACACATGACTTGGAGTTGGCGGCAGTTATCTTCGCCTTGAAGATCTGACGCCATTATCTTTATGGGGTGAATTTCGAGATTTTTATTGATCACAAGAGCCTAAAGTATACCTTTGATTAAAAGAAACTGAACATGAGACAACGCAGATGGCTCGAGCTACTGAAGGATTATGATTGCACAATCTTTTACCAACCCGGTAAGGGAAACGTGGTGGCTGATGCACTCAGCAGGAGAGCGCATGCTGAGAGTACGGTGAACTAGCTATATACATGGGATACGCTGGCCGCTTTGACCGATTGGCATCCTCAGGAGAGCGCATCCATTCCTACTGCCGTGCCTCCACGATACAGCAGTCTTTGGGATCATATTGTAGAAGGCCAGAAGACCGATCCTTGGATCCGAGATAGATACATGCGCGCCGTCAAGGACGAATTTGACGACTTTGTTGTGATGGAGTCTATTTATGGAAGGCAGGACGGGTTGCTGTACCCCATGACGAGCAGCTACGCAGAGGTATTCTTGATGAGGCACACAGTTCACGGTTATTCTATCCATCCGGGCAGCACGAAGATGTACCGTGATCTGCGTCGACATTTCTGGTGGGATGAAATGAAGCGCGATGTGGCGCTACATGTTAGCAGATGCATGCCCTGTCAGATGGTCAAGGCCGAGCACAGGAGACCACCACTGCAGTCTCCCCCCTTTTCCCGAGTGGAAGTGGGAGAGCATTTGTATAGATTTTGTCACGGGATTGCTGAAGACACCAAGTGACCATGATTCCATTTGGATCGTTATTGATAGGTTGACCAAGTCAGCCCATTTCATACCTGTCAACACGACTTACACTCCATCCAGATTTGGCCAAGCCGTATGTGCAGAACATCATTAGGTGACATGGTATGCCACGTGAGGTGGTGTCTGACAGAGATTCGAGATTTACATCTTATTATGGGCATCAGTTCATGTCAGCACTACAGACAGAGCTGAAGATGAGCTCTGCATACCTTTCGCAGGCAGACGGGCAGAGTGAGGACACCATTCAGACACTTGAGGATCTGCTCCGTGCTTACACTTTAGAATGAAAAGGGTCCTGAAGGATCATCTGCCACTGGTTGAGTTCACGTACAACAACTACTATCATTCCAGTATGGGTATGGCACCATTCGAAGCCCTATACGGGCGGAAATGCCTCACACCTCTCAGTTGGCAGGAGGTAGGTGATCATGCTCTCTATTCCGTGGATCTCTTGGAGGAAACCGCAAGAACTGTTGATCTTGTGAGGCGGATGCTTCTGACGCCACAGAGCCGTCAGAAGAGCTACACAGACCGTCGGAGAAGGAGATGTGGAGTTCCAGGTAATCCAATTCTTCCTCTTCGTCCATTCAATTATGACATTATATGACATCCAAATAATTACATACTAACAACATCCCTGTAAATTATAGGTTGGAGATTGGGTATTTTTGTGAGTATCTCCCATGAAGGGAGTGCAGAGATTCGGTGTTCGTGGCAAGTTGGCGCCACGATGCATTGGACCGTTTGAGATTCTTGCAAGAGTGAGGAAAGTGGCATATCGAGTAGACCTTCCTCCACATCTTTCGGCTATCCATGATGTCTTCAACGTATCCAACCTGAGGTAGTACGTGCACGACCCTCGGCACATTATCAGTTACGAGAATCTTGACGTGGAGCATGATCTAACTTATGTGGAGAAGCCGGTCCAGATACTTGACCATGATATGAAGAAGCTTCACCGTAAAAAGATTCCATTGGTCAACATGTTGTAGCATCGACACGGCGTCAAAGAGGCGACGTGGGAGACCGAAGCCGACATGCGGACACGATACCCGCAACTATTCTGATGTAGTCAACAAAACAAGCTTTCGTAATTAGATACATTATAAATATATGGCTTGTTTTCTCTTTGAGGTTTTTATGGGTTCAAAACCCTTTGAGGTTTTTATGGACATGAAATTCCAACCAGACACCTAATAAGCCTTAACTCGAGTCTCGAGGACGAGACTCCCTTTGAGGTTTTTATATTTGTAACATCCGGTTTCTAATAAAACCCGAAGTCGACCGATTTTGGGTCTAATGAACCCAAAAACATTGTCGTTCAATACTAAACAACCTAAAACGACCAATTAGTAGTAAATCAAAAGTCGTTCGGACGAAATCGACCAAAAATCGGTCCCTTCGTAGCGCGCGCCGTGAAAAGCCGCGACGCAAATTCGGAAACCGCGAAACGAACCGAGACCGTCATTAGATCCGATTCGATGACACGAGACCAACGGAATCGACCGTTCGTCAATCAGAGGTCATATAATATTTTAAATTACAAAATTTAGTCTTAGACAAAAAATAAACCGTATCCGGAAATTTCGGGTATTCAAAACTCGACCGGAAGTATACCAACATTATACTCATATTGACCGTCATTTTGTGACGATCAAAACGAGATATTTCTCGTCAAAATCCGACGTCCGAGTCGTAAATACGGAAGACTTTAATGTCTTGAGTAAATAAAGAGATTTATGGTTAAAAAAAAAAAGAGAACTTTTTATATGTACAGTCACTGTACATGCACGGCTGGAAATGTTTAGACCTCCACTTGGTTGTGCTATGGCCCATGTGGCAAGCACTCAAGGTCTCTCTTCTTCTTATAAATATCACCAAGACCCCAAGCCCTTCTCTCTTACATGTTTCAGCCGTTGGGAGCAATCTTCCTCTCCCTCTCTTGATTCCCAAATTTCCATCCCCGGTTATTCCCCAAACAGCAACTTGAAGCTGCTGAGTTTTCTCTCCTGGAGCTTCTTTCCCTTGCTGCATGCCAACACATGTTGCTGTACACTTTAATTCAAGCTAAAAGAACTTGATCTTCAAAGATTTGAGACTCCTAAGGTACGAATTCCTCTCTTTTGCTCCCAATTCTCTAAGTTTTCCAGCCGTGAGAAAGAGTTCCAGCCCCTTGTTATTTGTTTTTCTCTACAACAGCAGCTGGAGCTGCTATTTTTGGTTGCCGATCCAGCACTTGTTGAAGCCCAAGTTCCTATTGCATGTCTTGAAAAAGGTACCTCCTTCCCCACTTTGCTGCCTTGCATGCTGATTTTCATTTGAGTTGATTCTTGGTTTTCTGGTGATGGTGCTGCTCTATATACGTTGGTGGTTGAGTTATGTTAGTGTTTAAGAATATAATAAACCTTTGATTACAATCCATTAAAAGTTATATTACCATCAATTTAGGCCCAAACTTGCTAAAATCTAAAGATTGACAGGTTATATAATTGGAGCCCTATTTACAGAATCCTAGAAATTTCTATACAAATTGTAGGTGTATATATGCGTATAGGAAATTGTTCACATGTTTCATGATTAGTTATTTATGAATCTTGTCCTCACTCCTCCCAAATTATGTTTTCAACATCATCATTATGGAGGTCAAAGTCTCGGAAAAGTTATAAAGTTTGAGTCTTTACTTCTCCTTGAAAGCAACCATGGTAGGATGAACACTATATGACTTTTGGTGGCAGCTTAGCTATAAATTTTCAGAAGACTAATATCACGTAATTTAGGATTTTTTTTCTGGAAGTTGAAACTGTTGACAATTAAAAAGGGTGGCTGCTAGAATTATTGATTTTAGTCAACTACAAGGAAAATTTAGAGGAAGTGGAAGTCCACAGAAGATTACTATCACAAAGATAATTGGGTTTGCCGCTAAAATTGGCCTCCTTACCCTGGATGCTCTGTATGGGTGACCTGTCTCATATACACTAAATTATTTTGATAGCCCTAATCTTTTTTTGTTACAGTATCTAAAATCTAACTTTCATAATTTCAGCAGTAGGGGCCATCTGTTAAATACTCTCCAAGAGTCCAAATGATTTCTTCGTTGAGATTTTACTGTGTTAAATCATAGCTTCTGGGAATGGGAGAAAAATAATTGCTTGTCATTTTTTTTTCTGAACTGAACGAATGGAAAGTAATGAACATGGAGTTAAAATGACGGGGAAAAGACCTTAGTTGAATTGGTCACGGTGTGAGGTTGAATCCTTAAGAGTAGACACCAAAGTGAGATTACTTATCAATAAATATAAACTTGAAATCTACATTCAGATTCAATAATAGGTTTCAAAAAAAAAAAAAAAAAACTCAAAAGAATATAAATGGTACCCATAAAGATCGATTATCTCCATGCAATCATCCCTAGGTATACCCTACTAACTATTGATTATTATCAGTCAAATCATTGACCAAAAGACCTATACATATAGGACCAATGCGAAGAATCTATAGGGATATATATATATTCCCTATTACCTGCATTTGGGCAATTAAATGTTTTTCTGTTAACTATGATATGGGCTTGGTGGTACACGTAGGGAAGATACTCAAAAAGATCTCTCTTCATTTCAAGAGAATAAGATATATGGTGGCAGATTCTAGTATAGGTCTTGTATTCTTATTAATTAGTAGAGTTTTGACTTTGAGAAGAGTAGTAGAGCATGAATAAGCTAAAAAGGAGCTGTGAAATATCCCCTTTAATATGGTCATGCTTATAAAAAAAAAATAACTTACACATTGAGTAGTTAAAAATCTCCTAAGCCAAAGAAAAGAAAAATCGGGAGTTTGACATAGATCATATATATAATAAGTAGCTTCTAATCTCATAAGTTACGAAAATAATAACTTGTGACCATAAAAACCGAACATAGTTATAAATTCTTAAAGAAATATCTCGGATATGATCGAACCAGTCTATGGATTTCTGTATTAATCTCATCAATTGACTCTTGCGTATAATTATATGATCAATGAACCTAGGTGGCTAATAAGAATCCGTGGCGGGAATGGATTTGTAAAAATCATCTTTTAGATACACTCTGTTATCTATGGACCACTATCAATAAAGTAAGTTGATCAAGAGATCTACATCTGTATGTTTAACCACATAAAGAGTTGGGAAGAGTTGAGCTGACAAGCAAGTAATGATAATTATGAATCAGTAATGACTTATGAATTTGAGTGCCGATCATGGCGATCTTTACCATGATCGTGCGAGGGGGCGGTGACCCTCACCTGGGCGGAAGAAAGGAAGCCCAGTTTAGGCAGCGGCCGCCAAGTGCGCGGGTCTAGGATCCCAGTCCCCCTTCGGTTTTTAACGTGAGCTCACAGTGTTTTTACACCTCGTTGGGATCCCGACTTTAGACCAGTTTCGCTGACCCTGTTTTAGGATGCCCAGACGGGGGATCCTGGTTTTTCAGTTTTACGTGCGAGCTCGGTTGCCCGTTACCGGTCGGGCTGTTTTTCTAGAGTGACTTTTCCGGGAAGTCCCTCTCACCCGTCTCAGTGGCGTAGTTTGGGAGTGTAGACCTATCCCTCTATTGGACCGTCCTTCCAATTAGAGGGCGAGACGGAAGAGCCCTTTTGTTGGCTTCTTCACCGCTTGAGTTTTTACTTCGCCAACAGACTTGGCGATTCTACATCCAGATTATCCATATCTATATCTATATCATTTAGAGTTACCTTTGAGACTGTTGCACTAAGGGTTGAAGGAATTGATTCTACATTCAGATCATCCATCTCTATATCCATTCCATCTAGAGTTACATCTGACACTGTTGCACTTAAGGCTTTAAGGGATTATAATTAAAATTGAGTAACTGGAAAAGATACTAATCTGATTCAAAATCCCTTTGAATTAGTGGACGTATTAGGAACTTAGTGAGGATGCATTACACAACACCGCATGCCTACGGAGGCCCCCCAACCCTGAGACATTCCCCAAGTCTTAGAGTCATAGTGTGAGGTTTCACAAGAACCAAGACCACAGACTATCCACTAACTTAACGGAGTAACTAGGCTTCAGAATTTAATAAACCATTATATCTTCTCATCTTATCTTCCCATCATCAAAATCCAAAAATATGATCTCTGAGAAATATGAGAATAAAATATCATACTTATGATCAATTAATCACCATAGAAATATACTCATGTGGGAAATGTTGGGATAATGGCTGATCATAAGAGGTGCTTGCTAGAAATTTGGAAACCTTTTACATTTGCAAGTAGAAATAAATTTTAAATTTGAGTTGCTCATGCCTCTCTACTTGCTTTCTTTTGTAAATAATAAATGCCTGTTATTTTTATATAAGTTTTTGGGAGGTACCAGCAACCGCTGACGCCTTTTCTTCCTTGCACGCTTGGCAGGCAAACAGCCTGCAGTTCAGTAGCTATACATGGATTCAGAAGATAAATTTTATACCCAACGGTATGGTTTATTTTGTGCTAGTTTCTGTTCAATGTATAATGTATTATGTTTCTATCTCTTCAGTCAGATTTTGGGATATAATGCATGTACTGTCAGACTTTGTACATGTAAAATATATGAAGTTACTAAAATGAAATAAGATTTTGGTGACCATTGTTCTATGTGTTTGTGGTTATAAATGTTGATTGTGAATGTCAGATGAAATTGTTTCATTCGCGAAAAATTTCCCCGTACTTTCAGTTGCTTAATGCGATAGAAATGAATGTTGTAAAGCAATGTGTGATTAACGGGTACCCATATCCTAGGGGGTTCACAGTTGACATCAACATTAGTCAGCGCCAAGAGAGGGCGAGGAAAGGCCCAATAAGTGTTGGAATGAGACTATCCGAAGAGATCTTAGTTTTTTGGACCTAATCCCGAGAATGACCCAAAGAATGGAGGCAAAGAATACATATAGCCAACCCTACTTAATGTAGGAAAAGGTTTTGTTGTTGTTGTTGAGACAATACCTTGTAGTTCTCTACCATTCAGCTTTCTCAGTTCTTCATGTCTATTGGCATTATACATCAGACTCTTCTGCGTAAGCTTCTCAGCAGAAGGATGTGGCTAAACGCAAACACCATCAACTTCTAGATGTGACCAGGACTCTTATACATAATCGTGCTCTCCACTCTTTCTGGGGTGATGCGATCCTACCTGCCTGCTATATGATCACCCAATACTTCATGTTAGGAGAAAAGGTTCCTTTTCCGATTGTGTTTCCAGATAAGGACCTTTTCTCTCTAACACCCCAAACTTTAACTCTGTGGCACCTAGTCATCATCTAACTCCTGACCGTGACAAGCTCTCTCCTAGAGTCGTCGAGTGTATTATTGTTGGCTACATCCGGACCCATAAAGAGTATCGGAGCTTTGATCCAATCAGATGGAAGTACTATGTTAGTGATGATGTCACACTTTTTGAGTCCATCATGTATTTTTCTCCTACAAGTGATAAAATGGCCCCATCTGAACCAGATGAAGAAGCTTACATACCACCTCTGATGCCACCACCCCCTCCTCCTATGGTTACTCCGTCATCTACCGTTCTTCATCCACTACCACCACCACCTACTCTCATGGTTCCCCCGCCACCTACCATGGTTCCTCATGCAGCTCTGACTTTGCCCTTTACATTCAAAAGTCTTCAAATTCCCTGGTCATGTATCTTCCCCATCATCCAGCATGCCCCATGTAAATTCTGCGCACTTCGTTTCTAGAGATGGCACTGGTGATTTCTCTATACTGCATGCCATTTTACAGGTGGAGCAGGTATCACCTCGGAAGGATATTTAACATGACAAAAATCTTCCAGCAGATCTTGATCAGCATGTTGTTCTTCATAAGCAGAGGCGTACGTGTGCTGCATATCCTCTTGTTGTTGATGTTTCTTTGGGGCGCCTTCAGAGGATTTCATGAGGTTTGTGGAAAGATTGTCGGCCATAAAGACCCCACACAATCGATAGGCTATGTCAGACAATTAGTGGTCGCGTGCTAAGGAGGAGGAGATAGTAACGCTCTAGTCTTATGGCATATGGAGATCGATTACTGCCCCACCAGGGGCGTCTGCGGTTGATTGCAAATAAGACTTTACAGTGAAGCATTTAGCAAATGCCATTGTTGATCGCAACAAGGCTAGGATCGTGGCCCATAAGTTCACCTAGATACATGGGAGGAATATCATGATACATTCTCTCTAGTGGTTCATCATTCAACACTTCAGATCCTCCTCTTAGTTGTATGGTGTGGGACTGGTCTCTTTCGCAACTGGATGTGAAAATTGTTTTTTCTTTATGGTGACCTACAGAAAGAAGTCTATATGTAGCAGCCATATGGGTTCATTGTTGAGGGGGATTGTCAGACAATATGCATACTTCGTAAGGAGATCTAAGGCCTTAAGCATGGTCCCAGTGTATGGTTCTAGAAGCTTTTGGACTTGATAGAGTAGCAAGGATTCATGAAATCGACTGCAGTCTACAGATCATTCACTTTTTATACAGAGGACCAAAGAGGTATCGTTATCATTCTGATTTATTTTGATGATATTATTGTTACAAGTAATAGGGCATTAATGAGGTTAAGGAGTTCCTTGGACAGCAATTTGTCACCAAGGATCTTGACGAATTACGATACTTCCTCGGGCTTGAGGTTTGCCAGGATTCAACAAGGCCTTGTGATGACACAGAAACAGTACATTACAAATCTCCTTTCAGAGACATGGATGGCAAACTGTAGACCTGCAACTACTCCCATAGATTGCAGCATAAGGCTATACGATGATGGTATAAAGGAGGTGGACAAGAGAAGATATACGGAGCGTGTAGGGAAGCTCCTCTACATGACTACTACCAAGTCAGATATCTCCTCTACAGTGAGCATAGTCAGCCAGTTTATGGAGCAGCCGCGACAAGCTCACATGGATGCGGTTCACGATCTTAAGGTATCTGAAGTCTTCTCCAGGTATAACGCTATTTAGCAGAGTGACATCCCTTGCCATCACAGCATGTGCAGATGCTAACTATACAGGATGCCCTAAGGATAGGAAATCTACCTCTGGTCTTGCTATCTTCATAGGGGAGCTCTTTGATCTCGTGGAAAAACAAGAAGCGAATCGTGGTTGCTAGATCTAGTACTGAGTCAAAGTACAGAGATATGATGCCTGAGATGATGTGGGTTAGATTTGGTCTGACAGTCTTAGCGGTTGACGCACTTCTTCCCATGTATTCTATTTCTTATATATTTTTCTATGTCTTTATCTCTATTATGTAATTCACCCTCTAGAGTTTCTCCTCTCTATATAAGAGAGCCATATGGCCCATAATCTATTATCAAGTCATTATTTTCATCTCCATAGTTATGGAAACCATTGAATCTCATGTTGTTGCCGCACAGAATTAGGGTCCCCGAATCAAGTTCGATTTGCGTATGATTCTCTCGTGGGCACGATGATGAGTCAAGTAGCGTCCCGCGAACTTAGATGTCGACTTCTAGATCTTATCCACACAAGGATGATCAAGTTCTTGATTTCATCGTACGAAATCGATCATTCTTCACGTACTAGGAGCATGGAGAAGGAGACGATCTTCTCCTTAACAAGCCCACGCCAATGGAGAGAAGAGAGGCTTGAAGGTGGATGTGTAGGGACTTGAAGAGTAGATATGTATGAGAAGTGAATTCTCAAGAACCCTAGTTTTTTTAACATGACGACAAACGTGATGATCGGATGAACCCATAATATCTCCAGAATTATGGAATAAAAATGTCATTGATGTTGAACTCCAATGCATGAATCAAAAAACATCAAAACAAATCTCTGAAATTCTTGCGAAACAAAACCCTAAAACCAAACCTGCTCGGATATCATGTTGAAAAAGTAATGTAGAAGTGTAATCAGAAATAAAGAGATAAGAACAATGATAAAAATACACGGGTATACCTCGCTCCATACCACAGGAGAAATCATGTAAGGGTTGGAAATTCTATTGTAGTTCTCTTCCTCTCAATGCATACAGGGAGCGTGCAGCTTCTTATATAGCCCTACCAATACGATCAAATCCCACTCCTACACGATGTGGGGCTAGCATGGGTGCATGGGGAAATTGGATCTTGGTGAGATCCAATTATCCACATACACGATTTCTCTAATAAGTATTGTTTATGGTAGGGCTGAGAGAGAGAGCATCGAAATCTCTATAGCTAATAAACGTTGGAGTTATTCCTTCTAGGTATGTCTTCAAGCTCCGATGATATGGTGATGAATAAAGATATACCGGTGCAATTAAGCATTGAAAATACACGACTAACATCAAGGTGATGATCGTAGGCGCAAAACGATAAGGGCTTGTGGTAAGAAAACGAGAAGCTAGAGCAAGGAACAGAGCAAGACTGAAGCAGTGGATGGCGAGGAGACATTGGGTAACACCATGATAAGTCAATCTCAAAACCGGTGCAATGGCGGCATGCAGGTATGCCACAACAAATGTGTGATGAGGTTTTAAATAAACATTTGAATAGTGGTGTCAAATTTGGAATGCGCATCACAGTCATTAAGGACAAATGTGAGGGTATGCTAAGAAAGGAGAAGGGAGAAATCCGCTTGCTGACTGTAGAGATATTTATGTAGTCGGTGTATTGTTTATCAATTTTTATTTCCGTAGTTGCTACTTATGTAATTTACCCATAGGCTTTCCTCTATATAAGAGAGCCTAAGGTTCTTTGGAATAATAGAAAAAACTCTTTCCACCAACATGGTATCAGAGCCAAAACCCTAACCCTAATACCCCCTCCCCCACAGCCGTCGCCCGCCCCTCCCTCCATCTCTTCGTCTCGCCACACCGGATCTCACCGCCCCCCCCTCCTCGGCGCCCCCTCATCCCACCGGGCCCTCCTTTCATCGATGGGCCTCCTCCAATCATCTGGCCCCTCCCGCTTGGACCTCTTTAGCCACCCACCAGCGCCGACCTTACCGCCGCTACCTCCCACCGGCACATCCCCTCCCGCTGGGCCTCCTCTAGCTGGCGTCCACCCGCTGGTTCCGGTCTCGCCGATCTATGCCGCAGCCTCCTTCTTCGCCATCTCAATGGATTTGCGTGCGTAAAGTCTACATATGCACTCAAATCCTATCAAGTTTATGTAGACACTTGTTTTTCGTCTACAAATCCTAGTTCTTTGTCTCCGATGACTTGTAAGAATCGATATGCCCTCCATAGGCGCATTCAAAGGTCCAGCGCCAATAGCCAAGATGGATGGGACGAACTATGAGCTCTGGATGATGCAGTTCATGAGTCTCATGATGTCGAACAGTAAAAAGCATATTCTTACCGAGGAAGAGCCGGCAGAGAAGACTGGGATCTATGCCTCATGGGAGGTTGATGATTCATATGCCAAGGTTTGGCTATCAGGCATGTAACACATTATCTATGGAGATTGCTAATGATGTCCTCCATCAGTCCACCGCTAAGGCGATGTAGGATATATTGGCCGCCACATATTCACAGGTGCGGAATGAGACCAAGATGTTACAGCTCCAGCACGACATTTTCACAATAAAGCAGAATGGGTGGCCACTTCACTCTTTGTATACATCCCTGAGGGGGATGTTTGAGAAACTCTATAGTACTATTCCTCTCACGACCACCCCTGAGCAACAGAAGACATTTCAGAATGCTACCATGGCGGGAGTTCTGCTTGCGGCTCTTGATCCTGAATATAAGGCTGCCCGATCACAGATACTTGCCGATGCAACCATTCCTCCTGTAAAGGACGTCTACCGGAGGCTTAGCCGTATTTTTGTCTCATCCAGTGCTTCTACTCCACTACCCTCGGTGATGGCTGCTTTCAGAAGGAGAGGTAGTTCTTCATTCCGTGGCCGTGGACCTCGTGGGAGAGGTGGTCATTTTCGTCAGCCATGCACTTTTTGTCATCGGACAGGTTATGCTGAGGATACATGTTTATTCTAAGCATGGATTTCCAGCCTCGGTACGAGTAGACAAAACTGTTGCACCTTTGTCGGTGTCTGCTTCGGATTAGAGGTTTGAGGAGCTTGTTGTGAAATTGCAAGACATTATGCCTCCTGTTTCTACAGATTCTCCAGGAGGCCCTTCAGATATTGATGCTTCAGCTTCAGCCAGTACTTCTGCCACCGCTAGCACCTCAGGTAGTGCTTTTGCTTTTACATCATGTTATAGTTATGATGTCTCAGATTGGATCATGGACTCCGGTGCCACACACCATCTTTGCCGCGACAGAGACAGACTTATGTTATATAGGGAGATCCCACCAAGGAGGTCAATGGTAATAGCTGATGGGACTCATTCACCCATTCTTGGACAGGGAGAAGTTACATTGTCGCCTTCCATGCATCTACAGAATGTCTTACATGCACCTGATTTCTCGATGAACTTACTTTCTATTAGTCAGATTACAAAGGATTTGCACTGTCACGCTATATTTGACCCATCTTCTCTTATATTTCAGGACATTCTAACGGGCAGGGTGATTGTCTATGGCTCTGAGCAGGATGGTCTCTATCGTCTAACCAGGAGTTCATATGCTGGTGTTTCCTCTCATGTTGTTGGATCTGTCTCTCCGTATACATGGCATCTACGCTTTGGTCACCTTCCTATTCAGAAGATGTATCATCTCTTGCCTCAGATTTCTCCGAGTTCTTCCTTCCAGTGTGAAGCCTGTCAGTTGGGAAAGCACCATAAAGCTAGCTTCCCTGGTCGTCAGTATCGGAGCAGTAGCTTCCCTTTTGAATTACTTTATATCAATATTTGGGGTCCAAGTTGTGTCCCTGGTCACCAGGGATACAGGTTTTATCTTGTAGACGTTGATGATTTCTCTCGTGTGTCATGGGTCTTTCTATTAAAGAATAAATCTGAAGCAGGAGATGTTATCAAAAATCTTATCAATGAAGTGCAAAATATTTTTTCTTCTCATGTGAAATATGTTCATACTGACAATGCCTTGGAATTTTGCACTCATTCTCTCTCACAATTTTTTTCGTCAAGGGGGATTATTCATCAAACCACATGTGCATACACCTCTCAACAAAATGGAGTCGCTGAGAGAAAACATCGTCATCTTCTTGATATTACTCGAACCCTATTTATCCAGAATTGTGCTCCTATTTCTTTTTGGAGAGATGCCATCCTTATAGCTTGTTATCTTGTCAATCGTATGCCGTCCTCGGTACTTGGTGAGAAAATTCCTCTTTCTGTTGTTTTTCCAGACAAGGAATTATTCTCACTTACTCGTGTTTTTGGTGATGTTGTTGCTTTTGTTCATCAGTTGTCTTCTGGTCTTGACAAACTCTCACCTAGGGCTGTCAAATGTGTCTGTGGGTTACTCTCGGACTCAAAAGGGATACCATTGCTATGATCCTGTAAACAGGAAATACTACGTCATTGCTGATGTTACATTCTTTGAGCATGTACTTCTCTCCTGTAGGTGACAGGTTGGCCTCATCCACATCTAATGATGAGGTCTATGTTCCTCCTCCTCCTATTTTGAGTTCACCAAAGTCCATTCCAGTCCCTGTGGTCGCGCCAACATCACCACCGCCACCACCACCACCGCCTCCACCACCACCAAAACCACGTGTCTCTCCATTACCAAAGTATTATACACGTCGATCGGGTCCTGCTCCTGCTACGCGTCAATCATCTAGCACACATAAGGTATGTCCAAATGTTATTCCTAATGATGGGTAGAATAGTGTGCATGCGCAGGATTCGTCATTGCAGGAGGAATATGAACCAGCGAGTACAGTGGTTGATGATCCGGATGTTCCTATTGCTATACGGAAGCAGAAACGCACTTGTGCTTCATAACCTCTTGCCTCCTAGGTTTCCTTTCATCGCATTACGGGGGACTTTCTGAGGTTTGCAGTGGCTTTGTCTTCTGTGGAGATACCACGGAATTATCATGATGCCTTGAAGATTGATTGCTGGCGTTCTGCCATGGAGGAGGAAATGGTTGCTCTACAGTCACGGGGTACATGGAGCTTGGTTCTCGCTCCCTCAGGAGCATCTATCGTTAACTGCAAATGGGTATTCAATGCCAAGTATCACGCAAATGGTAGTCTTGATCGTTACAAGGCAAGGCTAGTGGCGCGAGGTTTTACTCAAACATATGGCGTGGATTATATAAACACCTTCTATCAAGTTGCACGGCATTCCACTCTTCGTATTCTTCTCTCAGTTGTTGTGGTACGTGATTGGCCCTTGTTTCAACTTGATGTTAAGAATGCATTCTTGTATGGTGATCTGCAGGAAGAAGTCTACATGCAGCAGCCTCCGGGGTTTGCTGCTGAGGGGGAAAGTCATATGGTGTGTAGACTTCATAAGGCAATATATGGCCTTAAACAAAGCTCAAGGGCATGGTTTCAAAAGCTTTCCCATCTAATTGAACAGCAAGGATTCAAGAGATCAAATTCAGATCACTCGTTCATTCAGAAGACTCCTAGAGGTACGGTTGTCATCATGGTGTATGTTGATGATATTTTGTTTACAGGAGATGATACTCGGGGGGTAAAGATAGCAAAAGCTTTTTTGGGCCGTCAGTTTGTTAGGAAGGATCTTGGTACTCTACGATACTTTCTAGGGCTGGAGTTTGCAAGGAATGCACAGGGTCTTGTGATGACCCAAAGGAAATATATTATAGATATGCTTATCGAGACAGGCATGGTTGGGTGTAGACCCTCAACTACTCCTATGGACCCCAGCATGAAATTATATGATGATGATACAGAGGAAGTTGACAGGAGAAGGTATAGAGAAATGATGGGGAAGCTTCTTTACATTACTATAACTCGACCTGATATTGCCTTTGCAGTCGGTCGGGTAAGTCAGTTCATGGAACAGCCGAGACAGGTACATATGGATGCCATATATATAATACTCAGGTATCTAAAGTCGTCTCCAGGCACAGTTGTTTAGAAAGGAAAAAAATTATCTATCTTGGCATGTGCGGATGTTGATTATGCAGGATGCTCTAAGGATCGGAAGTCTACTTCGGGCTTTGCAGTGTTTGTGGGTAGCTCTCTAGTTTCTTGGAAAAACAAGAAACAAACAGTTGTGGCTAGATCAAGTGATGAATCTGAATATAGGGCCATGGCACAAGCAAGTACGGAGATGATGTGGGTTCGAACTGTGCTAGAAGACTTGCATATAGATGTACCTCTACCCATGCAGCTATAGTGTGAGAATCAAGCCGCGTTGTTCATTGCCAATAATCCTGCCTTTCATGAAAGAACTAAACATATTATAGTAGATTGCCACTACACTAGAGATATGATCCAGAAAGGCCTGATTATTACTTCATATGTGAGTTCAGGGGAGCAGACAGCCGACATTTTCACCAAGCCATTATTCAAAGGACCATTCCAGAAGTGTTCTTCCAAGCTTAGAATGATTGATATATATGCTCCATCTTGAGGGGGAGTGTAGAGATATTTATGTAGTCGGTGTACTGTTTATCAATTTTTATTTCCGTACTCCATGGTTGCTACTTATGTAATTTACACATAGGCTTTCCTCTATATAAGAGAGCATAGGGTTCTTTGGAATAATAGAAAAAATTCTTTCCACCAACACTGACGATACAAAGCATGAATCCCCTACCCTGCTAAGATAATATAGAGATAACAAAATCTGAGGCGGGCACTATAGCATGTTTCCCCCTTTTTTTAACTCAAAAAATAGAGAAAATAATGATTTTATTGCTTGATTGTGAAGAGAACCCTGTATGCCTTTATATATGGAGGAACATCTTAGAAATACATGGAAATCTGGGGATGCAAAAATATGCAAAAAAAAGAAAAGAAAATAATAATGTATTCAGTGTAATCCGATAGAACATTCCTTTTGCTTCTGGTGTAGAACCGCACGCTTACTAGCAACATAACCGGACTAGAAAAATAGCCATAGAATATTAGAAAGACTATCTAAATAGAATTCACACTCAGTAAAATTTAAAGGACTAGAAATCACCCTTGATATTTTAAATATGAATCAGCCATCTTAGCAGGAAGATGCACAGAATCTACATCTTAGTTACTCGTACTGCTCATAGTTGTTTCTTGTAGATTTTCTGCATGAGCATTGTCAAAATGTGGCTATCTTGGGGAAATCATATGTATGTGAAAGTCAACCAACCAGAAATCACAATTCCATGAAACAACAGCAACTTAACACGAGATGGAGGGGAGAAAACAGAAGATTTTCTACCTATCTGATGGTGAATTTCTGACTCTGTAGAAAAGAGCTGAGAGCACTTCAGCCTGCAATATCAAGTGTTCATCAGTACACAAGGGCAAGCTCTCAGAAACATCCACTTTAGAAAGCTTCCATCCACAAGAGAAAAGCAATAGTAAGAACCAGATCAAAATAAATCAGCTTTAATGTCTTTTGAAATGGAATTCCCTTAGAAAGTTCTTCCAAATGTTTCCGAAATGACTTGACCTCTCCCACGTCAAATTTTCAATCTCTGAGAACAATAATACTCTCTTCTATGACCAAATGAAGTGGCATTCTCCTGATTAGAAAACCCCATATGAAAATTCAACATTCTTCATCGACTTGGCAACGGTATTCGAATTTAAAACACCGCAACATAAAGACGGTTAGAGTTATTTAATTATTGAGCTATTTCTCTTTTTCTATTTATTGAGCATGGCATCAAATTTCAGCGAAATTCGGTCGAATTTCCGTCGAATATCGATATCCTGTCGAAATCGAAATTCGACCGAAATGACCGAAATATGGGGGTCCTAGTACAAAAAATGGTCGAAATGACCGAAATTTCGGTCGAAATTCCACCGAAATTCCATCGAAATTCTGTTTTGCTTGGTACCGAAATGGTGACCGAAACCGACATTTAAGGCCTTGTTATTGAGTCATGACCCCCTTTGCGACCATCATGTAATTTACTCCTTTGGTGCTCTAGGATTTTACGTTATATAAGAAGCTATAGGCCCCTTGAATAAGACAAGCAATTCTATTCTCCAATCTCTCACTGCATGATATCAAAGCAATAGTCCTAGACCGGGGTTCATGCCCACCGACCCATGCAACAGCCTCTAGCCTCCCTCGACCACGCAACAGCCTCTCCTAGGTCTCCATGTGGCGACGTGTGACTCCTCACCATCACACAGCAGCAAGCCTCACTGCTAGGAGGTGATGTCAACCCTTGAGGGCCTTCAGGCCTTCATCCTCGGGACTCAACCGCCACCGCCACGCCACCAACTTCTCGTCGCGAGGTCGGGGAAGCCATCACGAGGCCCTGGCTTCACTGCCAGGCCACCAAGAGGTGTTCATATCCTTCGCCTAGCGTCTCCAGGTCACCTAGAGGCTCTCCAGTCCTCTGTCTAACGCCATCTGCCAAATTGTGGCGCCGTCATGGGCTCCCAGGCATCTGCCTATAGCCGCCAGGAGGTCTGTAGGTCCTCCGCTTGGTATGTCGAGACTCTCTAGACCCTCAGTGATTGTGCATGAACATGATTTGGGTTCCCTTTTAGGGTTTCCAGCATCAGAACCCACATGTAAGGCCTGAATCCCATTGATTTACTGATTCTCATGCATGCATAAACAAAAAAAGCACCTACTTGATCTCTTCCTCTGATCGCCACGGCATCTTATTCCTAGCGAGATCAAACTCATGTACACTACATCTTCTATAATGGTTCAAGGAACTGCTATTAAACTCAAGGACATTGAAAACTAAGTCCATTGGTCTCGTGCTGTCAAGGTGCTCGTTAGTGGCCAGAGGAAGATCTCAATCCTCACAAAGGAGCCTCCCCAAGAAACTGATAAGGACTACGATTCAGGGCTTGGAGACAATTATCAGCTCATGACGTGGATGGTCACCGGGACTCAACCGCCACCGCCACGCCACCAACTTCTCGTCGCGAGGTCGGGGAAGCCATCACGAGGCCATGGCTTCACCGCCAGGCCACCAAGAGGTGTTCATATCCTTCGCCTAGCGTCTCCAGGTCACCTAGAGGCTCTCCAGTCCTCGGCCTAACGCCATCTGCCAAATTGTGGCGTCGTCATGGGCTCCCAGGCATCTGCCTATAGCCGCCAGGAGGTCAGTAGGATGAAGACCTCGCGACCACTAGCGTGGAATCCCATATTGCGGCAAATCTCATGTGCAAGGACACTGCCAAAGACATGTGAGACGAATTAACCCAGACTTATTTGCAACAAACGATTGATGAAACGCAAACTGACAATGATAATTATTACTCGTTGTAATATGTCCAAATAGCTCTCAATCAGAACCAAGTCAATTAGATCTCTGTGAAGAGGACTTGATTTAATTTATCCTGGATAAGTCCAGGGTCAAACACAATGACACAAGTAAGTAACTAATTTAACCTAGGTTTTAAATATTTAATTAAGTGATCAATTAGTGAAACTAGGTCAAGAAAATGCAGATAATACAATGCATGATGCCTTTATTTGATTTTCAATGCAAATGTATTAAGTGACAAAATGGTGTTAATGCACACAAAACAAGACAAATAAATAACAACACAAAATAACAAGATCTGCTCCTGATTAATTAGTTAGGTAACTAGAACCAATGAGAGTAAATCGATTTAATGATTGATTTAATTAATCAACCAAATCAATATATCACTTTTTAAACACATAACATGATCAATATCTCAATATTGCTTCAAACTAATTATCTCATTATCAAATAATTTACTTTAAACTTCCTAATCGGATAAAAAAGCAAAAAAATGATTTGCATACTCTGATTTTTTAATGCGTGAAATATAGATCAAGTCAAGAAATAAATTGCATTACATAAAATAGAATAAAAAGGCCTTTAAAAAGATATCAATTTCATTGAATTTGGATTTGCGGTTCAAAAGTTATTCAACAATCAGAGGGATAAATGCAAGAAAAACTTAATAAAAATTTCACAATTTGGTCCAAACAGGGACTAAGATGCAATTAAACAAATCCTCAAGGGAAACAATGTAAATAACCTTCGATGGGACTTATCTGCAATATCAAAAAGGTAGAGGGTCACGTCTGCAAATTTTCCAAACTGTCACGTGCTACTCATGCACTGGATTGAAATGCAAATAGGGAAGATCTAAATCCAGGCGTTGCAATTTTTCCAACCACGTGACTTGAGTCACGTGGGTCTAGGGTCAGATGGCTCGGAAGATTCGAATACACGTGGCATAACGCGAGCGGTCCGATCTGGCTGGAGTACTTCGAGCCTCAGGGTTTGAAGCGTCGCTTCGGAGTGTTTGGCATGGTGGCCTGGGGACCATTGGATTACGCCCAATTTGGCCTCATTTGACGGTTCCCGGTCCTCCTCCGGGTAGCTCTACCACGAGCGGCAGTGCTTGGACTACACTCCGATGGACCTGCTCCTCCTCCTCCGCAGTCTTATGTGGCTCCTGAAGGTCAGGGAAGTAATCTGGATCCTATTGGAAGAAGCTTGAGGCCTCATCTCAAAGTTGGAGCTTCCAGAACGCCGTATCGTGCAATGGTCGTCGGAGAGGGTGACCTGCAACTTAGCCCTGACAAAACTCAGACCATTCAAGAACATGCATGGTTAGATCAAACAAGCGAAACTTTGCGAAGCTTTGGGTAAAGGAATGGAGTGGAATGGGGGGCTATGTAAGCGAGGGAGATGGAGCCTCTGGTGGGTCACCATCCTTTGCGAGGCGGGTGATGGATTAAGGTGGCTACGGCGACAGAGAAGAGGGAAGAAGGAGATGATATGTACGTGTGGACGATGATATGATAGCGCAGATGTAGAGATGATCTCAGATCGAAGGATTGAAGCTTGCATGCATACGAATAAAATAGTGAAAAGACTAAGGCGAGATGATAGGATATTTGCCTGAGAAGAAGAGGAAGACAATGAAGATAAAGAAAGAAGGAGAACGGGCCTTGAGTGGAGTTTATTGCTCCAATTCTTCACATCGGAACATGGGGCTACAGGATCCGAGTTTGAACAGCTTTGACAATGGATGCAAAAAGGGAATTAACCCTTGTATCTCGCCGACGAATTCCTCTGTCGTCGCTCACTAAAGGGACTACTATCTGTTACAGAGGAGGCTTAGGGCTAGCGTATTTCGCAAGAAGGTAGTGGTTAGGGATGAAAACAGTCGGATACAGATACGAATATAGGTATAATCATATCCTTATCCATTTTAAAATATGAATACGAATGTGGATATGAATATTGACGAATGTGAAAAACGTGTTACCATATCCTTAAAAATGAATACGAATGTAAAACGAATACGAATCAAATACGAATAATAGTATAAATACTTAATAGATTAACAAAAATAAACATGTTTGGGATGGTTTTCACATAAAACAGATATATCATATATAGTAATTTCATAACTATTATATCAACAATGGTGGATGCAATCATAAAATATTGTTACGCACATTTATAAAAAAAACCTATTACTATACTTATGTACGAAAATGAATATACGAATACGAATGTGAATATTAGCGAATGTCAAAGTGATATCCATATCTGCATTCATTTTAAAATGAACACGAATACAAATATCAAAACATGTATAAAACGAACACGAGCTGATCGGATACGAATATATCCACATTTGTTTCCATCCCTAGTGGCGGATAACTGACGTAATGGGTGGTGAAGGATGTTTTGAAATGGAGAGATGGAGGTTGTTGGGTGGTTTGCACAACCCAGACAGTGGTTTCAACCACTGCCAGTTAGCAATGGAATTAAGGTTAAGGTTAGCTAAGGGGTTATCGTAAAATGAGGGAGGTTAAAGGAAGAGGATGGAGGAGGAAGTTGGTCGGGGATTTACTTAAGGTGGTTGGCGAAATAAGTTGAAGTTGGGTGGTGCGCGAACAGATGTGTCTCATGGAGAATAGACCTAGAGGTTGAAGACGTTCTTTCGACTGTTGGATGAAGATCTGAGGGTGCAAGATGAAGCGCTGGCGGGCGACCTTGATGTGTTGGATCAAGGATCAAACGACTAGAAGATAAGGCGCTCCAAATTGAATCAGCACCGTCTGATCAATATGATCATATGGTTGGTAATTTAGGCGCTAAATAATAAAGAGTCGGGTGAGGTGGTTGAAGATAATTAGGCCACGTAGCCCAATTAGAAATCAGAGAAATAGAAAAAACAATGTAAAATAAGAAACAAATAGTTAGAAAAAGAATTTGAAAAATGATAAAAATAAAAGTTGTAGTCATCGAGATCTAACACTTTCATGTAGAACTCAAAGAGAAAATACATCATATATACAAACTAATATTTTTGCAAGTAATTTTAAAGCATTAAAATTACTTATTTTATTTTTTTGTTATTAATTTGGATTTTTGAATTATATTTAATGTTAGATTAATTGTGTACAATATTAAACTAATTTTTATTTGATTTTTTATAAATAAAGAATCACATAAAATATAGGCACCATAAAACAATTATTTATTCACAATAATTAGTGTTAATTACTTACAAGATGTTAGTTGTTGAATTAGGTTAATTATCATCTATTGATAATGAAATACATAAGCTAGAGAGAAAATAAATCAATAATAAGATGATAAATCTGATATTTATTAACGACCACGTCTCATCTTGCATATATGTATATGTATGTAGATCTGGTCCGCATCTCAGGGAGAGACCACTCTTGTGGAATATTATCAGCTTCTCGCTAGTCTGTGAGAAGCTAGCCATCTTTCACTCCATGTTGTACCAAACAGGTGACAGAGAGGTCTAGGTAACAGGTTTACAGATTTCTTGCCGGATTACATCCACATCATCATATGGTGAAGGAACAATTTCTTATGTTAGATACCTTGCCATCAATCAAGGTTATTAGCTTGAGACCAATGCAGATCGTACATCCTGAAGAGAACTCAACATACCTTACTTCGTCTAGAAAGGGTGTCCATCACAGCTTCTGTCACAGAGGTAAATCTCAAACTCTAATTTTTGAGACTAACGTGTGCAGCGTTAGCTTCGCGCAAGCTAACCAGCCTTCCCCTTTGCGTGTAGATGTACACCAGCACACCGATCAACCACGCCGCTAGAACACTCGAACACAAGCACTAGCACAGGGACACAAGAGCAGTGGCACAAAATCCTTTTGTATTAGCAAGAGACTCAGTCTGAGTGTGTTATCTACAAATGAGCTCTACCCCTCCTTATATAGACAAGTCGGGGGTATACGAAGGGACACCATTATTACATGTACAATGAATGCAAGGACTCTTAGTCTTCTACAGAGACCCTTCGTCTTCCGAGATGACTCTTAGTGTGCCTTGGCTATTCATCTTCTGTGCAATCCCTTTGTCTTCTGCAACCGACGCCACGTCGTCCGCTCCGTCAGCATGCCAAGTCGTCTGCCTCATCAGCATGCCATGTCATCACGCCACGTCATCAGTGGGCCCCACGCTCCTATGTAGGATGTTGCAGCTCAAGCTCCATCAAGTGCCGCCAAACACTTGTGTTATACCAAGGGAAACCCGCGGTCCTGTGGTAAACCCATCCTTAGCTGTCCGCAAGCTAAGGTGAAGTCCTCCAGAACTTCATACTGTGGCCACCGAACCACACGGTCATGCGATAGCGTTATCGCACGGTATTCCCGTACCACGGGAGTTGGGGGTGTTACATGCCTCCCCCACCTGATCCATCAAGCGTCCGCGACTGATTCTGTGTCTTCAAGAAATCCTCGATGAGGTCCTCGGACTGCCACAAGATTGTATCACGTTCCAAGCTTGCCTCCTCCTTTGGGAGTCCCTTCCATTTGACAAGAAAGAAGATCCTCCGGTTCTTCTTGCCTTGGCCCTCCATGCGCCTGTCAAGAATCTTCTCAGCAACCTTCGTATGCTGAACCCGGACATTAGGAGGGGCACATTTCGATGCCCTCTTGGTGCGATCTTCTATATCCTCATGGTACTCCTTCAGGAAGCTGACATGGAACACGGGATGCAACTTCAGTCTCTCTGGAAGACGTAGTTGATAGGTGAGTGGTCCCACGCGTCGAACAATCTCAAAGGGTCCATCGTAACGAGGAATCAACCCTTTGTGCGCCGTCTTCTTCAGAATTTTCTTCCAAATCTGAGGAATAAGCTTCAGCAGCACCTTTTGCCCAACCTGGAACTCGACCGGCCTACGGTTCTTATCAGCCGCCTTCTTCATCCTGCGTTGAGCGTGAGCCAACGCATCCTTCGCTTCTTCCCACCGATCTTGCCTCTCCATTGCAAAGAGATGTGCGGCAGGACACCGTCCTTGGTTGTTCTGCTTAGCCACTTCATGCGGTGTCACGGATTGCCTACCCATCACGATCTCGAATGGACTCTGACCTGTGGTGGAGGTCTGCTGCAGGTTGTAGCAGAATTGGGCGATATCCAGTAAGCTCGCCCAATTGTGTTAATTAGTCGTCATGTAATGCCTAAGATACTCTTCCAGCAAGGCATTGATCTACTCCGTCTGATCATCCGTCTGTGGGTGATTGTTTGTAGAGAATTTGAGATCGGATCCCAGCATCTCAAATAAGGTCGTCTAGAATCGACATGTGAACCATGCATCGCGATTACTCGCGATGTCCAATGGTATGCCCCAGTGCTTCACCACGTTCTGCAAGAACAGCTTCGTCGTGGTCTCTGTCGTGCACTCCTGTGGTGATGGTATGAAGATCGCGTATTTTGAGAAGCGATCAACCACCACCATCGCCGCATTATTCCCATCCATCTTCGGGAGCCCAGTGATGAAGTCCATGGAGACGCTCTCCCACGGACGTGAAGGAATGGGCAAGGGCTCCAACAGTCCTGTCGTCTTCTTCCTCTCTGTCTTGTCTTGTTGGCATACAAGACAAGTACGTACATAGACTTCCACGTCTTCCTCCATCTTCGGCCAGAAGTAGCTCGAGGAGAGGAGTGCCAGCATGCGCTCCACTCCTGGATGACTAGCCCACTGTGCGTCATGTGCCTCCTTCAGCAGCATTTTCCTCAAGTCGCCGCTCGAGGGGACATAGGGCCTCCTGCCCTTCGCATAGAGGATGCCTTCCTCTATCCAGAATCTTCAAACTTCACCATCGTTCATGCGTCGCACCAAGCGTGAAGTGATCGGATCCTCCTGTGTCTGCTCCCGAATGCGCTCTAGCATATCTCCAGATACGAGGGTGATCGATGCAATCACCGCGACCTTCGACTCTTCTCGTTCACTCTTTCTCGAGATAGTGTCTGCTACCTGGTTGGTCCGCCCAACCTGTATCGAAGCTCGAAGTCGAATTCAGCAAGAAAGTCTTGTCATCGCGCATGTTTGGGAGTCAACTTCTTTTGTGTGGCAAAGTAGCTCGTTGCCACATTGTCCGTCTGCACCACAAACTTTGATCCGAGAAGATAGTGGCACCATGTTCTCAGACAATGGACCACTGTTGTCATCTCATTCTCGTGCACGGAGTACCTCCTCTCCGTTGGATTCAGTTTGCGGCTCTCGTAAGCCACGGGGTGCCCATCTTGTACCAGCACACCACCAAGTGCATAATCAGACGTGTCGGTGTGGACTTCGAATGGCTTCTCGAAGTCTGGAAGTCACAGAATAGGTTCTTCCACCACCGCCCTCTTCAGCTTCTATAATGTCTCCTGGCATCCACGCGTCCATCTCCAAGGTTGATCCTTCCGAAGCATGTCTATCGGGGGTGTCGCCTTCTTGGAGTTACTTTGATTACTTTCTGTAGTAGTTTACCAATCCGAGGAAGGATCGTAACTCGGTCGCCTTTGTGGGGATTGCCCACACTTCTATCGCATGTGTCTTCCTTGGTTTCATGCGTATCATGCCTCCACCCACGATATGCCCGAGGAAGGAGATGGTCTCCTGACCAAAAGCGCACTTCTTCGGCTTCAAGTATAACCGGTTCTGCCTCAGCTTCTCAAACACAATCAGCATATGCCTGACATGATCCTCCAGGGTCCTACTGTACACAACTATGTCGTCCAAGTACACTACAACAAACGAGTCGATATACTCGCGGAAGACATCATTCATACGCGTAAAGAAAGTTGTCGGGGCATTAATTAACCCAAACGGCATTATAAGGAACTCGAAAGACCCATAATGCGTCACGCACGCAGTCTTTGGCTCGTCTCCCTCCTTGATGCGGACCTGGTAATATCCTGACCTGAGATCCATCTTCAAGAAATACTTGGCCTGGCCCAAGCGATCGAACAGGTCTTCAACATCAAGAATGGGGTACTTCTTCTTCATCGTCACCTTGTTTATGAAGGATATGGTTTAATCCTCAAGCGCATCACGGAAGCGTGAGCGTCGTATCGAATATGACGAAGAACGACTAGTCGAACTAGTTGTTCTATGTAGCAGAATTTAAAAAATTTTCATGCGATGAAACCACATGATCCAATAACGATTCTCGGATCGTTTCATCTAGAACCACAACAAGTATAAAGGAATACCTCTTGAAGCGTGGTTGATTGATCGAGTCTCTACGAAAAGAGACCTCCTGTCTCAAGTCCGATCGTCGGAGAAGAAGCTTGTGGGCGCGGGGATGAGTCGCGTGATCCTCGCAATCCAACGAGTTGATCCAAGCACGGTGAACTCATGATCTCGTCGTACGAGATCGAACGCCTTCTTCACGAGCGTAACACTCCAAGAAGACGGAGAATCCAAGAACAGAGAAGCGGCTTTGCGGTGGCGAGGGCTACGATAATGCTCTCCTCTAGGGTTTTGGTGGTCGTCCACCAAATAGAGAGGGAGAGGGCTGACGTGTAGAATGAGAGAGAGAGAGACGTGCTTCAAAAGCATAGCATTAGAGAGCATAGTTTGCCTCTCTATTTATAGGGTTTTGGGATCCATAGATCTCAATCCATGGGAAACATAAAATCAATGGATAAGATTGATTTATATTTAATCCAATGGTCAAGATTGTTGTTGGTAAAAGTCAACAACTTATGATTTAATTTAGATCAAATATATTTGATAAATCAAATACAAATCAATCCTAAATTAAATCAATCAAATAAGGAGACAATCAACATGGAGATTACATCTCACATGTCAACATGGTGGACGGACACCAATTCCATATAGGACTTGGTAGCCGTCCACATGTTTGCATGTGGAGGCAATCTCATGAGATTTCATGAGATTGCATATTTCCATGGAAATCTCCATTATTTAATCTAACAACTTTTGTTGTGTTTTATTCTTCAAACATAATTCATAATTAATTTTGAGAATATTGCAATCTTGCCATTGGAAATTTGTGAATCACATTCACAACCCAAAATAAAATATAATTTACATTTTCAATTAATTACACAATGTGTATCCAATACACATTAATAATTAATCAACAAATATAAATTATAATTAGCTCTCTATAATACATTATAAATCACATTTATAATATATTATGAATAATTGGATATTGCTATCCACATTATTCTTTTCCACAATAATTAAATCACATTTAATTATATTGGATAATTTCCATACACATTAAGATAATTAAATCACATTTAATTATCAATTTCTTAAGGCTTAGATCTTATGGAATTATTCTTGAACCCTTTCAAGAATAATGCGATTTCTCCGCAGATACTTGGAGATAAGGACAGGGTGATTGTATTGTTCCACGTAAAGTGACTTGGATATTGAGATCACATCTCAAATCCAGATCTCATGAACCTCTCATAGATGCTTAATTAAATCAAGACCGCAAACCTAATCTTCTCATTGCATCTGAATCTCATTCAGATCAATGCCACAGTGTATGGATAAGATTAGGTCACTTCTCTACTGAGAGGAGTCACTAAAATGCAAACATGTTTCATCACTCCCTCGGAATGGAAGCGTCATGGTTATACAATCATTTATGATCACATCACCCTCAGGTATTCCCAATACATGTACATCCTGCATACTGGAAGACCTAATATCATTTTGAAGATGTAGATCATTTTTACATTGTCATCTTCAGGGTTTGATCACTAAGTTTCTCAATCTTGGTCTTTGGGATTTGGTATAGATCATATGCTTTCACAAAGCATATATCTTACCTTCAAATTCATGTCATGCTTCCAAAGCATGACGACCATGCATGGAATTTGATTAGTCCCAATACCTCACGAGTGAGCTCATATCTCCCGGTTCACAAGTGAACCTGTATGATCCCTTTGAGAGATCGTATTACTCATATGTCCTTACATGCACACCAGCTCGCCGGTGTATAGACCTTGGTTAGGTCATCAACCTATTGGTCTGCCAAATGTACATACTCAGACATATAGCAACACATCTGTCTCTGGTCAGAGGATGCATGCCTATGCTGTGACAGTATTCAACATAGGTCTTTGGTTATCTCGATCTTGTTAAGTCAACTCATTGACTCAACTAATCTAACACCTCCGAATCACTATTCCCATGCAGAGGACCTGCATCAAAAGGTCGGTCAGATATCAGCCTAATGAGCAAGGATTGTCATCTCCCACTCAAGCTGGAGATCATCTCTTAACAATCATTTGATGATGCTTGACGAGTCATCTATCTAACTCTTTAGATATTCATCCAAGCATCAGCCTCTATGATCCAATCAATGAATCAACAGCTATATTATTATTAAGTTGGCCATGGTACATAACCCTTATTGTACAGAGGGACCTTATAGTGCATTCATTCATTCAATCTCAGAAAGGGAGTGGAAAAATAATCAATAACTTTTATTGATAAATCATTTATTACAATAACATTTATTGCAGAAATGGTTCGCCTCGGGCTCACATTGCTAACAGTTTAGTACGCGGTAGTCCATGCACATCCGCATGCTCCTATCTTTCTTCTTCTAGAACATCACCGGTGCTCCATATGGGGCTTTACTTGGACGAATCAAATCAGCGTCTACCAATTCCTTGAGTTATCTCCGCAACTCCTCTAAATGTGCAGGAGGCATCTTGTAGGGTGCAAGTGCAGGGGACACTGTACCTGGCAGTAACTCGATACCGTGATCCACGTCTCGCTTCGGTGGAAGCTCCTTGGGCAGCTCCTACGGCATCACGTCCTTGAACTCGCCCAACATCTTCTTTACTGCCTTGGGGCATGGTTGTGTCTCCTCGCGATCTTCCTCGACGCGTAGTGTAGCCAGATACGTCGTCTCCCCTTTCTTTAGCCTGTTGCAGACTTGCATCGCGGGCATGGCTCCAGCATGTCCTTTCTTCTTGATAGCCCTGATGAAGCAGGGGCCATCTGTAGCCGCGAAGAAGACGCCTCCCAGATAAGGCGTTACAGACGCCTTTGCCTTCTTCAAGAACTCCGCTCTCAGAATGACTTGGAAGTCGTCAAGAGGTACCACGAGGAAGCCTACCTTTCCCTGTCATTCACCCAATTGGACAGTGCAGTTTGCCATACCTTCGATCTGTAGAGACTCGGAGTTGCCAAGCTTCACGCGGCACTGGCTCTTCTTCAAGGGAACTCTCAAGCTCCCAAACTCTTTGCTGGAGATGAAGTTGTGTATCGCTCCAGTATCGATCATGGCTGAAAGGTCTTCTTGTGTACCACAACATCGAGGTACACCAGCTCTGGATGTTCGCGCTCCACCTCCACTTTTGCCTCTTTGCCCGACTTCAGCGGACACAAGCGAACGTTGCGCAGCAACTTGAGGTTCGTCATGCGCGCCTCTTCGTCTGAGTTCTCCTCTATGGTCATGGAGTTCAGCTTCTCTCGCTTCGGGCACTCCCGCGCCCGATGTGGCCCGTCGCAAATGAAGCAACCCTTCCCCTTGGGTTGCTCGGCCTTCTTGGAGGATTCCGCACCCTCCCTTAAAGTTTCGGCCTTGTCGAACTTCTTGAACTTTCCCTTCCTTTTCTCTTTGGGTTTGCTCTTGGTCTTCTCGATATCCTTCTTCTCAGTGGTGGGCTGGACTTTGTAGTCGACCAACGCATCCGCTGCAGCGATGGCTGTTTGGAGATCCTTCACCCCTTACCTCCTAAACTCCGCCTGAGCCTAGTTTTGGAGACCCACCATGACGTTAAAGAGTTTGTCTTCTTCAGACATACCTTTGATATCCAGCAGTAGGGACGAGAACTGTTTCACGTACTCATGTACGGTTCCCGTCTGCTTTAGCCTTCAGAGCGCCTTCCTCGCTACCCAAGCAGTGTTGGTGGGTAGAAACTGCTCCTTCAGTTCCTTCACCAACTCATCCTAAGACGAGATGTCTGATCGTCCTTCAGATGCACGGCTCCTCCACCACAGCTTCGCATGGTCGGACAGGTACATCGTCGCCAAGGATACCTTCTCCGTCTCAGGAGTCTTGACAGTTTTGAAGTACACCTCATGTCCCACAAGAAATTTTCCAAGTCTTTAGCACTCCGCGTACCTGAAAAGGACTTGGGCTCTGAGACCTTTGACCTTCGCGACTCGCTGGATCCGCCCCCGTTCGCGATGGCCTTCTTGACGATGGAGAATTCCTCATGCAGTTCATGCATCAGGGACTCAAGCTCCTCTAGCTTTTCCTCGAGTGCCTTCACAACGTCAACTGATCGTTGACTCTCGCTAACGACATCCGACGTCTCCATGCATGCATCGTCCTCCAGACGAGCCAAGCGTTCGGCATGATTATCCAGTTGAGACTGGATCTCCACCACGACTCCCTCCAAGGAAGCAAGACGATCTTCGATGTTGAGCGTCATTTCTCGCTCTATACCAGTTGTCACAGGGATAAATCTCAAACTTTAATTATTTTAGACTAACCTGTGTGGCGTTAGCTTCGCGCAAGCTAACCAGCCTTCCCTTTGCGTGTAGATGTACACCAGCACACCGATCAACCACGTCGCTAGAACACTCGAACACAAGCACTAGTACAAGGACACAAAAGCAGTGGCACAAAACCATTTTGTATCAGCAAGAGACTCACTCCGAGTGTGTTATCTACAAATGAGCTCTACCCTCCTTATATAGACAAGCCAGGGTATACGAAGGGACACCATTATTACATGTACAATGAATGCAAGGACTCTTAGTCTTCTACGGAGACCCTTCGTCTTCCGAGATGGCTCTTCGTACGTCTTGGCTCTTCATCTTCCGTGCAATCCTTTCATCTTCTGCAACCGACGCCACGTCGTCCGCTCCATCAGCATGTCATGTCGTCTGCCTCATCAACACGCCATGTCATCACGCCATGTCATCAGTGGGTCCCACGCTCCTACGTATGATGTTGCAGCTCAAGCTTCAGCAAGTGTCGTCGAACACTTGTGTTGTGCCAAGGGTAACCCGCGGTCCTGCGGTAAACCCATCCTTAGCTGTCTGCAAGCTAAGGTGAAGTCCTCCAGAACTTCATAGTGTGGCCACCGAACCACACGGTCGTGTGATACCGCTATCGCACGGTATTCTCGTACCACGGGAGTTGGGGGTGTTACAGCTTCCATGGTGGACAGGACATGACTCTGATCGTGGACGTAGCCATGACTCAAGCCACAGCATTGACTCATGTCGAGGCCACAGCCGTGAGTCAAGTTATCCACCATGTATCCACTGTCGGTGATGGAATCACTCCTTAAAGCGTCATTAGAGAAAGTATGGCTATCCTTCTGGTTATCTTCGAACCAATTGCTTATGGACCAGACTATGATACTGCTGGAACAAAGACTTCTTTGAGCAGGACTCCAATAGACAAATAGTCCAACTCACTTCCCCTGACTATTCCAGCCTGATGTAGCTACTTCAGAATTCCAGTGCGACTACTATTGAGACACCTGCTATGCACTTGGCTACGATTATAGGTATCGTAGCCAACTCTGCTACTGCCTCAGCAACTGCTTGCATCAATGGCTCTAGTGCTTCTCCTCATCTGACGAGAGAAGGTAGCATGCCGACCTCCTTTAAACCCTCTTGAAGTCAGTTAGAGTTGCCAATGGGGTCCATTCCACTGTTACCATTGCTGGGACCATGGATTTCTCCAAGCTCCGACTCACAAGGGTCCATTGCGCTCTCGACTTTTTGTTGAATCTATTATATGTTCATAAGCTTTACACTGAGTTAAATTGTCATGTGATTTTTATGAGCATTTTTACTACTTTTATGCGGTGTTTCAACTTTCACAAAATTTCGACGAAATTCCGATTTTGGCACTCCCCAGAAACCAAAATCAAAATCTAGATATATACCCTTCCTTCACAAATCTAGGTTGATTTTGGTCGAATTGGATAAAATTTCGAAATTGTTCCATTTTTTTGCCATATGGAAATGAAATCGAAATCGAGATTTAAAACCTTGCTTTTAAGACATCAGTACAATGCAAATTTTTGGTAGGGACATGAGAAGAATGATCTCTATTACCTTGACATGTTGTCAGTAACTACTTTTACTAGTGTTGTGTATATCTCCATAGATCTGTTCCTCTGGAATTACGTCTTGGGTACCCCTCTTTGAAAGCCTTATCCATGATGTTCCTCGAACTCTCTTCTCTGACACCGTTCGAGTATGAGGTGTGTCAGTTCGACAAACATCATAGGACCTCCTTTCCACCTAGGGTTGAGCCTTGTCGGACTTTACATTTTGCTTTGGTTCATTGTGATGTCTGGGGACCTTGTTCGGTCCAAACCTTGGGTGGTCTTAGATATTTTGTGTTCTTTGAAGACGATTATAGTAGGTATTCTTGGGTCTTTTTAATAAAGGAATGATCGAAGATTAACAAAATTCTCAAGTCCTTTTCTCAGTATATTACAACATCTTTCTCTGCAACTGTACAAACTCTATGAGCTGACAATGCTCGTGAGTTTACCTGACAGCAATTGGTTTTCTTCTTTGCCTCCCAGAGGACACTCCGTATACCTCCTAGCAAAATGGGGTAGCAAAGGAAGCTTTGCCACGTAATTGATATTGCATGCTTGTAACCTAGTCGCGTAAAGGACCCTAAGACCTACTATGGGGATGCCATTCTTATTGTTACTCATCTTATAAATAGGGATCCATCGTCTATTATGAAGGCTGCAACTCCATTTTCTTGGTTATAACATGATGTGACACTCTTTCCATTGCCTTTGAGAATTTTTAAGTATACATCTTTTATTCATAAATTTCACACATCAAATAAAATGTCTCCTCATGTAAGTTCGACAAGCATCATAGGACCTAAACAAACTGGCAATGCTCTTGATTTTACCCAACGGTACTTAGTCTCCTTCTTTGCCTCTTAGTGGACACTTCATCAGACTTCATATCCATACACCTCTCAACAAAACGGGGAATCAAAAGGAAGCTTCGCCACTTACTGTCACCCATCTCCTAAATAGGGTTCTAACATCTGTTTTGAAGGGTGAAACTCCATTCTCTCTATTATAACCTAATGTGACACCTTTTCCATTGCCTTTGAGAATATTTGAGTGTACAGCGTTTGTTCATAATTTTTATATTGCAGATAGATTGTCTCCTTGTGCTATCAAGTAAATTTTCTTAGGTACTCTCGCATTCATAATGGATATAGGTGTTATGATTCCACTAGCCACCATTACCATATCTCCATCGAGGTCACTTTCTTTGATAAGACTAGCTACTTTAGAGTTTACACAGTCTGTTAATGACATCCCTTTACAGCTACCGCCCCCACCCATCGTCTACCAATGGAAGCACACTATTTCTTCTGATCATGTACCATCGCATGTTCCTTTCTTGCAAGATGATGTGCCATCTTTGAGTGTCCCTATCACTGCAGCACCGGATGCTCCACCAAATCTCCCAAAAGCGTTGTGGCAAACAAAAAGGCAATGTACTATGCATCCCACGTCACATTTTACTTTCATTGACAGTCTATCTAGTTGTAATAAGCAATTTACGGATGCTATGATGGCTATTTCTATCCCTCCGGACCATCATAGTGTTGCAGGACCATGGATGAGGAGATGGATGCCCTAACCTCAAGGGACATATGGGACCTTGTACCATGCCCACCTAGTATCAAACATGTTGCATGTTGATGGTTCTTCACGATCAAACACCCGATTGGTCTATTTATAAATTGAAGCCCATGCTTTGTAGCCAAGGTTTCACTCGGACTTATGGCATAGATTATTTTGAGACTTTTTCTCTAGTGGTTAGGATAGGGTCTATTAGAACTATTATCTCTATTGTTGCTAATAAAAAATGGCCCACCTTTCAGTTAGGTGTAAAGAATGCTTTCCTATAGGGCGACGGGTCTTATGATGCCGCCACCGGGTTACTCCATTGAGGGGGAGTATGTGTGCCGACTTCGTAAGGAAATTTATGGCCTAAAGTAGAGACCATGAACGTGGTTTGACCGACTTACTACTGAGATCAACTCTGTTGGCTTGCGCATGATAGCATCTGATTACTCTGTCGTTATAAGACGATGGTCTATTAGCACGGTTATTTTAGTCATCTATGTTGATGATATGGTGGTTATTGGTGATGATCAAACATGCATTCTAGAGACCATGGACTTCCTCCAAAAGTTGTTTGTCACCTATGAACTTGGTCAACTCTGACACTTTCTTCTTGGCATTGATGTGATACGCACTATAGAGGGCTACCTCTATCACTATCACTAGGTTGGATGTTGCTCTACCTCGTTGTCACTAGGCCAGATATATCGTATGTTGTGAGCAGAGCTAACTAGTACATTGAGAGACCTCTCTATAACCATTGGCAATATGTTCTTTAGATCCTTCGATATTTGAAAGAATCTCCGGGATGAAACATCTTCTATGGGGTCAGTGGCCACACTGATGTCGCCACTTATGCATATGCGGATTATGCTAGTTCACTAGAGGACCAACGATTCACTATAGGCTATGCCATGTTTATTGATGGTAACTTAGTTACATGACAGAGCAAGAAGAATACAATGATTTCTAGATCAAGTGCAGAAGCAAAATACAGAGCGATAGCCCGCGTTACTTGTGAGATTACCTAGTTTGTCTCGTTTCTACATGAGATCGGACCTCCTACTACTACTCCCGTACTTTTGTATTGCGACAACAAATATGCTACATTTATTGCTACCAATTCAATGTTCCATGATCATACTAATCACATTGAAGTTGATTGATACTTCATTCGAGAGGCAGTACGAGGAGGGAATATCACTAGTCATTTTATCTCCACAGGTCTTCAGCTCATAGATATATTTACGAAGGCGCTACCAAAGAAACACCCCGCATGGATGACTTCCAAGTTGGGCACGATCGAAAGATATGCTCCAACTTGAGGGAAAGTGTTAGAGTTATTTTATTATTTAGTTATTTCTCTTCTTTTATTTATTGAGCCTTGTACCCCCTTTGGGGACTTTATGTAATTTACTCTTTTGGTGCTCTGGGGTTTTACACTATATAAGAAGCCCTAGGCCCCTTGAATAAGACAAGCAATTGTATTCTCAAATCTCTCTCAATGAAGACTATACAACCCAAATTCAATATAAAGAATGCATGATCGGTTTATTCTATTTTTACCAACAGCACAATTTTCTTCTAACTCATCAAGCAATTCATCTTTTTTCTGGGTTGATATGTTTAGGTGAAGGGATCTTGGTAATGGATCCTGTGGAAACTGGAAAGGTGTGAACTGAAAAGTTGGATTTCATCGTAGCCCCAGAGCTCTCTTCTATAAGAGAAAAGCTCTAAGGGA